>VZTN01019504.1:1526269-1549570 GCA_013400515.1 Erpornis zantholeuca | reverse complement strand
CCCGCCGAGGGCTCGGCCGCGGCCGCCGATCCCATTGGCACGGGAACACCCGCGCCGGGAGGGGCACCGGGATGTCCCGGCTCGGTCCCTGCGCGGCTGCTGGAGCAGCTCCCGGAGGAGATCCCGCGACCCCGCCGCTGTTTCCTCTCGCTGCTCGTTTACACTGGAAGGGGGCCAAGGCTCTCCAGCGGTTTCAGGAAAAGGAGGCGAGTCCCGGCACGTCGCGGCAGCGGCGGGGGGTGCTGGAATCCTGGTGGATCCTGGTGGATCCACGCGGATCCAGGTGTGCGGGAGGTTTTGGGCAGGACCGCAGCGCTCGGGTGATGCTGCTGGGACAAGGAGTGAGGTCTGTCCTTGTCGTGGCTTTGGGGGTCGCTGAGGAGGTCTCTGAGGGTGCCTTTGGGCCGAGCCCCACCGAACCACACCGAGTTCCTCTGCCTGGGGAGAAACGTGAGATTTTGGGCCTGAACAAAACTGGGCCCCCCCCGGGCCAGGGGAAGGCTTCGCATTTATAAAAACCAAACCAAAATGAAAATAAAACCCCTCCAACACTGAAGGTGCACAGCAAGGGCCCCCCGTGGGTTCCCTGGGTGTCACTGACCCCGTGTCACAGCCTCGCAGTCCTTAACATCGCTGCTGATAACACGCATCAGGTAAGTATTGATAACAACTAATAATAGATATTTATGGCCCTGCAGGGACTGGGAAGGTCTCAGCTCCTCGGAATCCTCAGGCACTCCCGGCAGCGACGGTTCAGTCACGGAGGGCTTTGATTTACAGTGTGTCACAAAATTCTTGGGGACAAGAGCCGGGAGCGGCTCCTGCTCGGGGTTTGCACCGCCCCCGGTGGAGCGAGCGCGATCGGAGCTTTTTTGGGGGAAAACAGGGAGTGTCTGTGAGGCTCCAGGGCCGCGGGAAGAGCCCGGGGACACCGGTGGCACTCGGAGCCGGGACAGCGCGACGTGGAGCCCTCCTGACCCCGCCCATCACGGCGATTTCCCCGCCCATGTCCCCGTCCATAAAACACGAGCCACGCCCATGTCCCCGCCTGTCATTTACCACTCTCGTCCCGCCCCTTTGCCCCTGGCCACGCCCTAATCTCCGCCCTGATGCCCCTCCCCATTTATAGCCCTGCCCCACCCAGTAACTGGCTCCGCCCCATAACCTTGTTCCCACCTATCCCCGTCCCGAAAGTGATTTCCAGGCCACGCCCCTCGGCCACAACCACGCCCTCATCCCCACCCCTCATTCATTGACCACACCCCAATAGCGTTCATAATTCATTGGCCACGCCCCAATCTTGGTCGTCATTCACTGGCCCCGCCCACCAATTTTTTGGCTCCACCCACTCCCGCCCCTCCCCGCGCGCTGCTGGCGCCCCCCCGCGGCCGGCCCCGCGCACACCACACTTTTCCCATTTCCACACCTTTTTATTTCCCCTTTTCCATAAAAATTTATAATAAAAGCCTTCCTCTCGCGTCGTATACAAAATATTCACTCTACCGAATAAATAAAACGCGAACGCCTCGCGGGCAGGATGTGACCTCAAAAGGAAAACCAGCATCCCATCCGTCCCCCCCATCCTTCCCTGTCCGAGGGATTCACAACAGCCTCAGCTATGTTCTCCCTCCTCCACGCTCCCAGCTCGCCAAAGGAAAGGCGAGGCAGGATTCACCTGTGAGGAGAACACCTCATACCTGGAAGAGAAAAGCTCCTGCTCACCAGCTCTGAGGAGCTCGTACCCAAACCTGTGCTCAGACAGAACCAAACCCTACAGGGAATCTGTGGTCACACAGGGAGTAGCAGTAACAGCAGGTCAGGGATGCTCTTACCCGGACTACAACATCCCTTGCTGGTCCAAAATGTGATCCTGACACAGAAACTGTTCTTAGAAGAAGCCAAAAGAGACAATTTTGTAAAGATTTCCTCCTGCTCCCTCGCCCTTATCTCCTGTCTGTGCCCCTCTGACCCTCTGCTTTATCACCTAGGGGGTTGCAGTGAAGAATTTAAGGCCTTTCCCACCAAACCCCTTCACCTGAAGCTCATTTTGGAAGCACTTTAGGCACCTTAATTATCAGAAGCACTGGAGCACCAGAGCAGCCTCCATGCAGGGAAAGTTCCCCCCATTTACATAAGAAATATTTAAAAATAAAGGCGTTCTCAGCCCTGTTCAGGGGATATTTCCTCAAGGACACCTCACTCTGGCAATAAGATTTTTGTCTCAAATCCTCCCTGCTGCAGCCTGGGATGGGCAGAGCCCAGGGTAGGAAGTCCAGACCCCAAAGCTGTGTCTGGAAGTGGCTCAGCCGCTGCCAAATCTGTCCCCAAAACAGCTGCATGTCAGCACGCAGAGCTTGCTGTGGGAAAGGGAGGCTGGCAGGGCTATAATTTGAGAAGAACTAAAACAAAAGCAGTGACCCCTGACGGGAAAGGGACGAGGCGGGCGCTGAGCAGCCCTTGGAGGGCCCGGCTCAGACAGCAGGGGAGTCACCCAGCCTCCCTGCCAAGGAACAGGCTGACAAAACTCTGCCAAAATAGCAACATTTGGGCCCTTCAGCCTAACCTCACAAGCGCGGCTGGCTGCCCACACACCTCCACAAAACAAATCAGTCACCAACAGCTCGTTCTGGCCAGGCAGAGCCGAGGGGTGTGGGGTTCTGTGAGTGCCCACGGTGCCCATCCAGCCTTTCCTCCACACACTGGGGATCATTCCTGACCGGGGGCCAGCACCTCGGCTCCTCCCTGGTGTGTGGGGAGCTCTTGGAGCAGCTGGAATATGCCAGCAGCAGATTTGTCCCAGCTGGGCCATTGGGGACAGGGAATGGGACTGGCCAGGGGGACTCGGGCTCAGAAGTGACTCAGAACCAGGAGCCAAAACAACCTGGACATCCCAGGAGGGTTTGGTCCCTGTGTTAGGGCAGCAAGAGGTGGTTTGCCTCACTTTAACAGGGGTTTGCTCTGCCTCAGTGGGAACCTGGACTCCTGACTGGAAAAAAAATATATTTTAAGGCAGCCCAAACAGCCACAGGCAGGGACAAGCTCCAGGTCTGAGTTTAACTCATCAGCAACTCCCCCAGGCCTTCCAGGAGAGCTCTTCCTGCTCCACTTCACTGCCACGGGACTGAAAACCCCTCTGGGAACAGATTTCCCTCGTATCTGGCAGCGAGGAACAACAGGATCCATGAGGGGAGAGAGCAAACGCAGGCCCAGGCACTGAGGTGAGGAGTGAGAGGTCAGAGTTACTGAGAGCTGTGTGAAGAGAGCTAAAAACAACCATTAAAAGAAAAAAACAAAAGCTCAGAAGTCCTCTCTGTCTGATGCAACCTGGTACATAGGTAAAGGTGAAGTCACCTTTTGGAACCAGTCCTAATGGGATGTTCTCCTTGTTTTTCCAAAACAAGGCACAGTGGCTTTTCTCCTGGATGGTTTTGGATCGAGGTGGGGAAGCACAGAAGGGCAGAAGTGTGGGCACCCCCTCAGCCCCACGGCCAAACCTCGACCACCCCACTGCTGTTTTTCCCCAGGAAATCTCCTCCCAACGTCCCGTTTGCCCAAGTATTGCTCAAGAAGTTGGGTAAAACTACAACAAGCAGGGGGAGAGGACAGAGCTGGAGGTGGAGGAGAGGAGAGCCAATGGTTTATCCCCTCCTGTGCTGCTCCAGCTCAGGAACACGGACCCGTTATCAGAGGGAAACTCCAATTCCCTTTCCCCCCTCCCGTAGAACCCCTTTGGTGCTGCTGTGCTGTGCTTCCCTCTGCTAAAGGCACCTTTGGAAAGCACTTCTGGCCCGGAGGACAACACCCCAAAGCCTCTTATTTACACCTGAGATTAACCCCGTGCTGCCCCCAGCCCCAGAGCCACCCCCGGGGTGGCAGCAGCAGCTCGGGGACGGCCGGTGCCACGCCAGGCACCCCACGAGTGGCCCCGTGGGCACACCCACAGCTCCTCCTGCCCCGTGCTGCCACCCAGGTGGCTGCCCCGGTGTCACACGGAGTACTTGGCCATGTCACCCTTGTCAAAGACAACTTTGGTTGCGAAGTAGATGGCGACCAGTCCGAACCCAGCGGCTGACACCATGTAGGCGGTGACGGACTGGGTGAACTGGACGATGGAGCCCATGAAGAGGGAGGGCACGACCTGAGAGAGGAGGAAAGCGCTGTCCAGGATGGCCAGGTCCAGGCAGATCCCTCGGCCAGGAGCTCCCGGCTCCGGCTCTCCCACCATGATCCGGAGGGAGACGTCGCAGGAGGAGCTGACGCACAGAGCGGAGCTGGACATGGCCGGAGGGGAGGATGGGGAGGATGAGGAGGAGGAGGAAGAGGAAGAAGAGGGGAAGAGGCTCCCAGCGTGGCCATTCTGGTAAGGCAGCTTCTGGCTGGAGAGCAGCCCTTTGGAGAAGGCAGATTTCTTGTCCAGGAGAGCAGCATCTTCCTCCTCTTTCCTCTTGTATTTATGCAGAAATACCTGTGGGAAGGAGAGGGGGGTGTGAGGAAGGAGCTGGGACTCTGAGGGGGCCTTGTTTTTGTGCAGGAGAGCAAAATGAGCTTTGTGTGTGTTCAGGGGAGTGCCAGCCTGAGCCTGGCCCACGTGAGATGGGCTCTGGGAGCCAGGCTGGCTCTTCCTGACTGGCACGGGATGCGAAGCAGCCCTGACTCACCAGGGGAACCTGGCCAAGCGGGGCCTCAGCTGTGCTCAAAGCAGCCCAAAGCCAGCCTGGGGACATTTCATGCTGAGCCCTGGGGTGTCACCTCCTCCCTGGGTGCCAGAGGAACCTGTGCTCAGCCCATCCTGGAATCAGCTGAGGAAGGGCAGGAGCGCAGGGCCAGAGTCCCACAGCCAGGGCAGTGCCAACAGCAGCGCTTGGTGTTTGTGGGGTGGGTGACTGGGAACCCCAGCCCTGCCTGCACAGAGGATCAGCCCAGAGCCTGGCATGAGCGGCCACTTCTCATCTGGGATGCTTCAGAGTGACACCAGCTGGAACACCGCAGCCCTGGGAACTCAGGGAAGGGCTCTTTTCTCAGCTCTGCAACAAACCTCAGCCGAGCTGCTCCATCTGCCTGCCCGGAGCCTCACTCCAGCCAGGAAAAGGGGGCACAGGGAACCAAAATCTTTTCCTCCTCACTCTTTTTTTGCCTCGCTCTGCTCAAGCTGTGAGGTCTCCGGAGCATTCCCACAGAGCATTTGTTCACACCAAGAGACCACGGGCAGGAGAGACCAGAACCAGCTGTGCCCTCCCTCACTGCACTCCCAGCCTTTCCCTGTCAAGCGTTGGGAACGAGGCCTTCCCATCCCCAGTTTGGGTTTCATTCCATTGATAAAACATCCACGGGAGATCCCAGCCAAGCTGAGAGCTCTTGCCAAGCTGAACATTCCCTCACCCCCCCCTGCTCTGACAGGACTCCTGGTGCCAGTCGGGGTGGGTTGTTCCGAAGGATTTGTTCAGTGGGAACATCTGGATGCCTGTGGTAACAACTCCCACTTATTCCACGGCACAGCCAACCACTGCCCTCGGGATGAAAGAGCTGCTCTCAAACCACAAATTAATTCTGCATTTGCAGCACAAGAGAAACTCCCATTGATCCAGTGTGCAGCCCAGGAACCTCCTAGGACTTCTCCACGAGGATAACATCTGTGGGACAGGGTTACGAGCTTTTGTGCTGGTGTCACAAGTTTCACAAGGTTTATTTTCCCTGGAGCTGAGGGAATAGGAAGAGCTTCAGTTTTCATTTTACCCATCTTGGTGCTGAGGATGAAAACCAGAAAGCAGGACCTGTGAGGGCCGAAAATCCTCGAGTTTTGGAGCACCTCAGGCTGGCAGAGCCACAAAATTCACATGGTGACAACTAAACCTAAAATATTTCCTAATATTTCCTAAAATACGGGAAAAATCTAAAAAAACACGCAGGGCCAGGCTGCCCTCAGCTCCGTGGAGCAGATCCCTACCTGCTTGTCGTGGTGGTAGAGGGATGCCAGCGTGTAGGGCAGGATCTGGAGGGCCGAGAAGGTGAAGCCTGTGAGGGCAGCGGAGATGGTGACCACGGTGACACTGCGGGACAGGCACATGACAAAGGCGGCCCCGGGGAAGAACACCACGCTGGCCAGGTACACTGCCCGCGTGCCAAAGTGCTTCACCAGGCGGTCCATGATTGTCGAGAAGAAGATGGAGGTGATGCACTGCAGGAACAGCCCCAAGCTGCCCATCCGGACACCTGCGGGTGGAGAGGGGTGATGGACACTGCCCTGGCTGCCCCCGGCATTCACACAGACAGACATCCTTCCCTCGGTCCCAGACCCCAAAAACATCCTTCCCTTGATCCCAGAGCCCAAAACATCCTTCCCTCAATCCCAGACCCCAATAACATCCTTCCCTCAGTCCTAAATGCTAAAATATCCTTCCCTCAGTCCCAGACCCCAATAACATCCTTCTCTCAATCCCAGATCCCCAAAACATCCTCCCGTCGGTCACAAACCCCAAAAATGTCCTTCCCTTGGTCCCAAACCCCAAAATATCCTTCCTTCTTTCACTCCCAAACCCCAAAAGCACCCTTCCCTCTCTGTCAGTCCCAAACCCCCAAAAAGAGGGAGAAGCACAAACCCTGCCAGCCTGGGCTGGCTCAGGCAGCAGAGCAGCATCACCCAACACATCCCAGGACTGCAGCAGCCCCCTCCAGCCCCCTCCCTCCACCGTGGGCACCCCAATCCATCTGGAGATGGGCATCCAAATGCCATCCTTGTGTTTGGAAACCACTCTTCCTCCTGCTCTTGCCCCAGGATCTGTCACCTGCTGCTGAACCAGGATCCGCCGTTATCTGATGCCAAAGGCAGCAGTGGAACAAAGGGAAGCAGGGCTTGTGCTTGAGCCAAGGTAAAGTACAGAACATGCTCTGAACTGCAGGATCCGGTAGCAATCCGGACCTTACCCTTTCGCAAAGATCTCTCAGATTTCAGGGAGTTAAAAGCCATTAACTCTTTGGAGCAGGGATCGTTGCACAAGGCATGTTTCTATGACAGCCAGCACAATGCGGGGCCTGACCTGCTGGCAGCTAAACAGTGCGAGTGTTAAATAATAATTAAGCTGCCTCTAAGTTAAACAGACACCCAGCACAAAGGGGCAAGTGTGCTGCAGGGCCCTCCGAGTGGAAAACTGCAGGAGGAGGGCCAGGAAGGTGCCTCCGGAATAAAAGATTGGGATTAGGGAGAGGGAAAGAGCGGTTGGGCAGGGAATCAACACCGTGGCTAAAATGGGACAGCAGGTAACTGCTGTGAGCAGTGTCCTGGGGTGGGGATGTGCCATCTACAGCCTTGTGATCAGCACCGAAGCACTGGAGAGGGAGCTGAGAGCTGGGAAAGCTGCTGGAGGGCTCCCAGAACCAGCAGGGCGATGGGAATCTCCCAGAGCAGCAAATCCCACCTCACCGCTACAGAGCACGCCCTGGCTTCCCAATCCCTGCTCTCCAAGGCACAGGGAGCACCCTGAGCCCTGGCTCCAAAAGGAGGGGAGAGCAGTGCAAGCAGAGCCTGCAGAGCCAGCCCCATCCTGCTCCGTTCTGCCGCTCACACACCCAGCCCTGGGCCAGGGCTGCCCTGCCGGATCCATGCTGGGAAGAACCAGGAGGTGTTTCCCAACCTGCTCCCCTGTCCCACGCTCCGGGAGCCGTGGGGAAAACGTTCTTTCCTGAGCCAAAGTTCGCTGGAGCTTTTATTTTTTTTGCATTACCACCAGAGCTGAGCCCATCCCGAGCTCCCAGTAAACATTCCCATCCCGGGCAACACCACTCCCTCACTTCTCACCTTCATCGTAGTGACGCCTGGCCTCCGTGCCCGGCTTGGCCCTGGGCACGCCATGGTACAGCCCTTCCCCGACGAAATCCGTGTAGAACAGCGTGAAGGTCATGAGAGCCATCCAGCTGCAGAGCTCGGCCACGAAGAGGCGGCGGATGACCCTGGGGATGCGGCAGTAGAGGCCGTGCAGCCGCGGCAGCAGCGCGCACAGGTTCCGCAGGGCCTGCAGCGCCTGCCGGGCCTGCAGCAGGCAGGAGCCTCGGGCAGGCTGGCAGCAGCAGCAGCAGCAGCAGCAGCAGCAGGGCAGGGATGGCTTTGGGGACGTGTCCTTGAGCGCTGCCCCGTCCAGGAGATCTCCCTGCGCGGCCTCCTCCGTGACGAAGAGCGTGGCCAGCGCGCAGCCGAGGAAGATGAGGGCCAGCAGGCTGAAGAGGCAGCTCTCCTGGCCACCCAGGTAAGGGGCCAGGAAGGCCCAGTCGATGGCCGGCAGCAGGTAGCCGATGCAGCCCCCCAGGCTGATCATGAAGGCGTACATGGAGAAGGCCTGGCGGCAGTTGTCCGGCTCCTGGAAGAGGTCGGAGAGCAGGGCCTCCAGAGGGGTGAAGCACACCTGGCCGCAGAAATCCAGCAGGCCGATGCCCAGGATGAGGAAGGCGATCTCCAGGGGCCGGGGGTTGAGGGCACACAGGCTGGCCAGGCTGCTGGCGTGGGGGATGAGGAAGAGGCTCAGCAGCACCCCCAGGCACAGCACCCAGATGAAAGGTCTCCTGCGGCCATAGCTGCTGTGCCAGTGGTCGCTGGCCGAGCCGATCAGCGGCACAAAAACCAGCCCAAGGACGGGGCCTATCCCTGGGAAAGAGATGGTGATGCTTTAGGTTTTAACTTTTATATTTTTCCAACCCTGCCCTGCCCAGTGTCACTCTGCAGTTCCCTGGAGCTCGTTCAGTGCTGTTCTCTCATGCTCACACACACACAACAAAGCCTCTCCAGCTCTCCAAGGACACCCAGACCCTCCTAGGCCCAACAACTGCAAACCACAATCTTGGGGACAGGGGGGCAAGCTTGGGCAAATTCCATCCTTGCCTGGCTTCTGCTTGGGGAATTGATGCTGAGATCCAAGTGGGAAGAACTCGGGAGCTCTCCTTGTCCATGTTGGGATGCACTGAGGCAGGAGCCTCTGGAGCCCAGAGTGTACCTCTGAAGGCCTTTCCAACCAATCCCTCCTTTATTCCTTTATCCCTGCCTGCTCTCTGTTTCTAGGTAGCCATTTAAGGCATCAGTGGTGGGGTTGTTACAGGGACAGAGCTGGTCTGCCTGCACGGTAAAAAGGGACACTTTGTAAATTTGGGAGGTTTCAGTGGGTCACAGCCCCTTCCTCCTCACAGGGGACAACTCTCCCCCACCCACCCACCTGAAAAGGCTAAAAAAATGCACCTCAAAGAGGTGACAAAAGCCACCTACCCAAAACCATGGTCATGAACTTCTCCTCCACGCCCACTTCCAGCAGCAGCGGTGGCACGTAGGTGATGCCGGCGGCCAGGCACACCTCCAGCCCGAAGGTCAGCGAGTTGACCAGCAGCAGCTGGGTCCGGCGGCTCTGGAAGGACATGCTGTCCCCAGCCCCCAGAGCCACGCTGCCCCGACCCCTCAGTGGCACAGGGCTGTGTCCTGCCGGCCGCAGAGCTCCCAGGGATGCCCCCCAGGCAAGGATTGGAGCTTCCCTTCCCAGGCTGCTGGGGAGATGCTGCTTCCCATTTTATCAACGGTGAAGGAACTGTCTTTTCCTGTTCCTCTTGTTGCAAGATGTGGGGAGTCCAGGCAGGGATGCTGCTCCAGGCTTCCCCTCCTGCTCACGGGCTGTGGTCTGTGGGGAGAGAGAGCGTTAAACACAGCCAGGGGCCACACGGATGTGTCACTGCTCAAAGGGACAGTCCCCATCCCAACAGGCTGGGGAGGGCCTGGGAGAGGGGCACATTAAAGGATGAAAACTGCATCAGTGCCAGGTTTGCCCCAAGAGTTTGTGACAGGTGAGAGAGGGTTTGGAAAAGCCAATCCTGCCCTCGAGGGTTGATGAGCTCTTTGTGTCCTGTCCACCTCTTTCAGACGGCAGAGACAAAAGATTTGGGGTCCCCTCCGAGGATCAGGGCAGTGCCTGCAGCCACACTGGGGTCATCTCCAGAGCCCACCACGCCCCTGCCTGAGGACCAGGACATGCCCCGTGCTGCCCCACAGGCTCCCAGGGAGGCAATTTCACCCAAATCCCATCCCCAGCCCCCGGGATGGGGCGCAGAGAACAGACGGTGCCTCCGTGCAGTTTCACAAACAAACCTGACCCACTTTAGCCTCATCTAACAGCGAATGGCAATTACCTTACTCATTAGACTGAGTCATTTATTTGCCCTGTAACTGCTCCCTTCTCTCCGGAGGGGAGAGGCCACCAGCTCAGCACAGGGGCTGAGCAGCCAGGGCAGGGGGGAGCAGATGTCTCTCAGTGCCAAATGACAGAAACCCTCCAAGCTCCCCAGCACCTAGCCCAGCAAACTTTGTTCAAAACCCCTCGGGGAGGTGGCCTGGTGACATCTGTGCCCCCGGACTTCACAGAGCCCTCCCGGGCCGCCACCACTGCCCAGGTGTTTGCAGGCAGCTACACACGGGACAGTTTCTGTCACTGTTCTCTCTTTCCTCGTCTCGCCATCAGCCGAAAACCCAAGAGGGGGTGACTGCGGGAAGCTGGCAGGGTGGGGATGAGGCTCAGGCATCTCTCCCTGCTTCTATTTGCAGCGGAGAAGCCACTCCTGAGCTCAGGAGCTGCCAGGCTGCTGTGAAACACAACCGACACCGATTATTCCCCTCCTGGGACCCTCCACCTTCCCCCTCCGCACTCGCCCAGACCTCAAATTGTCACGGAGGATCTTCCCTGCACCAACCGCGAACATTTAAAAGCCTCGCCCAAGGTCAAACAGCAGAGGGGGAACGGCAGCGCTTTTGCTTTAATCACCAGCGCCGGCTTCAAAGGAGCCGGGCTGAGCATCCCTTCGGTGCCTGGACCCGCAGGGCAGCGCCGGGGGCAGCGCCCACCTTGCTCAGATGTGGGTTAGACACAGGATGTGTCGGCCTGGCTCGGTGAGGAAGGGTGCCCAGCTGGATCCCAGCCCTGGGATAAGGAATTCCAGCTCCAGCAGCACAAACCCGGGTGCTGTTCCCAGAGTCACGAGGAGAAGTGAAGAGAAGCACCACGGCTCTGGGTGAGGTGTAA
Organism: Erpornis zantholeuca; assembly: GCA_013400515.1. Classification (NCBI taxonomy): domain Eukaryota; kingdom Metazoa; phylum Chordata; class Aves; order Passeriformes; family Timaliidae; genus Erpornis; species Erpornis zantholeuca. Next base: position 1,538,531 of record VZTN01019504.1, on the reverse strand, counting down.
TATCTACTGTCCGGGGTCTGGACAGGTCAGACAGGGGCAGTTATCCCAAAATAAACCCCAAACGTCAAGATTAAAAATGGTTTTCTTCCCTTTTACTGCTACGACGGAGCGCTGGGGAGGCAGCGGGGATCTGTCCGTCTGCCTGGGCATTCCAGATCGGAGGCAGAGCTGCATTTCTGATCCCCAGGTAGGAGCACACCTGTCTCTGCCCCCTCCACACCCTCAGAGGGCTTTCACGAGAAAATAAACGCAGAGGAAATAATCAGGAACAGCCAAACATGAGAAGTCTCAACGGCAATAAAGCTGTGGATACAGTTGCAGCAGGTGACGAAATTTCCTGTTCGAACTGAATTTTATCCCAATACCTATCCACTACTCCTTTATTTTTATTTTTTTCCCACAGAACAGAGACAGGGAAAAGACACCCCAGTGCCGAGCAGGAGAATCACCTGATCTGGGGAGGACAAGGAGTGGGAAATCTCTGGGAAAGGGAGATTTGGGAGGCTCAGGGAGCCAGGACTCACCTCGTCCCTGGCAGGTGCTCCCTGCAGCCCAGCCCAGCGCTCAGGAAAAGCTGCTCGGGTGTTTGCAGGGCAGCAGAGGTGGAACGAGCACAGGTTTGGTTTCAGGGCCCTCCCTTTCTGCTGATAACAGCGATGTTATTAACCCCACACCTCTCCTGTGCCCGGGCCCCTCGCTGAGGGCTGGGCAAGCACTGCTGCACCCCTCACACGCTGCTGCCCCGAGGAAACCCCAGCTCTGGGCTCACACCTGGGTTTTGTCCAAAAAACAACCCCTGATACTCACATTTCTCACCCTCCCTCGCTGCTCTGCTGCTGTTCCAGCACAGATTTAGGACGTGAGGTTGGTGTTTTCTTTTTAAAGCCAACAAGATGTCCCTGCAGCTTTGCAGGTGATGGGGCTGGCCCCAAGTCATGGCCCTGGCAGCAGCAATGCCCAACACCCTCCCCTGAACCCACTAACCCAGTCTTTCCCAGGGGGATTTATCCTCTGCACTATGCAGGACTGGTTTGGCTCTGGAGTGGAAGGAGTCAGGAAAATCCATCCCAGAGCTGGGAGATCCAGGTGGAACAGCAGCAGTTCCACCTCAGCTAAGGGAGCTGGCAGCACCCTGCCCATCCCAGAGGGATTTGGGAGACCTTCCACAGCCCCACGGTGCTTTCACAGCCCCCAGGGTGACACTGGCACTTCTCACCCTCTGCCCTCGGCTTCCCAAAATTCCTGCAATGGGGACAGGATTTGTCCTTCCCTCCTCAAGGAGCACCGTGACCAGGACAAGAGCAGCCCCCAAAAAGGGACACCCCGGCCCTGCTGGGGGAGGTTTCCTGCACTGGGGAGCAGAAGGGAGCCACATGTGAGGCTTTCCCACAGCTGCTCCCCGGGCTGGCGTGCCGTGGGGACATCAGCTGCTGCTCTTCCTTCTCCCTCCCTAAGGAAAACCAGACCATCTCCAAACCCACGGCTTTCTGGTTTGCTTTTAAAGCTTCCAAACCCGACTTTTCCTCCCCTTTCCCTGCAGAGAAACAGCAGATCAACTCCCACAGGCTGCCTCACCTGGCAGCCAGGTAGGAGGGCGGGTCCAGGGCAGGAGCAGAGCGTTGCTGGACAAAGGAGAGGAGAGGAAAGGATGAAGGCAGGGAAGCTTTTAGGAAAAAACACCCCCAAAACACCTGGGAAAGGTGGATGATGTGCAGGGCACTGATGGACACACACAAAGACTGAAAGAACTTCCTCCCAATCTCCTAAATCTTCCCAATGCAGGATCTTAGAGGAAATCACATCTCAGCAGTGCTCAGAGTGGAGAGGGATTTTAAAAACAAAATGTGGGGGTACTGACATGGCAGAGAAAACCTCATTTATTCCTGGAAGAATCCATGTCCTGCTACTCCATAATCCTTTTGGTCTCTCCTGTGGGTGCAGAGGGGCTGAGAGATGATGTTAAACGTGGCTGTAGGTTGTAGTGGCTGTGTGCCTACTCCACAGCTCAACAAACAGCCCCAGCAGGGATCAAACAGAGGCTGTGGATGAGGATGGATCAGGGTAAGGATGCTGAGGCACTGCAATAGGTTTCCCAGAAAAGCTGTGGCTGCCCCTGGATCCCTGGAAGTGTCCAAAGCCAGGCCGGAGCAACCTGGGGTAGTTGATTTTAAATGAGATTTAAGATCCCTTCCAATCCAAACCATTTGATGATTTTATTATCACCAACTAGTCCTGACCTGTCAGGGCTGCCTTATTCCCCGAGGAAAGGAAATCCCTGAGCTCAGGCAGGGCTGCTCCAGCCCAGCAGTCCCCAGGTGATCCAGACCCTCACCCCCCCTGCCCACAGGAGAGAGGGGAGGGCAAAGGGCTCCCGTTCACAACCCCAGCGTCACATTTCCAACCTTCCAAGGGGCTCTTTAGGGATGTTATGAATTCCCTGGAAGCCCTTTGGAAGAAAGGGTGGGAGAGAGCAGGGGGAGGAGAGCTCGGGGAGCCGCCAGGGCCTTTCACAGCCATCGGTGTCCATTGAGCGCCGCTGAATGGGAAATGCACCATGGAGAATAGCTCTGGCAGCTCCCCGGGATGGGATGGGAACTCACCTGACCTCTCCTGACCCCCTCCCCTCCCAAATCTCCTTGACCCCGTTCACAGTGCGGGGAGGGGAGAAGGGCGATTTATTTGGGCTCTCTGAATTAACTCCGCGTTCCCTTCGAGCCCCACGGCTCCGTTCTTAGGGGGAGAGCAGCAGGAGTCGGGCACACACTGGAGGCACCCTGACTCCTGCAGGGGCCAGGGCTGACAGGATGACCCTCACCTCATCGGGGGCACCCCAAAGATGAGCTCAGGTCAGTGGTGATGGGGTGAAAAGCCCCAGTAAATCCGAGCTCAGCTGCAGAGGGATGTCCAACCTGGCCTGGAGGAAGCACACTGGGATTTGTGCTGGTGTAGGCTCTGGCAGCGTTTCAACCGCTCAGGATTGCCATCTCCTCACCAAACCCCAGCAAGCAAACCCTTCCAAACTCCTCAAGGCAACCAAAAAAGCAGCAGCGTTTCAGCCCCGAGAGCCTCAGCCCCGCTGGTCACGCTCCCCTGAGCTGCCGTCAGGTCTGCTGCAGGCACTCCAGACCTCCAGACAAGCTTGGCTGGCTCGGCAGCAGCAGAGCCCCAGCTTTGTTGTGCTGCTGCACGACCCCAGCTCTCGCTTTTATTCCCGAGAGGAGCCCCCGTTCCGGAGCGGGAGGGGAAATGAGATGATCTGCTTCTGCTTTTCACTCCTTTCTGCTGTTTAAAGGCTGTGCCCATCACCCTTGGCACTTGATCCAAATCAACCTCTCCCCCGGCCTTTCTTCTCCGCTTATTTTTTTCTCTTTTTTTTTTTTTTTTTAAGCAGAAGAATCAAAATGTAAATTAAACTGGAAAGGGGGAAAAAATAAGCCCCCTCCAGGTGCCCCCTTCTCCTCGGCGTGGGGACGGGCACAGATTATATCCGGCAGCACATGACCAGGGCCTGTATTTATGTGTCAGAGTGTAAAACCCACCCTGCTGAGCTGCCTTTTCTCTGCCTGGGGCTGGGGGCTTCTGCTCCGCGTCTCCTCAAACAGCCCCACAAAGGGGATTAAGGAGAGCCCCTCAGCCCCGCAGAGTAATCCATCAAATTATCCCTTGTTGGCGTTGCTGTCCTCTTCAGGGGGAAAAAGAAAAGAAAAAAAAAAAGGAAAAAAAAAAAAAAAAAAAAAAACAACAACAAAAAAAACCCTTCCAAAAGCTTTTAAAGGCACTGAAATTACACTTGAGCCTGAAACACTCCACCCAGCTGCTGGAGCCCACAGCACAATGGGCTGGTTGTAAAGGGAATCCCGGGAAGTGAGGAGCAAGGAAAAAGAGATGGACACTTAAAAAGGGCAGCGGCTGAACGCCAACAGGTGCTTCAGAGCCCCCCACACCCGGGTCCTGCAGCACATCCAGCCCAGTAAGGCCAGCTGGACACCCCAGTTACCCACTGAGAGGGGATCTGGGATGGGTTTGTTGTGCCCTGGTGGCCCCACAGAGGTGTCCTCAGCAGAGGTGAGGCTTGCGAAGGTCTGCACTGGTAGGAGAGCACCCGAATCACTCCTGCAGGAAACCCAGCACTGTCACCCCCTGTCCTCACTGTCCCCAGAGCCCTCAAAACCCCCAACAGGACTGTCCAGGGCTCATGGATCTCCACCAGCGACCCCACAGGCAAAGCAAAGCCAAACTGCGCTCACCAAAACCATGGGAACACTTGGAATCTGCTTCTCCTTCCTCCTGCAGCTCCCGAAACTGCACAGGAACTTCTGCACTGCTCATCACCTCCCTGCTCAGAGGGATGAATCCTCCCTCTCCACCTGCCCTGCCCCAGCAAGCACACAGGATTCCCTGGGTTTGCACCACTGAAATCTTTGGGGGAAGATTCTCAGGCAAAGCGAGGATCACAAAGTGCTTACCCCAAGGAACTGGAACCGGGAAAAGAGAAGAGCAAAGCGGCGCTGGTGGCACACAGAGCACCCACATGGGACTGGACACAGCTTCTGAGCTACAACCACCAGTGCTGAGCGAAAGAGAATCATTTCACAGGGAGGAGATGAGCAGCCAGAAACCCTCACTGCTCTGCTGGGTCTGCTCACGGGGCTGGGAAAATGGGAAGTGAAACTGCAGCTTCTTGTCCACAGCTGGAGCAGAAATGCTGCGCTAGGGGATGGCTGACCCCTGAGAGAGTCAGCTCCAGCTCCTCCCCGGCTTCCAGGCAGCTCCAGGATTTCCACCCCATCATTTCTGGCTTAAGCTGGAAAGCTGTGACAGTCACGGGGCCAGTGGGGTCTCAGGACTCATTTTGGGGTGGGGAGGACAGTTCTGGTGTCCGAGCAAAAAGCAGGGGCCAGAGCAAAGGGCCAGGCTGGACATGAGGCTGCAAATCAGCCCTGGGGCCATGGATCAGCTGGAGCAGTGCAGGAACAAACTGTGGAGCTCTAGGAGGGATGAGAGGTGTCCATGACCCCAAACTGTGGAGCTCTAGGAGGGATGAGTGGTGTCCCAAACTCTGCCCACACAGGGGTCAGACAAATTCCACCCCAGCAGGAGCCACCAGCACCCAACGCTGACCTCGAGGCAGCCCTGGTTTGGCCAGGAGCCTGCTCCTCAGGAAAAAAGGGAACAATCCAAACTCCGCACATCCTCGGAGAGCAACAGGCGCACACTTCCAGCGAAGGGAGCGTGACCTCGAGCCCTTCCTCAGAGGAGAACGTGGAGCCCTGGGCACACAGCACTGATGGGCCCTTCTGTCATCACAGGCTCCTTGGGCCACCTCCTCGTGGCAATTTTCTGCTCCTCCCTCCCCGTTATTTGTGTCCCTGCCGGGGCAGCAGGATGCTGACAGATCCCTCTGACCTCCCCCGGCAGGTTGGGGGCTTTCTCTCTCTCTGTTTTCTGTCTGTAAAAATGAGGTCATGGCTTTGAACGAGACAAAAGAGCCTTTGCAGGGTGAGGAATAGCCCCGGGACAGCTGGGAGAGCTGAGCCCCCATCGCTCACAGCCAGGGCACAGCCAGGGCGTGCCCAGAGCACCCTCTTGGTGTCCCTGGCACGGGAACGGGCACCAGGGATGGGCAGAAAGGAGAGGATGAAGCAAAACTCTCTAAGTATTTTAAACTGGGAGTTGCTCTGAGATCTCATCGTCATCCCCCCTCCCCTCCCCACCCATTTCCACCCTCCCAGTCGCCCTCTGGCCACGCAGTGGGGGGGTTTATGCCAACATTCCAAGGCACTTTCTGTCCCAGCAGCCACGGCCAGCACCCTCTGCCACGGGGTGGGGAGGTGGGCAGGGAATAAAGGGAATTTTCTGATGTGTTTTAAGGGCAAACCCACAGATCAGAGCTGGAAAAATAAGCGAGTTTATGTGCCTGGGGTAGCAAACGCTGCCCAAGCTCTGCCCCTAACCTGCAGCACATCAACCCCTGGGGGTTAATGAGGGCCTCAGATCACTGCTGGAGCACAGGGAGACTTCTCCTTATCGTGGCAGACCAGCCACGAGGCCTGGGTCTGAAAACAGAGAGATCCCACGATTTTATTTCTGCCCGATAATTGCCAAGATAAGGAGCAATCAGATTTTTATTTTCTAAGGCAAGATAAGTTTCACTGGGAGGTCCTGATGGGGAACTTAAGAAGCTTTTTCCTTTCCCTGTTCTCACTATCAGTTTAATGTGGTGCTGACTCCAAACACGCAGGGATTGAACATTCCCCACAAAAATAGAGCAGCAAGGAATATCTGGAAGGGAAAATTTCCACTTTTTTTTTTTAAAAAAAAAACCCGAGGCCCAAAGCTGCCATTTCTCCAGGAGGTGAATGGAGTGAGGCATTTTTACCACCCCCTCACTCCCCACCCAAACAGGAACCTCACTTCTATTTCGAGCCCTGGAAAGAACATCAGCCCTAAATTATTAGCTTTTTACTAATTAGGCACGGGGTTCAAGTTCAAAGCTGCATGGATTTTGCAGAGCCCTCTGAGCGAGGCTTTTGTGGCACAGGGCACAAAAGGGACGAGCAGGAAAATGCTCTGAGAGCTGAAATTACTCTGAGTTTGCTGTTAAAAACCCTGGAGTGGAAGTTTGTGCATGGAGGACTCGAGCCTGGGCAGGGTTTTCTCTCCTCCTGCCTGGTTATTTGCTGGGGTAAAGTTCAGAGAGCCACAAAGGCAACAGAGAGAGCTCTGATATTCCTGCTCTGGGCTGCCACGGGCACACGGCCAGGGCACCCCGGGCAGAGCTGGCAAAGGGCTGGTGCCCAGCACCATCCTGGCCGTGCCACCAGCGTCTGCTGGCTGGCCTGGCACCCAGATGTGCCCAAAAGGTTCATCCTCTGCTTTGGGCACGGGCCGCAGGCAGCGATGAATGGCAGGATCCGGGGGCAGCACAAGCGCAGCCTGTTCGGGGCAATCAGGGATGAAAGAGGCCCTGTTGAATCATCCTCCCCGCGGCTGCCGCAGGGCTGCTCCCGACATTCTCCAGCCTCAATGGGGGCATCTCAAGCTCTGAGGCTGCGGGAATTTCCCCCTGCAACAATATCCGTGAGCTAGAAGGATTTAATAGCTGGGAAGAGTCCGTCCGTCCTTCCTCGCCTCCCTCCGCTTATCCCCCGCGCCGTTCCTGCGCTCTCCTTTGGATCCTCACGCTCGGAGCCCTCTCCAGACCGCGCCCAGCCTCTCTCCTAGACCCGGCTCAGTCAATTCCCATGAAAAGCTCCCTTCCAGGCCCATTAATTGCTCAGTCGGCCTTGGCCGGGGCACAGCAGCCTTTTGTTCCAGCGGCGCTCCAGCTGCTCCCGCCGGCCCTGGGCACAGGAATCGTTTGTCACCAACATTCCCGAGCGCACCTCTGGAGCGGCGGCCACACAAAGCCCTGCCCTTGTCCCGCCACGAGCGGTACCTGGCACCGCAGCCACTGTCCCCTCCTTGTCCCTTTGTGCTCGGCTCGCTGCGTTTCCGAGCCGCCGAGGACCTCCAAGGAAGCGCTCGCCCCGTGACCACAACAATCCTTTATTCTCTCGGCACAGCTCCGAGAGGAGAATTTGGCCATTTGTGGCAGAGTCCAGAGCGAGGTAGCGCAGAGATCGCGGGGACAGCGCTGGCAGGACGCTCCTTGACAGCTCAGGGCCTGGAGATGACCAGAAAAATCACTTTGGGTACCTCCTCTCCAGACTGAAGTATGGATACTGATTTTCTGTTCAGGAAGGATTTTTTCAGACATCTCTGTGTCTGTGAAGGATTCTCACAGGCTCTCTCTTTGACCTTGCTGCTGTAAGAGTCTCTCACAGGCACAGTTATGTGTGAAAAACCCTTCATGAACAGAAAATCAGTATCCATACTGGAGTGACCCCACAGCCCTGGGAGAGAGGAAAGAACAGGAAGCACCCTGGAGCAGTGGCAGATCCTTCTCCACAGGCAGATCCAACATTCCCATACTGAGCACTGCTGATGGAAAAGGCACAGAAATCACCAGCAGGGATAAAAATCACTCCCAAGGTCCAGTCAAGGTGGGGGGACTTGGTCACATCCACTTCAAACCCAATTTAGGAGCCAGTTCTGCTCACTAATCCTAAATTGAGGACAGGCAATTAGGATGCAAAAGAGCATCAGAGCCAAGGTCTGATCCTCACCTCAGCTTCTCCACACAGCAAGCGAGATCCCAGCAGGATTCACTGCTAACGTTTGGGGAGGAAAGTGTGATCCAGGGATTTTCTCGCACGCCCCTTTTCACCCGAGGTCCCAAGCCATAAATCTAAAGCAACATTTCGGAGCTGCCCACAGCTCTGTGCACATTATTTATTCCTGGAGCTGGCTCCAGCCTCTGAGAGAACGTAAATGTCCTCTGAGTGCTGACAGCCAGCACGGATTTGAGTCACTGCACTCACTACGTTTCTGTTTTTCCTGAAGTCCCAGCTCCTGCAGACAAACCACCTCGGAGAACTTCAGCTCCCAACAAAACAGAGGTGGAAAAAAAAAATCCCAAAAAACAAGTCCCTTGATTGAAGGGAAAACTTTTCACCTCACGAAGCAAGCCCAGTGCCCAGCATTGTTTCAAGTTGCTATTTCCTAATAAACCTCACTGCTTTGCCAGAGGCCATCCTTAAACCCCTCTGAGCATTCCAACCCTGGCAATGATGAGAATTCATCTGCAAGTCACCCAAATCCAGCTCTGAAACCCGCAGATCAAGAACCCACAAGGTTTTCCCTGGATGAAGGACGGGGCCAGCCCTCGAGATGTGGCCTAAGAGCACTTTTAGCTCACGTGCTGAGGAAGAAAAACTGTTCAGAGCTGCAAACCAGGCACCTGCTCCTTGCTGTGTGTGTTCCAGCCCCGAGACAAAGGAGCCTTTGGGACCACATTCCTCCATCGCAGCCCTTATTTTGCCAGACAATATTCACGGGGGTCTGGTTCTCCTCTTCTGCAGGCTGGCAAAATGTTAAGCAAATATTTGGGAACGGCGAGAGGAACTGACATTTTGGGATATGAAAACAAGGAGGAAGGGCACGAGTCAGGGGGACCTCCGAGGAACGCCACGCAGGAAAACAAGAACGGAGCCGTGGCCTCAGAGCTCCACTCGGCTTTGTTTTCTGAACAAGCAGCTCCAAAGCTCAGCGGGTTGGGCACATCAGCAACTTCTGCAGCTCCGTGGCACGGGATCAGCCCCTTCCAGCAGCGAGGAGCAGCAGCAGCCCACGGAGCAGGACGGGTTTCACATCATCAATCTTAGATAACTCAACGGCGGGGCACGGAACTGTCAAAATAATCCTGCAATTTACAGCTTTCCTCTTCTTTTCTCTATGGCGAGCGCCAAGATTGTGCACACCCACGCTTGACTACCTTGCAGGGATGGCTTTAAAACTTCCCTCAGTTTCCTAAAAGCCAGGATTCCTCCCTGAGGGTCTCCATCTCCTTTTCCAGCCACCCAGGGGGTCCCTGCTCTCACATGGACAAGTCTGGGTGTCTGACACGAAGCAATCAGGAACCAACACATCAGCACTGAGAAGAGCTGACAGCTGCTCACGAGCTTCTCATGACTCCCTTGCTCCACTCTCAGCTTTAATCATGAGTTGAGCATGGCTGAGGTGTCACAAGATGTGCCAGGGTTGCTGTTTGGGCTGAGTTTTAGCTGTTTGGGCTGAGTTTTAGCTACCAGGAGCTGTCCTAGGCTGGCTGCCCGCTCCAGGAGCCACAGGGCACCATCACCCGATGGAATTACTTCCAAACAGAGGAAATCGAGCCCATTTGGGGTTTTTGTGTCTCCCTTTCCATCCCCTCTGCTCTCCCTGCTCCTAACAAGGCTTCACACCTGCAATTCCCTGCTCACCCCGAGCACCACCTCCCACCCCTCGGCTCCTTTCCCTCCTGGCTCCCTCAGAGCCTCGAATCCATCACAAACCTCCCCAAATTCCACCTCAAATCCATCACAAACCTGCCCAACTTCCACCTTGAGTCCATCACAAACCTCCCCAGCTTTCCCCCAGAGGGTCAAGCTTTGCTCTGATGTTCCCTGAGCCAAGAGGAGGAGACAGCAACACCTCAATGAGCACCTAAAGCAGCCCCACTCCCTGGGGATAAACACAAACACCAACACCGCTCCGAGCTCCTCTGGAAAGCTCAGCCATCCCCACTGAGACAAAAGTGGTGTAAAACTCTGAGGGGAGTAAATCCAAGGAGGAAAAGAGACCCCTGAGCACAGCCCTGAGGTGATTTTTTGATTTCTGAGAGCCATCAGCCACCAGAGCCCAGCCCTGAGCTCCGTGCTGAGGCTTCAGCTGAGGAGAAGAGAGATGAAACTCAGGGAGAAAAACCCCCAAGCCCCTCCTCCCCTTCCCAGCACTGCCACTTGAGTGCTCCAGCGAAATAAACAGTTTGGGGAAAGGGTTACCAAGAGTTTATGCTAAACATCATTTCCTAGGGACTCTGGCGAAGATAAAGCAGACCCAGGGCTGTATTTGTTACCTCGGGGATCAGGCCAGCGATTCCAGCCTCTCTGCTCACAAAACCAGATTTTTTTCCCCTTCCAAACGATGCCACTGGTGGAGTTTGGAGCACACTGAGGCACCCAGAGCTGCTCCACTCCAGCCAGGGAGGATGAGCTGTGAAATCGCTTCACTCCCGGGATGGTGCTGCTGCCTCCGGGCAGGTTCTGCCCAGCCACGACCTCCTGATGCTGGGGAGCACCTGGAGCTTCGGGTGCTTTAGCTGGGACCTTGTTAAGAGGACACAGCACCCACCGAGGTCACTGCCCAGCCCCTGGCTGAAGGGGGAATATCCCCAGGGCAGCCACAGCTCACAGAAAGAGAATTTCCTCCCTAAATCCCAAGATCGGTTTATACCCTGAAATACAGGGATTTACATCCCCTGCAAAGCTCTCATTTAATTTGCTATTAATTCTGGAGATTCTTGTTGTCCATATCAAATTTCTAATCCTTTTTTTCCCCCAAATCCCATAAGCCAAGCGCTCCTGGGTAACAAAATCCAGAGTTTTAAGGATCTGGCACTGCCTGGGATGCCAGCTCCAGTGCCACTCCCCACGAGGGGAAGGAGCTCTGGATGATGCCAGAAAGTCCAGGTAGCATCACATATTTAAAAGAACAAAAAAAAAAAAAAAAAGAAAAAAAATTGCAGGCGGGGTGAATAATAGAGAAGGTTTCAGGGCTGGTACACGTTTTTCAGGAGTGCCTGCATGACTGCAGTGCCCAGGTCATTTGGGTGCTTTTGAAGTTCTTCCTCAGGTTCTTTTTCTATAAATTCCGAGTTATTCTCTGTTACACATGTAAAGGTTGCTCTCCTGAACCACGCCGAGACCCAGAGCAGGGCAGAAATGGGATTGTGAAAATGGGATTTGGAGCTTGGCCACTTTCTGTGCTGCTCGTGAGTCCCACAGGTCCAGGTGAGCACTGGAGAGCTGTTCCTGATATGTTTCCCTTCCAATTTTTTGTCTGGAAATCCAGCATCTTTCCAGGTCTGGCCATCACCAGCATAGAATTAATAAGTTTATTTTAGTGCTTTTCCCTTCCTCCTAAAGCTGTCATCCGTGGGAAAGACAAACGAATCCTTTAATTTATGTTTATCATAAACAACTACAGCATTTTACCACCAAAATCTCGAGTCCTGCCGAAGTCTGGGATCCCTGGAATTATGCCCATTATGGCATTCAGGCACCGCCGCTGAGGCAGCGAACCCAAAGAGAGCCTACAGCCAGGAGCAATGAGAACTCCCCTTCGCCGGCTGCTCCCTCCCTTGGATTCTAAGGATTCACTGACCTGTCCCTGCAAGTCCTCAGGATTTCTGGGAGTCCATCCCGCTTCCCAAACTCTCCGCCCGTCCAGGAATCTTTAAACCGACGCGGTCGGCGCGGATATCCCTGCGAGAGTGAGGATTGGGGAAGCACGGCGGGCACACGGCGGGCACACGGCGGGCACACGGCGGGCACACGGCGCTGTCCCGGGGCTCGGGCAGGGCAGGACAGTCTGGCCCAGCCCCACCTGCGGCCCCTCCTGCTCCGCTTCCCGACGCTCCAGGGGTTTTTGTTTTCCCGCAGCAGCTCCAGCGCATCAGACCCGGAGCGCTTCCTCCTCCTCCTCCTCCTCCTCCGGGCAGCGCCCCCGTCCCGGCCGGACCCGGCGGGCAGCGCTCGCTGCTGGCTGCCACTGCAAGCGCGGCGTGAGCCCGCAGAGCCCCCGATGCCCTCGGAACCCCCCGGGAGCTCCCCAGGAGGGG
>VZTN01019504.1:1500326-1513057 GCA_013400515.1 Erpornis zantholeuca | reverse complement strand
ATCCCACAGGAGCAGGGTGGGGGACAGATCCCATAGTGGGAACAGAGTGGGAGCAGATCCCATAGTGGGAGCAGGTTGGGGACAGATCCCACAGTAGGAACAGGGTGGGAGCAGATCCCACAGGAGCAGGGTAGGAGTAGATCCCACAATGGGAGCAGATCCCACAGGAGCAGGGGGGGACAGATCCCACAGGAGCAGGGTGGGAGCAAATCCCACAATGGGAACGGGGTGGGAACAGATCCCACAGTGGGAGCAGGGTGGGAGCAGATCCCACTGGGAGAACAGATCCCATAGTGGGAGCAGGGTGGGAACAGATCCCACAGAGAGCAGGGTGGGAGCAGATCCCACAATGGGAGCAGATCCCACAGGAGCAGGGTGGGGGCAGATCCCACAATGGGAGCAGATCCCACAGGAGCAGGGTGGGGGCAGACCCCACAGTGGGAGCAGATCCCACAGGAGCAGGATGGGAGCAGATCCCACAGTGGGAGCAGATCCCACAGGAGCAGGGTGGGAGCAGATCCCACAGTGGGAGCAGATCCCACAAGTGGCACACCCTGGAGCTGCCCCGTGCCCGCTGTGCCCCCTCTGCCAGGGATCCCTGGAGCTTTGCTGAGCACAGATGGAGGGAGGGAAGAGAAACACTCAAGCCTGAGTTCATGGGATCTAAACTGACTGGAGCACTGCAGGAATCCTTTGCTTCACCCCCACAAAAGGACATCCCTCGCCCCAAAAGATGAAGAATTTAATTTTACATTATCCATCTTTTTTTTTTTTTCCTCAGAAAAAACTCTAATAAACACATTTTCCACGACATCAAATGGAAAGCTGCTTTGGAAATGGTTTGCAATTTCTCTTCCCTGTTCTGCTATCTACAGAAGGGATAAAAAAAGGGTTAATGGATGTGGGAAGGCTGAAGGTTCAATATCTGAATTTGCCTGGAATGGGCTGCAATTTGCCTACAGCAGAACAGTTTTCTATCCAGCAGAGACAAAAGATCTCCCATCCTGACTGGAGGGTCTTTTCTAAATCAAAGACACTGGACCATCTCTGAGATTCTTGATTGCTTTCCATGAAAAACGTGCCTGAATCCAAGAAACACAAGATTCTCCCTGTGTTTCATCTTCCTCCATTGGAATTAGATCAACTACATTTTTGCTGAGACTGAACTCGTCTCAAAGTCTGTTAAAGCAGAGGTTCATTATTTTTTCATATATTCCAAATACAGAATAATAGTTTTAAACAACTCTTACCAGCACTGGGAAAAAAATCTATTCTACTTAAGGGTTTGTAAGTATGGTTTCCACAGATCAGTCTCAAACCTTATTGCTTCTCAACTGCAGTATCCCTTGAAAAAAAATAAAATATTGAATGGTCTGTTAATCTGTCTCAAATGGCTTTTCAGGTTTGGCAGGGGAGGGAGAACGGAATGGCCAACAGAGAACATTGACTTCAAAATATTACTGTAGAAGGGTTTCCTCTTATTAAAAAAGGATACACTGTATTAAACAGCTGAAAGGAAAGACAGCATTCAAAGCCCATGAGTCAAGCCACAGCCAAAACCGTGTTCTACCCCTAAGTATGTTTTCTTTTCCTTTTTCTTTTTTTTCTCTTTTTTTTTTTTAAACAAAGATTTTTCCTCATCTGCCATTTTAATCTTCACCAGAGGGTGCTTCATCTTCAGATCCCTCATCCCCTGACTTCTCTGGTGGAGGGCTGGCTGATTTTTTCTTTTCTGGGGGACTTTCAGGCTCTTCATCCTCTTCTTTGGGGGATGGGGTCTTTTCTTTTGTTGCCTTGGAAGCTGTGGGGCGACCTGCCTTCCCTTTGCCTTTCACTGGGCTGGGGGTCACTGGAAAGAGAAAAACCTCATCAAATCCAGCAGCAGCAAAGGCAGAAAAACTCCCACAGATGGGATTGAAGAGTCATCCAGCAGCAGTTTGACCACACCCACAGTGCTTTTTGCACTTTAGCAAAGCTGAAGGGAAGAGCAATCTAACAAGATTTAAAAGCTGTTTAATTGGAAGCCTCACTAATTGTTGGATGTGACACCATAAATGAACACTGCTCTTGTCAAACCAGAGCACACATAGCTACTGGCATTTGAAACTTCCTTTGGTTCAGATTTCCCCACCCTAGAAACATCACAAAGTCCCAAACAAACCCACAAATTGTTATTATTTGGCTGTGAGATTTGGGAAGTCAGAATGCAGCACCTCAACAGGGAAGGTTTTGAATATTCTGAGTTTTTACCAACGAGATCTAGGTACCAATCCAACCTCTAAAGCAAGAATTAAAGCCAGCTTGTAATTCCATACTTCTCCTTTAAATGATGGCAATTTAACCCTTCAACATTTATGTGGATGTTTGTGACCCCAAGATTTCTCCCAAGTCTTCTGCAGCAAAAAGAAAACCTGAGTTTTAAACTGAGTAACTTATTTTGCACAGACTCACCTGTAGCCTTTAGCCTGGGCTTGGGCATTTTCTTTTCTTTCCTCTCTGGCTTGGATTTCTTGGAGACCTTCTTGTTTTTCTTTTTTGAACTGCCATAGTCACTGTCATCATCATCTTCCATGAGGAAGTCTTCATCACTTCCTGAATCTGCTGGAAGCAGAAGGAAATTTAAGTTTTTTTGGGGGGAAAAAAGGAAAAGGAGGAGAAGATATAGCTGAGATCTGCCAGTTAAACTGTGGCCACAGACCCTGAGTCCTTGTGGGCTTCCATTTATCTGCAGTGGTACAAAATTGCACTGGGTTTTTACATCAGCAATGCCTCAGAACCAGAGGGACAGCAAGAAGCAGCTAAAAGCATGGAGAACTTCAAATTTATCCTTTAGGGCTGCTTACAGAGAAATGGATTTTTGTGAAACACATCCATTTTTGTAAAATAGATACATCTTTGTAAAGCAGACACATCTAATATAGATACAATATTTGTAAAATAGATACAATCTTTGTAAAATAGACACATCTCTGTAGAGCACCCCCATCCTTGTAGGGCACCCCTCATCCTTGTAGGGCACCCCAATCCTTGTAGGGCACCCCCATCCTTGCTGCCAACCTGGAACACAACTCCCAGATAAGCAAACCCCAAGCTGGACAGACACAGTAGAACNCACCCCCCATCCTAGTAGGGCATCCCCAATCCTTGTAGGGCATCCCCATCCTTGTAGGGCATCCCCATCCTTATAGGGCATCCCCATCCTTGTAGGGTACCCCCCATCCTTGTAGGGCACCCCCCATCCTTGTAGGGTACCCCCATCCTTGCTGCCAACCTGGAACACAACTCCCAGATAAGCAAACCCCAAGCTGGACAGACACAGTAGAACTGAAGCTCCAGAGCAGCACAGTTTATGTCCTCAGTGTCCCAGCCCTGTCCCCTTTGCTGTCCCTTCTCCCAATCCCATTTACTCACTCTCCTGGAACTGTGCCTCATCATCCTCTTGCTCCTCCTCCTCACTCCCCACGTCATCCATGAGCATCTCTCTCTGTTTGGAGGCTGCTTTGGACGCCGCCTGTCGCTGCTGGCGAACATTTTTGTGATCTTCTTTCTCATCCTCGCTGTCCTCTGCAGCAAAAGGGCCCAAGGTGTGGTGAGTACAGAGCTCCTGCCTCAGGAGCACGTGGGCAAACCAGNTCTGCAGCAAAAGGGCCCAAGGTGAGGTGAGTACAGAGCACAGAGCTCCTGGGCAGGGTATTTATGAGGGGGTTAAAACCCTGAATTACTCTGAGGACAATTCATCCCCAACGAGGACCCTTCTGCAATAAAACCACTTTTTCTCTCTCTCTCCTTTTTTTTTTTACCTGCAGGCCTTTTCCTGGATTTGGAGGCTGCTCTCTTGTTCTTGTCTGGTTTAGCCTTCTTTCCTTTTTTGCTTTTTTGAGAGCTCTCGTAGTCACTGTCAGCTTTGCCATCGTCAGCTCCTACGTCATCATCTTCACTGCCAAAATCTTCATCTGCAAGGAGAAGGCACCAAGATGAAGTTTCTTGTCTCATCCTGGATAAAAACTGCAGGGAAGGGATGAAGAGATCTATCCCCTTGTGAAGACAGATTTTATAGGACCATCACATCCAACAGAACAACTTTAATTCAAACCAAGGTGGGAAGTAACAGCAACAGAGGGAGCATTCAACTTCAAATAAGTCAGAATTATTTCTTTTCTGAATCAAATCCTACTCCTGCAACTCTCCCAGGTGTGAAGAGACACAGTTTAAAGATCCACAATCAGTGCAGTGCAATCAGTTACCTGCTGAGTGTGAATCATCTTTCTTAGTCTTCACATCTTTGTCTTCTGAATCCTCACTGCAAATGAGAGAAAGGCAAAGTCTGACTGCTGCTCTTAACTTTGGCTTCAGTCACTGTGGTGTGGAAAATAACAATTTTTCAAGAGCAAAGTGATGTCTAGGCTGAGGGTTCTCACTTTTCCTGGACATATTTCAGGATTATTCAGCTGTCTGTGAAGTTACCATGGTTGGGAAGATTATGGTCAAACTCAGAATCACAGATAAACTTAAAGCAAGCAGGAAATAATCAGATTGAGGTGAACCATGCACTTCACTCAAACCAACCCACAGTCCACATGGCTTCCATTCTAGGTACAATTGTGATGGTTTATATGTGGTTTGTAAGTGAAATAATAGTTTCTTCTGAATAGATATTTAGTCATCATTTGTCTTTATGTCATTGTTTAGACTCCAATTCTGTGTGTGTTGCTCTTAACTGGCACATGTCTGGTCTCAACTTTCTCAGATTATTTGATCATTTGATTGATCTGGAGAATAAAAGACCCCTTGGGGTTATAGAACAAGAAGCAGCTGGCAGGACCTTCATCCCTGAAGCTGCTACCTATCAGAAAAAATGACTAAAAAGGTCTCATGGCAATCATTTGGGGACCAGCTACTGTAAAATGGAAATTCCACAGGAAAACTTCACTTCTCAGCACTGAGGAATAACTCAGCTCCCAAACCAAGTTCTGCGTTTATGGATCAGCCAAAACGAGGAACAAAGAGGCACAGAAGGACCAAATGTCCCCCAGTGGCACAGGGATGCTCTGAGCTGCCTGCAGAACACAGGGGAGGAGCTGCACCTTGCCCTGACTGACCTGAGCCCTGCAGATCCCAATCCCTGCCATTCCTGCCTCTGGAGCCACTGCAGTGATGAAGCACAACTGACAAGTGTTTCACACATGATTTCTCTGTCTACTCACATCAGGAAAAAGCCACCTCAGTGTCTCGGCTGGGTATGAAAACCCTGCCTGAGAGCTCACAGAATTCCACTTGCAGGCACTCCTCTTGGAAGATGCTGCTCCCCACACACAGGACAAGGTTTGGAGACACATCCCAAAGAGATGAAAAGCTTCTTTTACCTGTCCTCCTGAGAATTCTTCCCAGATCTCCTCTTATTTTTAGCCTCTCGGGGAGATGAACGGATTTTCTTGGATGGGGGACCTGAATCTCTTCCATAATCATCATCTGGACAGCACAGCACAAAATGGGTTTGAGTCAAACTCACTCCCAGCAAATTGCTTTCCTCAGCTACAACTTCAACTGATCACTTCATGCACATCAAAAAGGAAAACATCACAAAGCTTCAAACAAACTCTGATGGAAGCAAAGTTAAACCCGTGATTTTACCTTTTCTTCTGCCAACAGCACCATGAAAATGCTGTGTACAGTCAAGTCTCCCCCACAGGGAAACAGATAAAAAAACCTCACAGGAGGACACAGGATCTCACTTTGCACTTAGTTATTATATAAACTGATTAAAAATTAACATCCATCCATATTTCTATAGGATTCAAACAGCACACACTATGTACTTGTCCTGTGATGGCAAAAATGATGTCTAAATAGGAGTTTAAATTCTTTACAACTCTTACACAA
The DNA here is from genome assembly GCA_013400515.1 of Erpornis zantholeuca. NCBI lineage: Eukaryota > Metazoa > Chordata > Aves > Passeriformes > Timaliidae > Erpornis > Erpornis zantholeuca. The sequence goes on along the minus strand of VZTN01019504.1, from coordinate 1,507,177 downwards.
CACCTTACTCAATTAGTAACAGCACTGTAATTAAGAATTATGCACATTTGTCTCATTTTAATTATGAGTGCAACCTGATTTAGCATTGAGTTTATCTTCCAAGAATTCAAAACATATTCCAGAAAAGTTGGTGTTAATTCACAGAGATTGCATTTTTTAAATATGTGATCCAGAAATGTTCTGTTACTTCACACAGATTATAATTTTTTAGATTATATCCCCCCCAAAATGCTTGATAATGTGGCCTCCTCAACTGGAGCCATGAAATAAATGGAAAACATCTTTTCCTGGAGGAAAAAAGTGGCATCAAGGAGCCTCTGCCACAGAACAGAACATAGAGCAAGGAAGGCATTGCTGCCAAGAGCCTCAAGGCACTCCAACAATACAAGCATTAAATAATAAGATTTCTATCACCATTGTTTGTTTAATCCAAAACATACGAGAATCATTATATTTTCAAATAGTTATTAACAGTTCAGGCTGTGAAGAACAGAAACTCCTCGGAATCTGAGTTGAAGATGTGACTAGAAGCACAGCAATTAATATGCATGGCAATAATGAGCTGCTCTAGGCTAAGGAGATGAAGAAAAAAAAGTCATTTACCAGCATCATCTGATTCCTGAAACTGGGAGTAATCGACCACCTTCCTGTTCCTGTTAAAAAGCAGGAGAAAAAAAAAATTAGGAATTCATAATTTCAGAGCTACAAATTTAAGGAACAAGGAAGTGCCATATCCTTGCTTCCAGTGCTGGATTTGTAGCCCAAAACCATCCCAAGATGTTTGATAATTTGATCATTCAGCCATCTCCACCTCTGCAGTCAGAAGTGAACACAAAGTACATTAAGCATATATAGCATTTTCCTGAGGAGATTCTATAATAATCTGGATTACAGTCCCAGAACTGGAGCATTCTTTTTGATAAATACACAGATTGTGGATCAGATAAACATTTCCAAACTGCTCCTTTTGGAATTTCTGCTTCTCACAGCTCATGTGCTGTCACACCTTCTCTTTCAATTTTTATTTCCCCATGTGATCCTTGCTTTTAAAGCATTTTAGGTTTTCACTGGGGCTTCCAGGAGCTTTCTCAAGGAGTTACTCTGGTCCTGTTGGAAGATGTCAGAGAGCTGAAAGTCAACAAAATCAAACCTGCTTCTTGAGTTTACTGAAACCTCAGAAATGGAATTATTGGCTGTTTTATCAGCACCTCGTCAATCAAATCCCAACTACTTCATTGGCAAGACAGTGCCCTATAATACAGCGACCAGAGGGAATCAAGACAGCCACAAATTCAATTAAATTTGAGTTTTAGTTGATAATGCCTCGAACTCGGACTCCAAACGCCCCCTGCAAGGACTGCCAGGGGCTGGGAGGAGGAGACTCAGCTGGGAAAGGCCCCAAAGAGATTCCCACAGTCCCTTTTTTCACTCCTTTTGGCCCAAAGCCAAGGATGAATCTGATTTTGCAGCAATCACCACACGAGCTCACTTCTACAGCTGGAAAACTCCACGCAGCACATGGATCCTTCCTTCCCCTCTTTCCCTTCTCCTGCTCTCAGCACAACTGTGCCAATGCACACTGAGCCCCATTAATTAACTGTCATTAACATCCTGCACTGTTGATAAACCTGCTTAGTTCAAACACACCAAAGCCATCACTGCTGATCCATCTGAAATCAAGTTTAAGTTGCCCTCCTGTACAAGAACCTCTCATTCATGGCTTACAGAAGGATGCAGGAGCAGAACTGTTTTGCTTCAACCCAGCAGCAAACATCTCAAAGAAAATAAAAACCAAAAAAACGAAACCAATCCCTCAAAAAACATCTCAGAAATCCAAATGAAAGGGAAGATTTGCACAGGTTGAATCCCATCCAAGCTCTGTGGAGCACGTGTGAGTGGAACAAAGTACAAGAGCACCGTGCACTGTCCACCCCCTCCCAGTCTGAGGGTGGTAAAACACCAGTTTAGGGACAAAAAATATTGGTAATTATTGATTTACATTCCTGTTCCAACAAGGAGCCTTCCTGAAGGTTGCCTCCTGACCCATCTCACCAGTGAAAACATTAATTTTATTCTGATAAGCATCAGAAGGACAAGGAAGTTATTAAATGTCTGATTTCGTGTATCAGGTATTGGGGTTTTTTCCTGTGAAAGCATAAATGGGGTGAAAAAAGCAGAATTTCCACATATAAACAAACAACAGTTTCAGACACCACTGAGCTACCAAAGAAGATGGAAATGGCAGTTTTTCCACCTTGCTTCCTTCAGAAACACATTCAATCAGGTACCCAAAGTGGAACCATGTCAGCATTAACAAAAACACTGTCCCTACAGCAAAATTAACATTGTCCCTAGGACAAACATCCTTTCACAAAAACACTGTCCCTAGGACAAACATCCCTTCCCCAAGCACTGTCCCCTGAGGTTTCAGCCAGAGACTGAACCCTGCTCAGTTCTCCTCACACAGAAGGTGAGCAGAAGTTGTGATATTTGTATTTTAAAAAATTAAAAATCACTGTTTCAGAAGAAACCAAAGGAGAAGGGTGTTTTCTTGCATTACCTTATCTTGCAGGGCAAGGAGAAGGGTGGAGTAAAGAAGAAATCTCTGCACTGATACCACTGGAGATAAAGAGCTGCAAGTCTCCAAGAGCACCAGAGAAGCTCCCAGGGACAGAAATCACCAACCTGGTCCTGCACCTGCCCTTCCCCTCACTTCAGACTCATCATTCACCTCTTTTAGAGCAGCTAAGTTTTATTTAGAACTGCCAGCAGCGCTGCTGTGCAATAATAACTACGAGTTTGCAAAGAGCCTGCAGTGTTTACTACACCAAGGTGATAAAAACACTCTGTGGAAGATCACTGGAATTAAGAGCCAGGAAAAGAGAGCTGGTGGTGTCAGTGAAGAGCCTCTCTTTGCTCTAAGATGTTAAGGCAAGCAACCAGACATAAAAATAAACTCTCTGTTAAATCCACTTAGACTGAGCATAAAAAGACAGCCAGGATGGGCATTGTTCAGTCTGCTTTAAAACGTGCACTGAAGGTAACTTCCTTGCTAATTCACATTAGCACTTCAAGCATGCACATGAAAAGTTCAGAGAGAGGTCTGACAGCACAAGGTTTTAATATCAGCTGTCAGTCCAACATTTTGGGAATAAACAGCAACTCATCAACACTTTAGGATGGAAGCACTTAGCAAAGTAATTTAACTACAGCTCAGAAATGCACAGTAATTCTTGGAACCTGAGCTCGATGCCTGCCAAACTGCAATTCTGAAATTCTGAAAAGCAACATCAACGTGTCAAAGGATCACTAAATGCCTATAAAACTGAGGAAGGATTGTATGGTAGTACCTCATCTTTAATTTAAAACTTTTACACCAACATCAGCACGGCCCTACAATCAGGTTGAAGACTTCTGGGATTTTTAAAGGGAATGCTTAGATTCCCAGGTATTTTTACAAGCATTAAAACCCAGATGAAGCCCAAATTTAAAAAAAATCCTACAACATATAACCCCGAAAAGCAATGCTTAAAGGAAGCTTCAAAAATGCAGGCACTGAAGAGGAATGTTTAGGTCAAATGACAGCCAGGAGAGGCAACAACCTCCTACCCTCTAATCCAATAGAGCAAAGGAAGGAGATTAAATGGTTATTGGGATTTTGTATGGTTTTATCACCACAGCCTTTATTTAACCAATATAATAAAAAAAACCCCTCAGCATTTGTGAACAAAGCTGCAGCCCTTCCCTGACCCTCAGGGCTGGGGCAGCTCTCAGGTTTCACTTTCAGGTAAAGGTGTCCCCTTTGAGGCCAATATTATCAATAAACACTGCCATTAAAAGCACTTTTTGGTGCCTTTTTTATAGATAGAAAATACAAATTCCAGCCAGAAGTGTTTCTTGCAAGCATTTCCAGAGCTGTGCAAACAGAGCTGGATTGGATTCCATGAACATTGATTTAAAAGCAGCACCAGAAGGTGACACAGAGCACCTGGTGACAGTGAGGGACCTGAACTGTGGCACTTTGGGGTTAATCTGGGGAAATCTGGACCCAGACAGGACTCAGGACCCAGAGGGTCCCACTACAGAGCTCAGAGCTTGGGTCTGGGGTGACTCCCCATGTCTCCAAGCCCAGGCTCTGCTCATGGCACCTGCAGGATTTTCAGGGATCCACATGACTTGAAACTCCATAAAACAATTAAATGATTTCTGCAGCAATGATTTAAGCAGATTTGTGCCCATTCTCTATTTGATTCTAACTATAACTGAGATTTTACTACAAAAATGATGCAGGGCAGGAGGGGAACCAACCCCAAACACTGACCCCACTCCCCCACCCTGGGGTTGTCCTTGGTATTTTGAATTTTCTTGTACCTCCACCTTCTCTCTGTTTCTCTTCAGACTGAAAGAGAGCAAGCAAAGTGTCTCCAACCTGTCTCTGGACCACACAGCATCACTCAATTTTATTAACTGCCAATCCCCAAGGAACTGTTGCATTCCTGCAATCCCATGGAAGCTTTTCCAGCATCACAATATTTATACTTTACACTGCCCAGGTAACAACACTGGCAACAAGTTATATTTAACAGATATATTTCACTCTTCTACTGCAGTGCCAACACCAGACTGGGATTCAAATCCAAAAAAAAATGAAGGATGAGAAGCTTTGAAGCACTGACATCAATTCATAACTGGATCTAATCTTAAAATGAATGACCAAAAAACCCCTGGGATTTCCACACCTGCCCACAACATCTCAATTTGCAAAGCCTGCAGGAGAGGACCAATGAGACAAAGCAGAAGTAAGTCTGCATCAGAAGCCAAAAATCTGACTTAGAACACATTAACTGATGCTGTATATAAAAAAATAGTGGCTCCAAGTATTTTATTTCATTTTATTATAAGCAGCCCCAGCTCTCTTCGCAGAACTTCAAGAGAGAGACACGAGAGATGCACAAGTTCAGTAATTTCAGGTTCCTTTAATTTTTATTCCTTGCCTTTTTCTAACAGTGAAAACACCATCATTACCCACCCAGGAGGAATGGAATTGTGCAGGAAGTACCTGGCTCTCAGAAGCCTGTAAATACCAGCACTTTATTACTACTTCATTTTAAGTAACTGACTTCCAACAGGCAGACTCAGCCTAAGGTCAATTTTCTCAACAAATTGAGTAAAAACTAGAGATGTAGGATGGATTTTATTAAGTTCACTGCTTTAGGTGCACACATATTCACCAGAAACCAGCAGATGTCAACAATAAATTCAAAGAACACTGACTAGAGGAAAACTTTCCCAACACTAAATCTCACTCTGATGAAGAACCTTTCACCAGGCTTCCATTTTACCACCACCAAGCTAAGAAGAAACAAACTTTATTCCAGCATTAATTTATTAATGGATTTAAACCTACTGGCAGAGTTAATACTTAGTAGAGCAATATAATGGAGCAGCCACTGTGTATTTACCTTTTTTCCCCTAGAAGGGCTATTAAATCCCAGGAGATAAGGGACTGCTACATCTATCCTGCCACGTGCCAAGAGGTTTTGTGCTCCTAACAACCTGCTGGACTTTGGTGCTTCATTTTCCTGCAGAGCAGAGCCTGCCAGCTGAGGGTGAGAGCAGGCAGACCTTTCACAACACTGCACCACTGGACAGAGGTGGTTTATTTTCATTTTTTTTTTAAACCCTTACAAAAATATTTAATTGCAGCAAGCTCAGAGGCTCTGCTTTTAAAGGCATCACCCTTTCCTTACCTGAAGCAAATAAAACTCCAGAGCTGGCATGAGAATGACCAACACTGAGGTGTCCCCTCAAGCAGTAGAGTCTCATCACCACTAATTTGGGAAGCTCACCAATCACTGAGCCACTCCCCTACTTAGTAAAGTAGTCCTGGGTTCCATTTATATTTTAAATTCTGCATATTAGAGATATAACTTAAATACAAACGCTATCATCAGTAAATATATATGTATGTATCATAGCCACAATTAATTTGTACTTATTGTTTAAAATTGCCAAAATATCCAACATACCCCAGACCAGGCTCACTGGGAACAAAAGTACAGCCAGTTACTTGAGGTATTTTGAGAATGAAGAAATTCCAAAGCATCAGAAGGACACCGTGGGAAACCTCACACCTTTGCTACAAATACAACTTAAATCATGAGTTCACTCTTTTGCCACCCCCTTGGTAAAGCTTTGAGACACAAGGGAATAAGAGAATATCCTGAGCTGGAAAGGACCCACAAGGATCATCCAAGTCCAACTCCTGGCCTTGCACACACACCCCAAAATCCCACCCTGGGCATCCCTGGCAGCGCTGCCCAAACGCTCCTGGAGCTCTGGCAGCCTCGGGGCCGTGCCCATTCCCCGGGGATCCTGGGCATAAAACCCTTCCCAAATATCCACCCCAACCCTCCCCTGACACAGCTCCAGCCGTTCCCCGGGGGCACCACTGCCCTGCTGTGCCGCAGCTTCTCAAAGCCACCGCGCTCCAACCCCGGAGCCGAGCCCAGCCAGCAACTCCTCCACTTCCACCGCTGCTCAACGCGAGCCACCAACCCCAGACCCACCTCCGCGGCTGCCCGCCGGGCACACACACAGCCCCGGCTCCGCTTCCCTCTCTTCCCCACGAAAGGAAAAGGAGGAGGGAGGGGGGGGGAAAGACAGCAGCAGGAAACCGAGCCCGGAGCGCGCAGCCCGCGGCCGGGCGGAGCAGGGCGTGTGTCAGCGCCGTTCGCACCGAGGGGGCGGCTCCTGCCGGCTCCTCCCCTACGCGTGGTTCCCCATGCACAGCCCCCGTGCCCCGGACCCTCGCCGGATGGCACCGCGTCCCCTCCCCCGGCAGCGTGCTC
>VZTN01019504.1:1473244-1488638 GCA_013400515.1 Erpornis zantholeuca | reverse complement strand
CACACACTCCCCCCCAGTCTATTGCGATTTTCCGACAAGGCTCCCCCCTTGCTGGGATTTCCCCGAGGTCTCAGAGCCCAGAGTGTTTCTCTCTGCAGCTCCTGCTCCTTCCCCCAGCCCCAGGAGACTGGGATAGGGCCCCTCCCGTGCCCCAGCACCCCAATATTCACCCCAAGGTGTGAAGCCAGCAGGGTCTGGGCGGCTGCTCCCCAAACCCAGCGCTTTGTTTTGGGATTCTGCACCAAGATCCTGCTCTGGGTGAGCTGGAGGCACAGCCCTGCAGGGAAACACAGCCCACAGGCACCAATTCCTGCAAATTCAGGGGCTTTGCTGCACCCTGGAAGGTGCAGAACCTTTTTGTCCCACAAAATCAGCAGGAACAGGCAGGGGCCATGCGCCAGTCGCTCTCGGGGAGCAGGACCTGGGTGGTGAATCCAGGGAGGGCCAGAACAAACACCTGCATTCCTGCTGGGAGCCCCCATGGGCTGCCAGGACCTGACCAAGGGCACGGCCGAGGTCACCTGCCACTCACACTGATCCCAGTTTGCTTCATGCCCAGCAATTTATTTGATTTTCGTAACTCTCTTATCAAAAGAGCTTCAGCCTGAGCTAAAATAAGCTCCAAAAGCTGAGAGGGACCTTCAACCCAAAGGAAAAAAACCACCACAGTCCACATAAATAAATGTCTTCTTTATTTAACCAAATATAATTTATCCATTAGGTCGACATCTGTCAGTTATAGGAACTATAAATAATTAAGACAGTCTTTTTTTTTTTTTTTCCTTTAATAAAAGAGTAAACCAGGATTTTCATCTGCAGGCAGCTGTAGAGTTGGCATGCATTTGAGTGCAACCAGTGGGAAGAGGTTTGGTTTTTTTTCCATCAATATTCCTCAGTTTTAAATGAGATTCTTCCCTGACCATTCCCCAAGCACACCTTTGACCATATTTCATGTACAGATCTCCCCCCAGCCCCACCACCCCTGACCACAAGAGGCAGATTTCTCCTCCAGGGAATCTTTTCCTGGGGGATTAAGTGGTGATGTGACACCTGGAAGGCCAGCAGAGTTTCTCTCTACACACATAAAAAGCTGAAGTGTTAATGGAAGGAAGTCCTGCATTTATTCCTCAACATCAGGCAGAGAAATTGGGTGAGCAGCTGAGAATATTCCAAAAAATATTCCAGATTTCCCTGGGCTGAGAGCTCAGCACAGCAGGGACAGGGTTGGTTTTGTGGCTGGGTTTTGTATTTTGAGCAGAGCTTTGGCCAGAGGAGATCTGTGAGAAGTGAGGGTGGAGAGAGGAGAGTCAGAGCTGCTCCCACACAGGACACGGAGCAAAGAGGAGGAGGGGGAGTGAGCCTGATGTTGGATTAGCAAAGGAAAAAGGGGAAAATCATCTCAAAAATACAACTCCTGCTCTTCTGAGGGGCTGAGAAGGAGCAGCCTGGAGCCCACGCCTGCCTCCTGCACACCACCAGCAGCAGGGAAAGGTTCCCACAACTCCACAGAGAGCCTGGAGCAGCCAAGAGCCCTGGTTTGGATCCAGCTGCTCCTGTGGGTTCCCAGAACTCTCTGATCCTAACCCTCCTTTCCAACAGGGTCATGTCTGGAGTGAGCCCAGCTCTGTGCCCAGACCCCTGGGCTGGGACAGTGATCCTGGACTAACTTTGGTCTTGCTTTGCCCACCTGGGTGTGTGTTTTTTGGGGCCCTCGCAGCACGGCCTACCGGGAAGAGCAGGAATTCCTGCCAGCACAGAGAGCAGGAGGGGAGGGAGCAGAGGAGGGAACCCTGCACTCCCTGTGCTCAGCCAGGCCTTCCCAGCCCCAATCCCACATTTCACACAAGGGCAGGGGGGGCTCCTGTGCCACAGAGCTGCAGCAAGAGCCAGGGCTCCAGCAGTGCAGCCCTGCCTGCATTTCCAGCTGTTTTCCAGCTGGATCCTCCACAGAGAGAGAAATCCTGTGGATCCCACGGATGTCCTTTCCTAACAGGCACCACGAGCAAAATGCTCCTCCCAGGGCTTGGAGCACCTCAGGCTCAGCTAGGGGAGGTGCTGGGTGGCTTCTCCCTGGCTACAAGGGACTCGTCAGCAGCACTCAGCAAGCCAAAGAGAATGGGGACACCAAAAGCAGGAGCTGTTTGTCCATGCACCCCTCTGGGAAAGGCAGCTGTGCTGAGAGCCACGAAAATGGTGCAGCACAAGGAGGCAGCACCCAGGAAGGCTCCAGCAGGTCCTGCAGGGGATCTCAGGCAGGTGGGAGGAGGGTGATGGATGGGGAGGGCTCCCAGCCCCTTTGGGTGAAGCTCAGAGCAGCTGAGCTCGGCTTACCAGAGGCTGAACCTGTGCTCTGCAGTCTGGGGTGGGTGGCAAAAGGGAGCCTGGATCTGCCAGCAGAGCCCAGCCAAGGGCTGGGGCTCTCAAATGGGATCACTCACAGGAGCCTTCCTCACCATCCTCCTCATCCCTCTCCCAGAGACTCCTAAATTTTGGATGTGGGCCCAGGATGGAGCTTCAGAGAGCCAGGCAAGGCTACCCCGTGCCCTCAGCCATGAGGTTGTACTTTGCTAGGAGGTGCCAGCTCAGTGAAACAAAGCTGAGCTCAACCCCCAGGGTTTAAAACGCTTATGAAGCGAAAAAAGCAGCCCTTCACCTCGAGGGAGAGGGGCAGGGGGGGCTCTCTGCATGATCTGACTGAGCAGGAGCTTCACTGGAACCTTGGTTCAGACATAACTGCTGTGAAAATTGCACTTAGTGATTGTCTCGTTACACTTTGTTTGTTGGTTGGTTTGTCCTTCCTAAAACTAGATATATCTTCTGTACAAACTCGGCTCGAAATATAAACCACGTAAAATTCCCATTGAAAATAATGAGAATCCAGTATCAAAGATGAAGAGAGAGAGACAGGGGTGGGAGGAGGAGGAAGCAAAGAGAGGCAAAAGAGAGGGGAAAAGAAAAAACAGACAGAAGGAGCAGGAGGAGAGCTGAGGGAAGGGGGGAGCAGGGAGAGTTAATCCCCAACATCGGAGTCCCGGTCACCGATGAGCCAGAGGACGTGGAAGCTGAGGGCCAGGAGCCCTGTCCCAATCAGGTCCCCCAGAGCTGTCAAGTACGGGATGGAGAAGTTGTCGGGATCCAGGTCCCTGCCCCACATCCAGTGCACCATCCAGTCAGCGATGTAGAGCAGGATGAGGACCTGGGGGCAGCGAGGGAAGAGCCACGTCAGCCACAACCCCCGAGCCCTGCGATCCCTGCCTGGCTCAGGGAAGCACACCCCAAAAAACGAGGCTGGAACCACCTTGCCCAGTGCTGCTCACATCCCTGAGGCAATGAGAGGAGCACAAAGAGGACCTGGGGAGCTCCAGTGCATCCCAAATCCTCTCCACAGCCCCTGCCTGTGCTCCTTCAGCTGTCACCACTCAGTTTGGGCTTAAACTGCCACCTCACCGCCCAGAAGGCTCAATTTTGTACCTGAATTTTCAGGTCTAACCAGAACAAGCTTGAGGAGATGTGGGGCAGGTGTTGCCCTCAGGCAGGGCTGGTAATACCTGGCTGCCAGAAATCAAACTGGGTTTTTAGAGGAATTTAAATGAGTAACTTTTTTAAAGGAGTAACTTCCTAAGGAGTGACTTTTCAGCCCAGCAGCTGGCACTGCCAAAGTGGGATTTCCTCCTCCATCTGCTCCAGTGCAGCAAGAGGCTCATGTTGGTATTTAAAGACACAAAATCTCCAGTGGATCCTCTCAAGCTTTTGGTCACAAGAGTCATCCTTGTGGGCTCCCACAGCTCCAGGAACTGCCAGGGAAAAGGGCAGGGCAGGGCACAGGTTCCCTGCAAATCCCACACCCTGTTTTCATCACCCTTTTCAAACTGCCAAATCACCCCCTAGGACAGATCAGGAGGGAAACTCTGGTGATCAAAAGGACTTAAAAGAGACAAAAGGCAGATTCTAAACTGCCCAAGAATGGTAGGATGGGGAAATTGTGTGGACAGGTGTCCACAGAGGAGCTCCTCAGTCGTAGCTGGGATCCCTGTGCCCAGCATAGGAATCTCTCAGGAATCTGTCACCCCCCTGCAGGTGACACCAGTGTCCCCTGAGCCAGCCCAGCCCCCCGAGGGGCTCCAGCTCACCTGGAGCAGTGCTGCTGTCATGTAGAACACGATGAAGATCAGGGTGAGCGTGGTGTGCCCCCCCTGCATGGAGCTGATGGTGTAGAGGAAAACCAAGTGCCCAGGCACCACCAGGAGGAAGAGCACACGGGCAGAGCGGGAGTTCACGTCTGCAAAGGGGACACAAGGCCTGATTTAGACCCTGCAAGTGCCCAGGGCCAGGTTGGATGGAGCTTGGAACAGCCTGGGACAATGGGAGGTGTCCCTGCCCATGGCACTGCATGGGCTTTAAGGTCCCTTCCCACCCAAACCATTCCATGATTCCACCACCCCAGCTGCCAGGGATTTTGGGGTGTCTGTGCAGGTCACTGGGTGATCCTGTGGGTCCCTTCCAGCTCAGGACACTCCATGCCCACATCTCCCCAGCCAGCAGAGCCCTGTGGCTCTGCCCCAGCCCCACCCCGAGCCAGGAGCTGCCCCCGAGCCGGGCTGGGCCCTCCTTTGCTGTGACAACACTGCCACGGGGAGCTCAGCTGGCACCAACCCTGCCCTCCCAGGGCTGCCAGGGGTACCTGAGCTGAAGAAGGTGCTGCAGGGGCTGGGGCACTTCCGAGGAGCTGTCTCGGGGCTGTCTCCGGGCACCCCGCTCATGTGCAGGTAGGTGGAGATGCGGCTGGCCTGCACTGCCACCAGGTTGCCACCCACACCTGCAGGGCACAAAGGGCACTCAGGTGACATCCCAGACACTTCCCCACGAGCTCCTTTCAGCAGCCAAGCAGATCTGCAAGCACCAGGGGCTGGGATGATGTAGGACTGTGTAGTTTTGACCCCAATTCTGCTTTTGTGAGGATGTGAGGAGCTGGGACAAAGCTGTGGCTTTTCCCCTCAGGCTCCTGAGTGAGGCTGAAGCAGTGCTGTTACTGCAGCTCGGGGTGGGAGAAATATGTGAAATAAAAATGGTGAGTCAGGCATCAAAACAGGCACAGGAAGTTCAAAACTATTATTTTTCACATGAGGCACAGTGGAACTGTGAAAGCCATCAGGACAAGATGCACTGGCTCAGAATTAACTCCACTTAGGCAAAAAACAATTAAAAATGAGTTTTCCTGGTTCATCAGGCAGAAAGGAGAATCAATTGCATTTCCTGACTCTGAGGTGCAAATACAAATCTTTGTGCTGCCAGGTGCCACAAGGAAAATATTTAGAAAGATGAGGGTGTTGCACCAGACAGGAGGAATAAGGAAATGAAGAAGTCCCTGGAAATGTATTTTTTTCAGGGAACAGCCTCCCAGGCCTGTCACCTGAAAGGGGTGGCACGGGGGCAGCCAAACCTGTGTGCCCCTTAAATTCATGATGTATTTTATATCGTTTATTTTACATTTAGAAAATGAATTTTGTACTTTTAAATTGGATATGAAAAAGAAGAAAAAAAAATTAAAAAAACTTTTTTTAAAACAATAACAGGGGGTTTTTTTTGACAATAAAAACCCCAAAACACCCTCCCTGACACCCCAAAAGAGAATGAGTGTCCTCAGCCTGCCTGAAATCCCAGGCAATTCCAGGGGGGCAGGACTCACCGTTGATGACTGGTGTGAAAACTGCCATGCCAGCAAAGTTGGGATCCGACACGGTCCTGTCCAAAATGAGGCCCCCGACGCTGCAGGGGGAGAGCAGGTCAGGGCTGCAGGGGTGCCCCAGAGCGGGGCAGTGTGTGGGCACAGGGACAGTCCCACCTGCTGATGGCCATGGCGATGATGACAGGCTCCCAGCCCGAGTACAGCACCTCCCTGGTGGCTGAATTCCTCTTGGCAATGACGATCCAGATGGGCAGCAGGGAGATGAAGAAGGCGCACACCAAGGGGTTCACGTAGGCTTTGCTCTCTGGGCAGGGTGGGGAGGAGAAGAAGTGGAGAAATCAAGAAGAAGCAGAGAAATGTGAGCCTCAGGAGCTCCAGGAAGGGCAGGGAAACATGGGCCAGGCCAGCCTGAGGTCTGCAGGACATGGTGTTTCCTTCTCACCACGGGGGTGAGTTGTGCTCACAGTGTGACAGCAAAACACTTGGATCTGTTAATGAGCAGATCTGAACGAGATCACTTCAATTCCAGCTGCTCATCCCCACTTTTCTCACTGCTGGGCAGGATTCTCCCAGTGCTGCTTCACCCCTGGATGAACCTGGCTGAGTCACATCCCTGTGTCCTGGCTGCTGGGGAAGGAAGGCGGAGGGGAAGGAGAAGGAAGTTGGGAGTCTCCAGCTGCAGCCCTGCCCTGAGGATCCCCAGCTGGAGCTGACAGCACTGCACAGGGAATCCTAAGCTGCCATCTCCCAGTGCTCCAGCCCCAGCCTGGCACCTGGAAGGGGACAACCTCTCCCTGAGCACTTTCCCTGCAGAGGAGGAGATGTACAGGGCACTGAGAAGGTCCAATCCCTCCCCTCACCTCACCTCGGCCTAAACTGAGGGAGCTCCAGAGCAGGAATCCTACACACCCCCAAGAACAGGAAGGGCAGAGGAAGAGGGTGACATGAGGGGGACACACAGCAGCCCACCCAAGGACCAGGGAGGGATTTTTGCTGCTCCTCACCCAGCTCCTTGTACAGGCCCCAGCTGATCCCTGACAGCAGAGCCAGCGTGATGAGGTCCCCCAGGCTGGCAGCAATCGGGGTGGCCACGTTGTCAGGATTGATCCCCATCTTCCTGGAGCCGATGATGACCCCGATCATAATCATGCCTGCAGCCAGAAAGAGGAAAAAAAAATCCCAGAGAATTCAGCCAAGGGGAGCTTAATATTTCAGGAGGAGGTGGCCAGAGGGGGTGACTCTCACCCAGAACAAGGGAAGCAATGAAGGCAGTGGCCACGCTGCTGGCACACAGCAGGACAGCGTGGTCGATGCTGAAGTGCCCATCTGGGATCCACCCGAACACCACGGCTGCGATCGAGGCCAGGAAGCCAACCACGGTGGCCTGGACCTGGGAATGGAAACCAGAGGGTCAGCAAGACACCAAAAAACAGTCCCAGAGTGTGGGGAGAGGGTGCCCAGAGAAGCTGTGGCTGCCTCATGCCTGGAAGTGTCCAAGGCCAGGCTGGATGGGGCTTGGAGCAGCCTGGGATAGAAGAAGGTCTCCATGCCTGTGGGAACTAGAGGAGCTTTAAGGTCCCTTCCAAATCATTCCATGACTTTATTCTGTGATTCTAAGAGGGGAGCACCACCCAGAGGGATTAGAATCCACATGGCAACACCCAGTCCGACCTGCAGAGCCGATGTGGCTGTGGGACACAGAGGTGCCCCCTGCCTCCCCATCAGACACAGAATATTGACAGTGAACAGCAAATCCTAGGCATTTAAACCTCCCACACTGCCAAAGTGGGGCTGCCACCAGCTGCAAATACTCCCCCTTCCCTCTCGTCACCTGTATCAGAGCCATGTTCCCTGTTATCATCTTCCAGAGCTCTTTGGGTGTGTCCATTTGGCCAATATTAGCCTGTAGGAGGAAGGGCAACACCATTAAAGACTGACAGCACTTAACAGCTGGTAAGAGCCCAATTCCTGCATGCCAGGAGCAGGAGAGGACCTCATACCCTCAGCTCTCACAGGAGAATAATTCAGCAGAAGAAGGGAGCATGAAGAGGAACCAACATCCTGCAAAAACCCGAGGGGAAAATCGCAAAAGCAGCGAGATCTCTGCGTCCCCCTGCAGCCACACGCTGTGTTTCTCATGGAATTCACTCCTCCAGTGGGTCAAGCTGCCCCATGGGTCAGCCACGGGGGGCAGAGGCTCGGCCGACCTGCAGAGCCGATGTCCCAGATGCAGGGCACAGCTGGCAGCACACCCTCCCAGCCCTGATAAAAGCCGAGCAAACAAGGCTGGTGCCACGTGGGGACGCGGAGAGGAGAGGGAAGCTGTGGCACAGGGGTCACCTGGCACTGGGAGAGGCTGAGCAGGAGAACCAGGAGATGGAAATTGCTTTCATTCCTGGCGTGGGATCCAAAATAACCCAGAGGAATCGCTGCAGGGCAGGAGCTCTGCTCCTCCCTCGCACCTCCCGGGCCTTTATGGGAAGAATGGGTAAGTTCACATCCAGTTTGCATCATTAGAAGCTGATGGATTTAGGAAACGAGGGAGAAGCTCAAACACTGGAGAGGGAAATGCACGTTGGAGGTGCTGCCTGACAGCACCAAACTCGTGCACAACAACACAGCAGCAATTTCCTCCTCTCAGGTGGAAAAGAAAACCAGAAGTCATGGATCAGTTAATCTCCCTGCTCTCCTGGCTGCATGTGCTGTTGGCAGCTCATTTTACCCAGATGCCCTCATCCCTGGGGCAAATCATTCTGGGCAGAGACGAGGAAGGAATGGGGTAAAACCAACAAGAAGTTGACTGGAGCAGCACATCCAGCACAGGAATTTGAGCTCCATATGCAGCCTGACCTTAAAATTCCAGCCACAAGGCAATTAGGCTGGGATTAACATAACCTTGCTGTAGCTGCTGGCAACAGGGTTTTAATCCTTTAACTAACAGGGGAGTTTTGCCTCTTTGATTGTGAAAGGAATTTCTGAGGTGCCTTAAAGCAGCACTAATTAGAAACCCAAAGTCTGAGGAACCACTCGAGGCTGCTTTGAGCTCAGGATCCACACCAGGAGCTCTGGGCAGAGGGGAGCTCCTCCTGTCCCACCAGGCACAGCCACAAGGAGGTTGGATTTGATAATCTCGGAGGTGTTTTGCAGCTTTAAGGATCCTGTGATTGCAGGATTTTAAGGAGGTTGAGTGCAAGGAGGGAGCACGGGAGGGAAGGCAGAGGCCAAAGCCCGGCTCAGGGTCAGGAGGGGACACCAGGACAGGAGCTGGTGGGTGCTCCCTGTGCTGGTGTCCCTGTGATCCTCCTGCAGCCCCCAGGGCAGATTGGACAAAGTCCTGCATTCCTGACTTTGCTCAGCCTCGTTCCTCTGCCAAAGCTGCCCCAAAGCTGTTCCTGCCAGCCCCAGGAGGGGACACAGAAGTGCCAACGCTGCCTTTGCCCAAGCACTCCCCCTGAGCAGCCCAGGGGCAGAAGGTGGCCAGGGCCAGGAGGGAGACTGGGACAGCAAGGATCCTGTCATGGCCCCAACAATGCAGAGGGGATAAAACAAAGGGATTTGTTTCCCAGAGCAAAGGGGCAAACAAAGCTCAGCCTCTGTCCCTGGAGCCCAGCTGGGCCCAGCAGCTTTGTCCTCCCTGAGCCTGGGCAGAGGAGCCCGAGGGGCAGAGTCACAGCTGGAATCTCCACAGGGAAGGAGAGGAGAGCAGATCCAGAGAGAGACCTGTCCAACCCTGCTGTGCCTTCTCCTGCAGCAAGGGCAGGGCTGAGAGCAAGGCAATGAGCCAAAGAGAATTAGTTCTCCATGCCTCCACCTCAGTGAGCCCTTCCCAAGCAGCTCCTTGGGATGAGGAACATCAGCAAGGCCAGGAGCAGGCTGCCTCCTGCAAGGGCTCCCCTCAGGAATCCCCGAGCAGTTAAAACCTCCTGGCAGCAGGCAGAGAACATCCTGCAGGTGGAGGATCCCAAGCTCCCACCATGGGGACACTGGGACATCAGGCAGGAGATGCTCTGCAGAAGGGAGGGAGTGTCCTTGTCCCTGTCCTTGTCCCTGTCCCTGTCCTTGTCCCTGTCCCTGCCAGGAGAGGCTCTGGGTCCCCCTCCAGCCCAGCTCAGAGACACAAATTNGGGTCCCCCTCCAGCCCAGCTCAGCTCCAGAGGAGAACGCTGAGACACAAAGCAATTCATGGGCAGCTGGACTAACACAGGGCTCTGAGGAGCTGCCAGAGCCTGCCCCAGCCTTCAGAGGGCTCAGGAACCCTCAGGGAACAGGGAGCTCCCTGTTCCCCAGGGAGCAGAGGGAATTCCAGCAGGAAGAACACCGGGCTGTGATCTCCATCACCTCAAGAGCCTCTCACTGCGAGCTCCCCTCTGCTTTACAAGTGTCCCCAGGCTCCCTCCTCCCCCAGCCCTCTCCAGTGACATTCCTGCTCCCAGTCCTGGTGGAAGAGCTGGATCCCAGCCAGCTCCCACCCCATGCCCCAGGCCCCGAGCAGCCAGCAGAAGGAAGTGAACTGTCAGCAAAGCTTAAGGACAATTAATCCTTCAAATCCCATCAGGCCAGGGATGCAAACACCTTCCCAGCATGCAGAACCCCAGGCTCTGGTGTCTGTTGTCACCAACACAGGGAATTTTGGGGAATTTTCCCTGCCCAGCCATGCAAAGCCCTCCCTGCCCTTCCCCAGGCAGGGGTCCCTCAGCCCCCTGGGCACTCACAGCTGTGGACAGGCGAGATGCCAGTGTCATCTCCAGGTTCCCCTTCAGGCCCAGCAGAGCAGGAACCAAGATAAACACCTCAGTCACGTATTTGAAGACATCCCAGTGCTGCAAGACCAAACGAAATAAAGCCATTAAATGTGACTGGTTGATACTGAGCTTTGCTCTGGGCTGAGTGGCACCCACTCATCGTCACCTCTGACACCTGGCACTGCCCTGAGAGGATGTCCCAGTGCCCTCCCTGCTGCCACACTTGGAATTCTGCAGTGGTTTTCCCACTTTGGACATTTGTAGCAGTGCCCACGTGATGCTGCTGGGCTGAAAAAACAGCTCTGAGCCAGCAACTTTCAGTGAAAAATCCCCCGAAGAGTCACCACTGACAAAATGTTTACACACCCAGAGGCCAAAACAGGGAGAGATGGAGAGGCTTTGCCCAATACTTGCAGTTTTTGGCAGATTCAGGTGCTGAAGTTTGGTCAGCCTCAGCTCAGAGCCTTTCCTACGTGTGTGTCTTACAAATATAAAAATACAGATATATTTTGATCCAAACCCCAAAGACCTGGCACTCGGTGCCCTGGGCTGGGGACAAAGTGGGGATGGGGCACAGCTTGGACTCCATGGTCCTGGAGGGATTTTCCAGCCTCAATTCTGGCATTCTCTGTGATTTGAGCTCAGTGCTGAAATCCTGAATCTGAAGTTCTTCACCCAGCACAGGCTGTGCCTCCTTTGAGGCACCTCCCAGAGCAGCCGAGCTTGGCTCTCCCCAGCCTATTTTTAGGAGACTCTGGGATGATTTTGCTGCGTGTCCAGCAGGCGAATCCCTCACTCCAACTTCCCTTGGCAGCACCCAGGGCTCCCTGAGCGACCAGCACGACGAGCTGGGTGTCAGCAGAGCCACTTAATGAGAGGAACATCGTTAGCCAGGCTGTGCAAAACTTCCCCAGCTCCAGAGCTCCCAGGGGCAGGATCAGGCACCAGTTCCAGCTCTCCCTCACCTCGTCCCAACCCTGAATTTAAATGAGTAATTGGTAAATTAACTTTAGGGGTAAATTTAACTTTACCCTGCAAACTGGTGCCAGCAGCAGCCGTGACTGGAGCCTGCTGCAGCAGCTCCCTGAGCAAGGCAGGGCTGCTCCTGGAGAAAGGAAGAAAAGCCATCTTTGGGGGAAGGAAAACAAGGAGATTTCTGCAGAGCTCAGCAGCTCTCTCGCTGCAAAGAGCAGGACCCGTGGGCTCCTGCCAGCTTTCTTAATATAAGATGTTATACAACACTGGGCGTCTGTGGGGCTCCGAGGCCTCGGTGGCTCCTGCAGGGAACAAAGCTCCCTATGGAGAGGAGTGCCCATGGTGTGACTCCACAGGCACAACCAGAGCCAGGCTGCTTGGGGAAGTCTGAAAAAAACCCAAACCAAACCTAAAAAAAGCCCCCCCCCAAAAAAAAAGGGAAAGAGGAGAGAAAATAAAAATTTCAGTTCAGGACATGGAGCTGTTAAAAATCACTGTGACAGCTGCTCTGAGAGGCACAGGAACACAGAAATCAGCTGTTCTCAGGGGGACAAACACAGCAGACAGGATCCTTCAGGATCTGCCCAGGATCCCAGTGTGTCCCATGCACCTCTGGAGGGGGAAACTGGACCTCGGTCTGCTGGAGGTTCTGGGAGAAACACCAACCCCCAGGAGCTGCTCTGCAGCTCCCTCCAGGCTCGCTGCCTGTCCAAGGAACCTCCAGGGAGTCTGGAAAACAACGACCAGGGCTCTGCTGGGAGAGGGGGCTGTGCCAAGGGTCCTCCAGGGCACACAGAAAGCAGCTGGGACACTCCCAGGTCCCTAGCCCAGGGGTCTCTCCCATCCCATCCCAGAGCTCTCCCCCTGAGAGGCAAATCCCAGGGAATCCCATGTCAATGGCACAGCATGGCCAGGGCACAGCAGGGACATCGATTCCAGCAGGATCATCAGCCTGGTGATCCTCAACAGGGGGCAGGGAGTGCACGGAGCCCTCCAGCCATCCCCAGCCATGCCAGCAGTGGGACCACAGCTCCACACAGCTCCCTCCTTCCACCCCTGAGCCTCTGGAGCAGCCCCCAGGAGCAGCCAAGCTTCCCATCCCCCTTCCCCACCCATTTCCACGGCTCATTTAATCCCCAGTTGGAGCTGCTGGCAGCACAGGCTGCCCAGCCACACGCTGAGCTGCTGTGGGACACGGCAAGTACAAAGTTTTATTCCTAAAGGCCATAAAAATCAAGGTGGGAGATCACAGGGCCGAGCCGCAGCCTCCCGGCCCTGCCCGGCCACAGGGGCTGTGCCTTCTCCAGGAAAAACTTTAGGTTGGGTTCAAACCGCTCTGGGCAACTTCCAGAAGAGCCAGGCATGAGTTTGTGACGGGAAAATGCGCTTGGAATGTCTCTTTTTCAGAAAATGATTCCAGTAAATGTCCCCCACATTAATTGACCCCTGCCGGCCTTTCCTGTTGGGTGTCACTTCCAGGCTCTCCCCACAGGTTCCACAGCCACGAGGATGACCAGGGCACGCAGGGAAATTGTTGCTGTGGGCAGGAAAGCATGGGGAGTGTCTGCCTGACCACCCACAAAGGCCAAAAAAATCTCCTCTGACTTCCTGGCACCGGGCTGGGCCCGTCCCAGCTGCGGGCAGCGCCCGGGGCTGACACCGGAGCCTCGCTCTGCCCACAGCCTGGGCCTTGTTTACCTCGCCCAGCGAACACAGCAGCTCCAAGCTGAGCATTTTTGGTCACCCACAGCTCCAAAATGGCTGCATCCCCATCCAGGGAGTCCCACAAACCTATGGATGAGGTTTGGTGCCTCAGGGGTGGGGATGAGCTCTGCCCAGCCTGTGGTTCAGGGTAAAGGAGAGGCTGATCTGCTGCCAGGCACGCTTGGGAAACGTGGTGGAGACCAGCACAGGAGCCTTGGTTTGCCAAGGCACCATTCCCACATGGAAGCACAGCCAGGCTGTCAGGTTCCCACGGCGTCACCTGCCACGGGAACACCTCGGTTTTCATCCAGAGGCAACTGCCAGCTCCCTGCTGCTTCCTAAAAATCACCTCCACAGCTCTCTCAGGAGGAACACTCCATTAGCCCTGTCATCCCTGGATGCCTCAAGAGCACAAGGAAGTGGTGCAGGAAGCTCTGGAATGAGCCACACGGTCTGGTACACACTGAGAGAAACATTAACCTGGCTGGCACGAGCCTGGAACAGCACAGCAAACACCCAAGGTGGGAAAGGGATGAGAGGAAGCAGAACCTGGGGCTGGGGTGTCACCAGGCAGCAGCAGGGAAGGGATTTATCTCCAGCTGTGATGCACAGAGTGCTCTCAGTCCCTGGGCAGCAGCGCTGGCTGCATCTTCTCCTCTGAAGCACAGCTGGGCAGGGGTTCCCTTGGCCTCTCCCTCCCTCATTCCACACATCCCTGAGGGCTCCCCAGCTCCCCCTCCCCAGCCAGAGCACCAGGGAACTCTTTCCCTCCCTCCCTGTTGCTGAACCAGCCTTGGCATTCCATCATTCCACAAAGCCAAGATCCACAGAGCCAGGACCCAGAGCCCAGCCTTACCTGCACGATGTCCAGCACCATTCCAGCAGCGACTGTCCCAAAGCCTGCCAGGAGGAAGGGGAACAGGACCTGCAGCCCGATGGAAAACGAGGTCTCCTTGAGGGGCGAGGCAGGCTCAGGACCCCGGTCCGTGCTGGTGTCATCGCTCTCGTTGCTCTGGCTGCCATTTTCCAGCAGGGCATCCTCTTCCCTCACCCCTTTGGCGTTGGCACGGGACTCCAGCACCACCACTTCCACGCCGGTGCCATCGGGCCCCAGGAAATCCGAGGGCTCCGCGCGCTGTCCGCGCTCCGGGCTGGCGAGGCAGTCCCCGGGCACCACGGGCAGCACTGCCCCGTTGGCCTGGGGGGTCTCCTTCTGCTCCAGCTTGGAAGTCATGCTGCAGGACAGGCTCTCCTGACCCTTGGCTCGGTGGGCCTACAGCCAGCAGCTGTTCCAGAAGGGATCTTCTGCCAGCAGCTTATCCAAATGGCCTTTCCAGCATCTAGGAGCGACCTCTGCCAGCCCTGCTCGCCCGCCCGGGAGTGCAGAGCCTGCTCCTGCAGCAGAGATCCCCATCAAGCAGTGTCCAGGGACTGGGGACACGGAGCACAGAGCGAGCAGGGACACGGCAGGAGCTGGGAACGGCAGCGATTCCCTCTGGTTCTCCTCCTCTCCAGCGCCGTGCGGTGCAGCAGCCACCGGGGCAGGATCCAAGCTTCCCTCCCTCGCTGTGTGACGCCTCAGTGCATCTTTTCCCGGTTTTTTTCCAGCAGCGTGGCTGCTGTGATGGGGCAGAAGGAAACCCAGACAAAGTGAAGAACACAGAAGCTTAAAGAAGCACCGAAGCAGAGGATTGGCTTTTCAAGATGATCCCACTCAGGTTCTTCTTGCTACCAGGGCTTTGCCACTTCCTCCAGTGGCACTGTTCCTCTGCAAAATTCCAGTCTGAAGGCTCCCGCAGGCTTTCTGCCAGAATGGCCAGCTATTCCAGCAGGCTTCAAGTGTCACCGCCGTCCTCCTCCTCCTCCTCCTCCAAAAGAATTTCTCACCAGCAGCACGAGGCAAGCACAGTTCTCACTCAGAGTAACAGCGGCTCTCCAGTTAAGGTTACTCACGGGGCTGGGCAGGCTGCAGGGTGGGGGCTGGCATTTGGGCAGCCTGGGATTTAACGTGGTTTTCCAAGAACTCGTCTTTCACCTGAAACACATGGGAGGAAAGCAGATTTTCCGTCGGGTCCCGTGGAAGCCCGCATAGGCAGCGAGATCCGTTTCCCCCAACAGATGCTGAGGTTAAGCCTTCGCCGTGCCCCGAGCTATGCCTCGGCTGTTTTCCCCCCAGCCCCGGGCACTCTCAGGGCTTGTGCCGGGGGATGCGGGGGCAGAGCCGCCCCCTGCAAGGGGCACCCAGGAGGGACCCGCAGGGCGATCCCCGCGGCCGGGGCTCCCCCCG
>VZTN01019504.1:1452617-1472689 GCA_013400515.1 Erpornis zantholeuca | reverse complement strand
CCATCATCCCTCCATCATCCATCATCCATCCATCATCCATCCATCATCCATCCATCCACCATCCATCCATCCATCATCCATCATCCACCCATCCTTCCATCATCCATCCATCATCCATCCATCTATCATCCATCATCCACCCATCCTTCCATCCCTCCAGCCACCCACTATCCATCCATCCCTCCATTCATCCATCCCTCCATCCATCCATCCATCCCTCCATCCATCCATCCCTCCCTCCCTCCATCCATCATCCATCATCCATCATCCATCATCCATCCATCCATCATCCATCCATCCGTCCATCCATCCATCCATCCATCCATCCATCCATCCATCCATCCATCCATCCATCCATCCATCCTCTCCCCCGTTGCTTTACCTGCTCTCACCTGGCTGTGGTGCTGAAGGAAAGGCACGAAGAGCTGGGGGTCCCTCTGTGGGGAGGCCTCATTGTGCCCCCTGGGGACAGGGGTTTCACTCAGAGGTGCCCCATGATCCCAGGGGTGCTCCCACAGACGCCTCCATCCAGGGAGGCACAGCTGGATCCAGGCCGAGGAGCACCAGTGGATGTCAGGCCTCTGATGTAGCTCAGAACAAAAGGTCAGCAATATTGTCACCGACACTCTGCCTGTTTATGCCAGTGTGCCACAACAAATAAATAAAGAGCATAAAAACTCCTTCTACAGAGGTCAGGTCCTCATTGCTCTGTAGAATTCTGTGTTCCTGAATGAAACCAGTTCTTCTGATTCATGCTTTCCTTTTATTTCCCTTTTTTTTTTTGTTTTTTTTTTTTTGTTTTTGTGGTCATGAGTGGAAATTTTGACCAGTTGTTTTTCCTTCCTGCCTTTCCTTTCCTCCCAGGAAACAGTCAGCAGCGAGTTATTACTCAGAGCGATGACGTGACCCCCAGCTCCGGGCCTTGGAGACAAGTTCTGGGCCAATAGGGGTGGCTGTGAGACAGGAACGTGTGTGGGGGGAAAGGAGCCACATTCCTGCATGGATACAGGGATCCAGCCTGGAGCTGCTCACTTCATTTCTGAAGGAAACTGAAGCAGCTGTGGGCAGTGGCAGCGAGGGATCCATTGAGACACAAAGCTCTGGGCTCTGCCTGCTCCCACCAGGAATTGGGCACAGGGAAGTGTTTTCCTGAAATATTTGGTGCTTTGGGAGAAGAGGATGACTGGAACATGTGGAGCAGAACAGGGCAGATGATCAGAGAAAGCAGCACTGATAAGGGACTTTTAGAGAGTGACAGGATAAGGGGAGATGGCTTTAAACTGACTGAGGGCTGGGATATATGGGATTTAGGGGAAATTCCTCCTGTGAGGGTGGGCAGGCCCTGGCACAGGGTGCCCAGAGAAGCTGTGGCTGCCCCTGGATCCCTGGAAGTGCCCAGGGCCAGATTGGATGGGGCTTGGAGCAAGTGGAAGGTGTCCCCACCATGGCAGGGAGTGGAATTGGGTCCCTTCCAATCCAAGCCATCCTGGGATTCTGGGATTTCAAGGGATGAGGAGCCTCTGGAGTCATTTCACTCATTCTCAGGACCTCCACCAGCAAAGAAACCTCATGGAAAACTTGAGACATCCAGAGACACATCTCAGCTACAGCCATACCCAACTTCCATGCTCCAGCTGGCACTGGAGCTCCAAATCCTGCCTCCAGCCTGGCCTCTGCTCTCCTTTGTCCCAACAATCCTGGCTGTGAGGCTCTGCTTCCAACTTCATCTTTCCTTCCTGACTCGGAAAATCCATCCCTCCCTCCCCCAGAGCTTCCCTCCTTCCCTCACCTCCCCAAAAACAACGTGCACCCACATGTGACCTTGCTGCTCCCCAGCTGCAGGCTCAGGAAGTGGAAGTGAGGGGACAAAAGCTGCCTGAGACAAGCAAACAGAAATAGATAAAACCCCCACCAGCCAGGCTGAGATCAAAAAAAGCAGAGGATGAAAGGGCAGGAAATGGTTTCCAATTGCAGGGAGCAGGTAGCAGAGGCAACAAATATGTTTGGAAAGGAAGGAGTTGAGCACTGAGCTGTGCTGGATCATGGAATGTCTCGTGGAATGTCGTGCCCATGTGTTTTACAGCAGCCACTGTGATTCTGGCACTGCTGAACTGCCCAGCTCTGGGCCAGCACTCAGGAAGGGCCAATGAGGGCCCTTCCACAGGAGAAGACAGCAGAATAAAAGGGTTTGGTCAAAGTCACTCAAAAAATCCTGGTACTGAGGTGTCAGTGCCCTGAGAGGTGCCTTTACTCCCTGTCCTGGCTCCACCACTGCCTCTCACAGAACTAAATGGGGTCCCAGCTGCTTCTGACCTAGGATCTGAAGGAACTGGCTTTTAACTCCTTGCAAGCAGGAAAACAAACCCAAGCAGGGTATGGAGCAGGACTTACCCCTTCACATGTCACTCATGAGGGCAAAGCAGCTCATGAGGGCAGGCAATGACGTCAGCAGCTGGCCCTGAGCTGGGGGAGAAACGCACATCCAGGAAGTTGTGTTTTGCCAGCCTGGAAGCAAACAAGCCCATGTCCATCCTCTTTTCCAAGGTCCATGTGACCACTGCTCCCAGCTGTGTCCCCCACGTGCTGTGACCCCTGGCAGGTCCCTCCTGGGGGCTCCTGGCCACGTGAGAGCAGCTGGCTCTGGTTTTCCTGTGTTCCACAAGGTCAGCGGATCCGGTGGGATGGCAGGGACAGGACACCTGTCATGGAGCCACTGGGGATGGGCCTCACATGTCAGCTTTGTTCCAGTTCTAGGCTGGGAGGGAATTCATTTATATTCAGAATTAGGCTGAAGAAAACACTGACACCACAAGGCTGGCCAGACCAGAGACTCATGATAAAAAATACACATTAATCTCTTAACTCGCCCCTATCTCCTGCTCCATCAAGACCCTCTCACTTCCCAAAACCCCAAAGAGGATTTTGGATTAACATGTTTACATAGAACTAGGCAGTCCTGTGGTAGCCACATTTAAAAGCCCAAGTGGAAAGATATCAGATCCAGAATATCTGACCCAGGCCTCTCCACGGGATCATCTCTGTGG
This sequence comes from Erpornis zantholeuca, assembly GCA_013400515.1. NCBI lineage: Eukaryota > Metazoa > Chordata > Aves > Passeriformes > Timaliidae > Erpornis > Erpornis zantholeuca. The sequence goes on along the minus strand of VZTN01019504.1, from coordinate 1,469,645 downwards.
GTACAAGACCAGGCACAAAGTTCCAGTGATCTGAGTATTTACAGGGCTCAAAACCACACCATTGTGCTGGATTAAAAATAGAAATTAAAAGAGGCATGAAAAGCACCCTGGGGAAAGCTGCATGAGTTGAATGCTGCTTGTAAAACCCCTTGCCCAGGCTGTGCCCAACCCCATGGCCAATCCCCGAGTGCCAAAGAGCATTTTCCCTTTGTCCCCTGCCCCCTGCTCTAACCACCCTTCCATGTGGTCATTTTCCTTCCTGCTGAGAAGTGACTGCAGCTTCCTCTGGGCCCCCCACCACAGCTCTGCAATCAGCTCTGAGATCAGCAGAGGGATCTGCAGGGAGCAGGGCCCTCCCTTCCCCACCACGCTGAGCCCTTTATCTCTGCCTCCCGCTGCCCCGGGAAGCTGTGGGACCGGAAAGCCAAGCCAAGCCCCTGCTCCAGTGTCACACAGCCCTCCCTGAGCTGCTCAGCCAGGAAAAATCATTCCCTGGGCAGCACTTCTGCACCACTGCTGGCCCTGAGATGGTGGCACAGAGCTGCCAACGCTGCAGAGACCTCGCAGCAGCACATCTTCAAAGGGTTGATGTAAGAGCCTGAATTTGGGGACTGAAGGGACAAAAATTCTGTCAAAGTTCTAGAGCACCAGCAAGGACTGAACAGATCAGGAGGAATTTGTGCAGGGTTCGAGCAGCAGCCTGAAGAGCACTGAAAAGCAGAGGATTGAGGGTCACAGGTGAGGAATGCTCCTCTCTAACAGCAAAGGGCACCACAGGCTGTGGCTGAGCAGCCTCCACATTCCTCAGTGGAAGTGATCCTCCACAGCACGGACACAGGGAAGTTTTCACAGCACCTGCTGGAGAAAATGGATTTCAGCAGCTCCATGGAATACCAAAGGAAACAGCAAAAGAGGAGCCAAGAACCCAAGTGTCAAATGCAGAGCTGGAGGAAATGACTCCGTGAACACCTTGTTCCTCCAGCTCAGTGCCTGAACTCCCCACGGCCACTTGGGGCTGAAAATAAACCAAGTTCTGTTCAAGAGAGCCCAGCAACAGAGCTTTCTTTAGAAAATGCAGGTGTGGGATGTGACCTTTCCTCCAGGGTGTAGCAGGCCCGTGTGGGCCCAGCTCAGCTGGCCCACAGCAGGCAGGACACCTGCACACACCTCACTTTGAGTCAGTGCTGCCACAAGAACATCAACGTCGCAGACTTGGGGAAAAGCAGGGAATAAAGGAAGTTCCTATGGATATAACACACACTGGAGCTGAGCTAACAGAGTGTTCAAATCATGTCTGTCAGTGGGACTGAGCTACCTGTCTTCAGAGCAGAAAATCAGGCTCTTCCTTCCTTCTGAGTCAGAGGTAATTGCTCTCCACGCTCGAGGCTCAGTGACTCACTACAGCACAAAAAGAATAGCTCCCAGAGTCATTCATCTGTGTCTTCGTGATGTGCTTGGCATTATCAACTAACTGCTCACTCCATGCAAGGTTGGATCTGATCTTAACAGAAAAGGCATCGTTTACATAGTTCACATGATTTATGTGATGCACTAGGATTCCACACAGCACATTCCCAGAAACATCTCCTGGGAGCAGTGAAACAGGCAGGGAGGAGATCTGTTCTCCCAGGAGCTGTGTGCAGACACCAAACCACTGAGGGGCTCTCTGGAATGGTGTCACACAACCACAACCTGGCAGCAAACAGGACAAAATAAAGAGGCTTAAGAACGCAAAGGCAAAGCTGCCCTATGGAAAAATCACAGATATCCATCAGGAAAAAGCACAGATATTCATCAGAAGTGATTGGGAAGGTGAGCAGAGATAGGAATGTGCTGTTTGCCCAGTGGATCCTGCAGGGCAAGGTCTGTTTAAAGCACTTTAGTGGCCTCTTAGGTTGTGGCAAAGCTGTGCTGAGCACGTCCCCAGAGCAGAGGCACCGCGAGATGCCAGCCCTGGCTGATGAGCAGCACTTAATGAGCTCTGCAAGGAGCTGTCCCAGCCAAATCTCATGGCACACATTGGCACAGGAGCTGCCAAACCCAGCCCTGCCTTCCCAGCACCCTCTGCCCTTCGCTTTTCCTTCAGCAGCAAAATGAATTTTCTTCTTTTAAAGAAACAATCCTCACCGAACACAGGGGAGGAATTTTTGGCTGGGAGAAGATTACAAAACATAAAGGATGTTTTATGTCCTTAGGACGCATCTGGAGGTACAAGAGGCAACAAATCCCTCCTTCCACACCACAACAGCAAGGCCCAGGTTAGGATTTTCACAACCTGTGCTCTCCCAGAAGATTTTTCTCATTTTTTCCCATTTTTCCAGCCTGTTGAGGTCCCTCTGACTGGCAGCACAACCACCAGGTGTTAACCAATACTGACCCCACAGAGCCACAGCCAAAGCAAAAGCTTTAAACTCAGTTTTACAGAGATTTGCCAGAGAAAAAAAACAACAACAAACCCTTCTGTGCACCTCCCACTCCCAGGGCTGCTCCATTCAGGGCCGTGCCCTGACACATCACTTTTGCTGTGCCTGCAAACAGGAGCTGCAGGAGCAGTGACACCTCCACAAAAGAGCCACAGACACGTGGCTGAACAAATCCCTGACAGGAGGGAACACACACAGAGTGCAGCAAAGCAGAAAAGATGCAAACTATTTACTGCCCAATAATGGCTGGCCAGGGTGAGCTGATTTTGTGTAGAAAAGGGAGCACCAGGGAGGGGGCAGAGATTCAAGCTAGCTGGAAAATAGGTGGGTTTGTTTTGATGGAAACTTCATGGATCGCTCAGGTGTGGAAATGACTTCACTGCAATTACACAGCTACATAAAAAGATGAAATAATAATCAGAAAAGGATTCACATTCCTTGTTTTATTAGATGAAAATGTCAGTTTTGTTTCAGTTATTCAGAAGGTGATACAGCTGTAGCCCTCTGGCCACAGTGATAAGATCAGACTGCAAATAAATAAAAGAGAATGGTGAACGGAAAGAATTGGAATCACAGTTCCATCAGTGCTTTTCAGGATATATTTCAGGGTATTTCCTGTACATTCCATCACATTTCACAGTATGAATTTAGAGCAGAACATCCACCCCATTCCAGTGCATGATTTAGCTTCTGAAAAACAGACACACATCTCTGCAGCAGGAGGAGCTGCACTGGGCCCTGCAGCACAGACTCTCAGTGCCACACAGCAGCTTCCAGGCTTTTCTTTGGCCAACATCACTTGGTTAACTATTTCTGTATAGAATTAATTTAATTAACTGATTAAATAAATTATTTGTCCAATTAATACTGGTCACCCCAACTGTCAAGGCCAAAAGAATGCTGAACCCTTTAGTGCTGTCAAAGGTAGGCAAGAAGTGCAAGATGAAGCAGAGCCAACATCCATGGCCTGCCTACCCCAGGATTCCCAAAAAATGGAGTCAGCAGGGAAGTGGAGACTGCCTGCACTGGCAGGGAAGGAACAAACCTCTGACCTGCAAGAAACTGAAGGGCTGCACATCTTTCACAATCAAGTTCTCAGAAGAGCAGAGGAGAAGCATAAACTGCAAGGACTGATTTAGTGAGAAAAGAGATGAGCAGAGAACAGGGATTTAATTCCTTTTTTTAAAGCTGCAATCCCTTATTCTGACATGCAGTTGCACAACATAGACCCTGAGCCACACCATGAGTCAGGGAGGGAAACAAAAGAATCACTGAAAAGATGGGAAGGAAAGTTTCCAGCACCTCATCAGCTACAACAACACAGAACTTCTGGAGTACCTGAAAACTGTATTTTCTAAATCTTTTTAGTGATTACCAATTTCAGAGGCTGTAAGTGCTGAAAAAAATCAGTGCCAGATTAAAGGCTGCACATAAGAGCGTGGAGAACAGAAATCAGGGTTATTTGTTGGGTTTTGCAGGTTCCTCTCAGACACAACCAGCACCTTCTCCATCTGTATGTAAACCACAATATAAAAAAAAACCCAAATTCCAGCTGTGGCTCAATACACAACACACAAGTGCATCTCCAGCCCTATGTCCCAGAGTCCACCTGAGCAGCTGCTTTTCCCAGATGTCTCTCACAGCTCGTGGGAGTTGGCATGAGGCTCTGGAAGTGTCTCAATGTCACAGTTCTTGATCAGCTGGAAGAGGAACTCCACCTGTTTCTCATAATTCTCAATGGAGATTCTCTCATTCAACCCATGGATCCTGGAAGAAAAAGGACATTTTTCAGTCCAGGGTGAATTTCTGACCCACCTGCACATATCCAGCACCCTGCTTGGCTGTTGAGCTCATAAAGCAGTGCACAACATAAAACCACAGCAATATACACCAAAAACTGCCCTGTAACCAACCCAAATGTGCTGATTCAAAGGCTCAGAGCACAACAACTAATTCTGGAAAATACCTAAAACTGGACAAAATGCTCCCAGTATTCCAGCTCTCTGCCCATTTCTTGACAGCCAGAACACTCAACTCCTGCATCATCTGCACCTCAATGAAATGAGAAATCTAAATAAGCAAACAATCCCTTGCATGATGATGTTGTTATCACTTTGCTTCAGGAGCAAATCTCCTCAGAGTGGCAAGTGTCCAAATATATGGATAAACTTCCTGGACAAGGCCAAGTGCCAGAACAACACCTCTCACACTGCTGCAGCACACAGAGGATGCCCTGAGCTCCCCAGAACCACTGAATCCAACACCTCAGTGAGTCCTGCCTGCATTTGAAAGAACAAAGAGCCAGGGCTGACACTGTCCCAGGTTCATTTCCATCCCCTGCAGCACCCAAATCTGCAGGAAATGAGTGTCCTGACAGAGGCTGAGGCACACAAGGCTGGGTTTCCCTCTGCCCACCACACACAGATCGTGGGCCCACCCTGAGAGCTGCCCACGTGCAGAGCTCAGTACCTGGGGAGATCATCCTGTCTCAGGAGCAGAGGGTTGAACCTGTAAATGGCTTTGGTGACGTTGGTGAAGTGCCTGCTGTCTGTGTTTCCAATGCACGTGCCTGGAAAACAAACCTCAGGTTTATTCTGCAGGAGAGGAACAACTGAAGTTTTAAAAGTGACCCACCTCTCCCCAGGAGAGAGGAAAAGCATCTGGTAACAGCTCTGTACAACCACTGCCTGCACCAAAAGCATCACTGGAAACACTGACTGCTGCATCCTGGAGAACATTTTCTCCTTCAGGAGCAGGAGCTGGACACACAACTCAACCTAAGCACAGCCATGACACTCAGCCTGAAAGTTCAGTTTCCAACTGCAGTCCAGCTGCTACAGAGCTGGGAAGGAGCTGCGAGAAAGGGAAGGGGCTGGGATCGTAAGGAACAATACAGAAAAGCAGGAATGGCTCTGCCAGCTATGAAAACAATAAAAGAAGAACTGAAGCAAGAAGACCTCCTCCTCCTCTCCCTCACAATTCCTTTCTTCCCTGAAGAGATTCCTTTGTATGTGCAGAGAGCCCAATTCAAGGCTCATTGTTTCTGTCAGCTTCCTGTTTGCTTTTTTACTTCCACTACTAAAAAACAACATTAAAACTTTTTAAAGCATAAAGAGGGACCGGAATAAGAAGAGGAAAAAGCAGCTGTTTCCAGCAGTTAACAGCTGGGGTGGAGGAGTGCACAGCAAATGGAAACAAGGCAGTGCTGGGGGAGGGAAAAGCAGAGAGGAAACAACAATTATGGTGTGCCTGCTGTTACCTGGGACCACACTGTCAACATCTGGGAAAGTGTCCAGGATGGTTCTTTGAAAAACATGGACTGCAAATGTCTGCTCATCCCAGGGACTGATGGGCAGGGGGTCAAAGGCCTCCACCACATCGATCCTCACTCTGTCATCAGCAATGGTGTTCCTGACTGTCTCCAGCACCTGTGGGTGAAACACAGAGATAAAATGAGCACAAGAAAAGAGAAAGCAGTCCTTAGAGACATCAGGAGATGTTCAGCTTGCCAGAAAACATCTGTCTGTGAACTGTCAGCTGTGGCTGCAAATCCAGACTGAAACTGTGTCAGTCTCTCTCCTGAGCGGATGGCTGACACTTCAGCTGAATTTATTAATCAGATGCACATCACTGCTTCAAGGCACTCCTGATCTGCTTCAGTCCTGGCAGGCAGGAGCTCAGCCTGCTGCTTTTGGAAGTTATGACATCCAAATAACCCAGAAAAAGCTTCCAGAGAGAGAAACTTCCAGCAAAGGCTTGGGGAGGGAAGATGTTTTGCAGTGACAACATTTCACAGCTGCCCCGTCCTGGCCATGCCTGTCAGACCTCCTGAAGTGTGCAGGATTCCCAAACTCTCCCAGCTCACAGAGCCCAGTGCTCCCATTCCACACCCACACATGACCCACGTGCTCCTTGGCACAAACCCTGCTGAGATCTGATCTGGGCTACCTCGGCTGCTGTCTCGGCAGAGTGGATCCTGAAGTTCACCGTGGCTCTTGCAGAGGAAGGGATGACATTTACCTGGGAAAAAAAGGAAGGATCAAAGTTTAAAAGGAAGTTAAAATCAGAATAAAATGCCAACTGCAAAATCAGACCTCTCAAACAACTGCAGGCCTCAGATGCTTCACTGTTTCCACCAAGTGTGATGTCCCTTTATGTGGTAAAATACTGTAACTCTTACCTAAAATGCAGATAAATACACCAATAAATATTCATCAAATCAACAAAAATGAAGTTAGCTCTTACTTATAAAGAAGTTTTTATCTTGAGCTTAGCCCCCTCCCTTCAGAAAATTTATACTGAGAAAATGTGAAACTTTGTTGATTTTTTTTTTTTAAGTGATATTTTTACCTTATTGTCATTTCACTCTTCTTATCTATAGACTCAATATTTACAACTTTGTTAAACAAAAAAAGGCATAATCTTAGAAAAAAAACCCTCTAGGAACCAGGGTGTCACTTCCCTCCTGGCCACTCCGTGTCACTGTTCAGCCACTGCATCTTTTCCTGCCCAGTGATGCTTTTCAGTCACAGAATTTTTTCAGGCTGTTTATTTTGCAGGGCTCCAGTATTTTTGGACAGCTCCTTCCCAGGGCAGGATGTGGCTGCATCAGCTGTTATCTCTCAGTCCAAGGTGCACATTTAACCCTCCTTAAGGCAAACACCAGACCTGTGCTACAAACACCTGGGCCAGGGAAGTGTTTGTGACTGTGACAGTTTCAAATGCTGCCATTGATACTTTGTAGGATTATGCAGAAACCACATTTGCATGACTATCCTAAAATATTAACAATTTTAACAGCGGTGGACAGAGATCAGATACCTCTGAAAGGAAATGATTTTCAACTGTAGCCAAATCCAAGCCACATCTGAGGTAAGAATGAGACTGTGGCAACACACAGGGGCCACACTGATCTTATAAAGGGATATAAATAGCTGGAAATGAAATCTCCCAATTGTCTCATCATAATTACATGGAGAAAAATCCCCCAAGGTGAAAGCACCTTGATTCCTGCATTAAACATGGTGACTGCGGTGGTTGTTCGAATCAAGGCATTAGTGGAAGGTTTCCAGGCAAGGACTCTACAAAAATAGAAAGAAACAACATTTTTCAAATAAGTTGAATATTGCTAAAAGATAAGCACCATAATTGCACAGGGAATAAGATGAATGATGGCTTATTCAATTATCAGAGTGGTCATTAAGAGGAAACCACTGAATTATCTAAACCATAAAATAACTGATTTCCTGGGAAGATTAGAAATGGCTTCATCTTTTAAGGGTGAGAGGCTGGGGATGTTTATCAAGGATCTCTTTTCTTACCTGCTGACAATAGGTGAGAACAGCCACAAATTGCTCATGATGACGTTGAGAGGAAACCTGAACTAAGGGGAAGAAACAAAACCACAAATCAGAAAGTTTTTATTTGTCAAGAGCACAGTGGAGTCCCTCAAATACGGCTGACACAATTCCTGCAGAAACAATCATCTGGGAGAAAGGATAAAAAATGTGACCTTTCTCCATAAGTGTGCTCTAAATTCATCACCGGGTTACTCTCATGGAAATCTGGGGATGGAATCCTGCATCTCTCCTCACCTCTGCTGCAAGGTGCTCCATGGTCATGAGCTCTGGCCCGTGGCCAAACAGGTTGCGCAAGGGATTCTGCTCCAGCCTACAAAACAAATGGACATTTGAAAGGTAAAAACACAATTCTTTGGATGTTATTGCTCCACAAGGTTGCCAGGAATTTGATTTGTGAAATATATTTGTTATTGGAGATGCCATCACACTTTGCTGTCCTGGTAAGTAAATGTGTGAGCACAGCTCCAAGGATTTCTGGGCATTCCAGTCCAAGATTTCCTTTGAAAAACAGCTCAGAAAATCCCAAGGCCTGACTCCTATAAATACATGGGAATCCAGAAAAATAGCACACAAATCCCACCATGTCTGGACATTCTCAGCTTTTCTAAAATATGTATTTCTCAGCCAATTTGGTATCTACACAGAGCAGTAAAGAGATGATTTCTGCAGTCACATTATGACTCTATTCCAATTTTATTGGCTTGGAGAATTACCAGCTGAGGTAGCAGGGATGTGCAGGAACAAATTCCAGAGAAATCCTGCCACCCAAACAAAGGAATCTCTGTTGCCACAGAGTAAATTAGGGCAGACAGCACTTGTCTTGCTTTTAAAGAATTGGCTGACACTTGGGAGAGCTGAAGTGAAAGGACTCTGCAGACACCTGCCAATTGTCCTTGGCTGGGAGTTGCATTTCTGCCCCTCAAAGTGAGCTACAATTTCAAATTTGAAACTGCAATTTCAAATACAGAACAGGAATTTCATATAGACTCTAAATACAAATATTTCAGAAGTCAGATATCAGTGATTTTGGAGTTTTTTTGGGCTGTTTTTGATATTGGGTGACAGGGAAGCTCTCACCTGGACATGGCTGCTGCCAGAATGCCAATACTTGTCTCCTTAGGAGGAAAGGATGAATGTCCTGGCTCTTTTTCCACAGTGAAGTTCAGTGTCATTGACCCTTTTTCTGTGACAGCAATCCTGGTCAATGATAAATCAATCAATCAATTAATGAACGGATAAATGACTAATGCAATTCCAAACACACATGTACAGACAGTAGATAAAAATAACTACTCTGCATACTTTCAGTGTGATAAAAACCACTCAAGCAGCAACAACGAATCATTAACACAGTGTTTACATCTCTGGAGGACTGATGTCTTGGCTGCTCCTCCAGTGAGCAGGGCTCTAGAGCACAGAATTACAATGCCTGCACGGGCTCAGTGCAACGTTCTGCCTGTGTCAGCACAGGCCTGGTGGACAGCATGCAAAGGCTGAAGGTCCCTGCCTTGCTCTTTGTGCCACTGCTGCAGCTCCAGCAGCACCAACACTGCCACATGCCTTGGAAACATTCTGTAGTGACATTAACTGGGTTGTTTATCACTAATTAATGACTGCAAATGAATCACGTTCATCGTGGTCACTCTTACATGGCCACTGGCTTCTGCACTCCTGCAATGATCCCATCCAGCACCGCGCTGCCCTCGTCCAGCAGGAAGGAGAGTTTCACTCCTCTGGCTTCCAGCAGAGCTGCAATTTTCCTTCCTCCCTTCAGACCAGACACCTGTGCAATCCAGGCAGAGGAACTGATCAGATCCAGGGAGGAAAGCTGGAAAACTCCTTGCTGTTGGCTACAGCATAAAGAATGCACCAAATCCCCTGGGGAACAGCTCCACAGCAACAATAAAAGATCCTTCCAGGAAAATTAATTGCAGATTGTTAATGGCCTGATAGCAGATGAATTTATATCCATCATGAGGAGTACTCTCATTGATGAGTCACTGACTGCTGCTTTAATTTTGATATCTCAGAGCTATAAATTCCACAGATTAGCATTTTCAGCCCTATTTATTTCAACCATTAATAATTCTCTGCCTTTATATTTTGATAATGCATAACCAAACCCACCTCACCCATCTCTCTGTGCCACTGGAACATTTCTATCAGTTCTTCCTGATCACTTGGCACAACCATGTGAATCTCAACCCAGCTCTTCCTGTCTCCAAAATGGAATTCCTGCTGTACCTTCCTCACAGAAAAGAATTTGAAGTGACACCCTCTGGTGTCCTTTTCTCTTTGTGAGTGTCACTCCAAGCCAAACAATCGACACATAACTGTGACCTGGGGCCTGACACAGTATCTCCCCACAGAACCAGGAAAAACAGGAAAGACTTTCCTGCTAAACAGTGTTTAAAAATTAAGCCTTGTTACCTACAGGAGCAATGCAAACAGGTTGTTATGTCAAGGGAAGGGAAGAAGATACCTCCTCATCGTGGCCAATGCCCACATAGAAGGAGCGGCGGGGTCTGTAATTCCTCCTCAGCAGCAATTCCAGAGCTTGCAGAATGCCCTGCAGGGAAAGCAGAACGTGGTGTAGTACCAGCCCTGTGTGGTAACAAGGAGAATAAATGCAAAAGGAAGAGAATTGGGGTGATCTCACAGCCCCTTGTGCTGTTCACAGCTAAGCTTTGATTTCTGCAGCTCCCACTGAGGATATTCCCATTCCCAGGAAAGGACACTGCAGTGGTTTTGATCAGCGATGCTCTGACAGGTGCTCACACAGGGGAGGGACATGAAACACAGAGCAGCTGATTCTGGCTGCTGCTCTCAGGGACAAACTGCACAGGGAGCACCACAGAGTCAGAATTATCCAAGGAATTCACTGTTCCCTTAAAGTGCCTGTCACACACCCAGATTGGCTTCCACTGGAGCTACCAAATCCAGGGATTTTAAGGAGCAGCATGTTTTGTACAAGAAGTGCTAAGATGACACAAACAGAACAAGGAACTTAATCTGAAGAATAAGAAATCAAATCTACCATTTGCTATGACAATATGTATAAAAACCAGTATATTTGCTCTATTATTCCATCTCTCTTTTTCAATTTAAATTACTTTATTTTTCACATCTCCCCTCTATCTTGTCAGCACCCGTTTTTTGCCATGTTCATTGAAACTGCTGATTTACTTTTTGGCCATTTGTGGAGTTACTTGTGCAGTTCACGGCAGAATGAAGCACCAAACCAAACTTTTAAGTTTCAATGTTTTGAAATTGATGATTAAACATCCTGAAACTTTCTAGGAGTGTGGCTTGTGTGACAATAAACATCTGTTCAAATTTAATTTATAGGGCAGCCATGGAAGTAATCATCAAAGTCACAAAGGGCCATTTCCTTATTAATTTTTCCATCAACCTTTTCCTAATGAGAAATCCTTCAGAGATCAATCTTTTCTGAATACATTCCTCCCAAATGTGTTTAGTACAACAGCTCTTTGTTCTGCCACAGGCTGGATAAAAGATGCAGGGTTATATTTGTCAATCCTATTAAATAAAGAGAGTTTAATTTGAAACTCAAGCCTTTTCAAAGGGCCAGGTTTGGCTTTGAGTGCCTGTGTGACACCTGGGAAAAAGGAAAAGGTTTCTATCCCTGGTTTCAAACACAGCATTTGACAGAGAATCATGGAATGGTTTGGGTTGGAAGGGACCTTAAAGCTCATCCAGTGCCACAGGTAGGGACAGGTTGCTCCAAGCCCCATCCAGCCTGGCCTTGGACACTCTGGGCACTTGGGCCATAGCTGGGCACTTGGGCCATAAAATTTTAAATTGGCATTTAACCAAATCCATCTGCATTTGAATATAATTCTCCTGATTCTTCAAGAGTTTTAACCCTCTTTTCTTCAGTAGCAGTGGTCGCTCTGCTCCATCTTTAGGAAAAGTTGGGAGAAAACTGCAGGGCTTAGGAATTTCTCATTAGCAGAATGAGGGGCGAGAGAGACAATAAAATGAATTTCAAGAGGATGGATTTCTCCCCTCTGCCCTTCCCTGTGTCTTTGTGGGGAGGACATTACCAAGCACACGTACAATGGCAGAGTTTTTGTTATCCAGCGTTCCTCGTCCATAGATGAAACCTTCGTGCTCTGCAGCTGAGAAAGGAGGGAAATCCCAGCCCTCGGGGGGAGCGGGCACCACATCCATGTGTGCCAGCAGCATATAGGGCAGCAGGGCAGGGGCAGAGCCCTGGACTGTAAAGAGGTGGCTGTATTTCCCAACAATTTCATGTTGGATGAATTTTGAAGAAAATACAGCCGGGAAGACTGTTAAGGAAAAAAAATAAATTTAAAACACACGTAAAAGAAAAAAAAAATTAACAATAATGGCCAATTTTAGCATTATTCCATAGAGTTGTCACCTAGGTAGCATCAGGGAGGGGAACTGTAAATAAGACTGACCACAACAGAGAACAGAAGTTCTCACCCTTTTACCAATCCATCTCACTTTGCATTTAGAACTTTCTTAAACAAACCCAGAATTCTTGTGCAGCAGTGCTGCAGTTCCTTTGCAGGGAGCAACGATGGAACTGCCACAAGATCAGGTTGAAGCAGCAGCAGTCATCCTCTGTTTATATTTTCATGGCATTTAACCATCTCAAGCACCACTGACACCCCCAAAACACTGTTGCAGAGGGGACACACGTGTGCCATTCCTGACAGGCCTTTCTTCAGGAAAAATATAAAGATCTGCTCCCTTATATTCAGGAATGCTATATGCTCTCTTCTATTTGTTTATGAAAATTGAATAGAGCAGCAGAGATTGCCAAGACTGAAAGTTCAGTACCTTTCTGAATGTAACTCCCAAATTCTGCCATGGCAGTTGTATTCAAATCCTCTGGAGACCTGGACACAGTTGGGATTTTAATGGCCCCTTCAAAGAAACACAGAACAGAAATCATTCAGCACTGAAATCAAACAATGCTCAAAAGGGGGATATTTATGTCCCTGAATATCTTCCAGGCTTTAAACATTATTTCACAGCACAGCACGAGCTGACACCATAAAAAAAAAAAAAAAAGACTGATGTGCTTCAGCTGGGCTGTGCACATGCAGCCACCAGTGCTTCCTCACAGCTCAGCCAAGGTCTCTCTCCAGATAATTTGACTCCACTTTTCATGCTGAAGTGTTGAGTGATGTTGTTAGAAATGCTACTGTCCAGGAGCAGATGAAATTTGCTTGGGTGATCTGATTCCTCAGTCATAAACTCCTCTGGCAGCTGAACAGGCAGCTGAGTTGGCAGTCCAAGGTTCTTTCTCAAGAGTAAGGCAGCTTGTGATGGTTATTACACCTTCATATTGCTCTATAAATTAACATACATAAACAGACATGGCTTCTGTTGGCCCTTTTGGTCTGCCCTGTCATTTAAACAGGCTCTCCAACATCCAGTCCCTGTCCTGCAGAACATGGGAATAACTTAGTCCCAGCTGCCTTTCCCAAGAGCAGCAGCCAGGTGAGGTTATGGATTCTTTTAGGTCGTGTGATTCATGAATTAACACAAAAATCTATTGTGAGCCTTCATTTTCCCATTAAAAGAAGAATGCAAACATGATTTGCTAGGCAATAAATCCTACAAAGCAGCAAGGTATGAGGTTTACACACAGGGTTTTATCACTCTGTGCCAGATTGTGGTTTCCTGCACAGTGCCAGACCTACTGAGGGCTAAACCCCTCAAATCTTCCACGTCAGACAGCACAAACACCCCAGGACTGGTCACAGCAGTGAGCAAGAAAGGCAAAAAATCCCGACAGTGACTTATCGAGTGGACAAAGGGATGTCTGGAAACGCCGTCACGGGTGTCTGGCAAAATTCTGTGTGTACGAGCAGGAAATGGTGGAGAAAATCAACAGAGGGCAAGAATTGGCTCAAGAGAACCCCAGGATCACCGAGGTTGGAAAATCCCTCTGGGATCATCGAGTCCAAGCTGTGCCCGATGCCCACCCTGAGCCCTGAGTGCCACGTCCAGGTGACACCTCCAGGGATGGGCACTCCAAACCTCCCTGGGCAGTTCCAAGGCCTGGCCGTGCTTTCCATGAGGAAATTCCTGCTGATTCCCAGCCTAAACCTCCCCTGGCCCAGCCTGAGGCTGTTCCCTCTCCTCCTGTCCCTGTTCCCTGAGATAAGATCCCAAATCCCCCCCGGCTGCCCCCTCCTGTCAGGGAGTTGTGCAGAGCCACAAATTCCCCCTGATCCCCCTTTCCTCCAGGCTGAGCTCCTTTCCCAGCTCCCTCAGGATTCTCCAGCTCCATTCCCAGCTCCGTTCCCTTCTCTGGACACTCTCCAGCCCCTCCATGTCCTTCCCGAACTGCCACAACAGGACACGGCGGCTCGAGGTGTGGCCTCGGCAGTGCCCAGCACAGATTTTCAATCACTTCCTTAGTCCTGCTGGGAGCCAACACCCGGTTCCTCCCCGGGAAAGCACCTGGGGAGCGGCCGCCTCCACACCCACCGCCCCCGTGCCCTAGATCCCCCCTTCAGGAGGNCCCGCCATCACTGACCGCCGCCGGCCCGCAGCTGACGGGCGTGGCCCGGAGCCAATCGTCACCCGCCCCGCCTGAACGGTGGCCAATGGGATTGGGGTGGGGGACGTGGTTGGGCCCGCCCTTTTCGCGGGCGCTGCTGGGAGCTGTAGTTTGCAGCGGACATGGCGGCGGGCCGGGAATGGTTTGGGTTGGAAAGGGTTTGAAAGCTCGTCCCGTTCCAGCCCTGCCCTGGCAGGGACACCTCGCCCTGGCAGGGACACCTCCCACTGCCCCACGCTGCTCCAAACCCTGTCCAACCTGGCCTTGGACACTTCCAGGGATCCAGGGGCAGCCACAGCTTCTCTAGGCACCCTGTGCCAGGGCCTGCCCACTCTCACGGGAAGGAATTTCTTCCCAATATCTTGGAATGCTGCTCCCAAAAGGATGAGGATAAAAGGAGTTCCCGTGGGGAATAACCACCCCCAGGCTCATTGGGGCCACAAGTGAGGCAGAAGGATGCCAGGACAAGGGACAGCCCAGGAAGTCCCTGTGTTTTGCCAGCCCCACTCCTGACAGACTTTAAATCCTCCTGCTTTTCAAAATGTGTCACTTCTTCCCTTGATTCCACCAGCAAGCACGACAGAACAGTTCTCATTCCCTTCTTTACAGCTATTCTGACCTGACTGTGAAGATTTCTCCCACCTTCCCATGGCATAAACTGTCCCAGGATGCCAAACACCAGATGGGAGCAGCCATGGAAATCCTTGAGTCAGCAGTAGCAACCGATGATTGTTCACACATTCTTTATTATCAAAAAAAGAACGAAACCAACATTAAATTAAATAAATTACAAACATTTCTGAGCTGGTTATACATCATGCATTTACCAAGTAAGGCTTCAGAGCCAAAACACATCACCCTCACTGTTATTCAAGAGCAATAAAGGGGATATTTTACTGGAAGATAAAGTATTTCACCAGCGTGACTTTGAGCTTCCCTTATTCTCTGCCCAGGCACTTGGGAATTATGACTTTGGCCACGTTGTGCCTCCAGCAGTGCCATTTGCCTGCTGGTGTTACAATTATTGCCAGAACTGACCCAGAATTTGGCTCCAGAAATGAGATTTCCTTCTGCCTGGGTCATGATTCACAGAAGGGCCACTGCTGCTGTTTCTGAGTCATTTCTCTCAACATCCTATCCCAATCCTTGTAGGAAGTTTAGGAAATACAATCTGTTTTATGCCTCTGCTCTGAGGATTCCTGCATTTGGCCTGTCAGACCCCAGGCTGGGAAATCAACCTCCTGTAATGAACCCTGAATGAAGAGCTGGGAATTGGAACTTTCCTCTTTTAATGTGATGCCACCTCAGAGGTCCCAAAATATTGATCAGGACAGTTTCTTATTTGTCTGCATCAATTTCTTTGTTACCTTTTTTTTTTAAAATATCGAATAAAATACAAAAGAATGAAGTACAAAAGACCACGAGGAATCACCCTCAAATATAATTTAAGAGACTTAATCTCTTGATTTTACCTTGTAGAACAAGCAGTACATGGAGATTTCTGGAGAAACCACTGCTGTCTAAGATTAAAACAAGTAATAACCATCAGCTACTGGGGTTTTCTGCCCTCCTTTGGTTTTATTACTCACTCCTGCACCACATAGTCAGAAATTGAGGTAGAGAAATGGTGACTTCGTTATTGAGATGTTACATAAAACCAAACTGGCAGGGTGCTGATGTTGTTTCCTTTAGTGACTCTCTAGCAAGGGTGGTTCAGGAAGCTCTGTTTTCCTTAAAAATGAAACATCTGGGAGCTGTAGGAAAGCCCCACATTCTCAGGAAGCCCTCAGCAATCAGCTCAATAATGTCTGCATAGTTCAAAACCGTAATTTGTAATATTTTAGAGTAATAAAATAGAAATAGGATTTGAAAATATAATCTGCTTTCATGTACTCAGCCCACTGGGCAGGCAGGACAATGTGCACGTAACAAGGAATTCATATTTCTGATTACAAGCCTGTCCTATTATTAAAAATAAAATAATTTATTTAAGAAATTAGCTCTGCTGAGAGATCTTTGGGGGTGTCAGAAATACAGCACTTGTTCGAGGCAGTGTTTTTGGGGATGCTGGGACACTGAAGAGGAGAGGCAGAGGCTGCAGAGACACGCAGGGAAATTCGGGGAGCTGCAGTCACAGGCAGCCCCGGGGTCAGTGCAATCAGGGAGCAGCAGAACCCTCACCAGAGCTGCTGCTGCTCGTGGATCCAAGCCCCGAAAGGCTTTGGGCATTTGCTTGTATTTCATCGGGGAGAGAGGGAGGAGGGGAAGGGAAGGAGCAGGATGCCCGGATGGTGCAGTGCCAGTGTGGGCAGAGGGAATGAGAGGGACAGAGCGGGGGCTGAACATCCCCTGAGTTCAGAGCTCCACTGAAGTCTGTGGGACAGCGTCTGCTGAGCTCCTGCTTGCCCAGGGGCTGCTGCCTGCTGCAGAGTCCATGGCTCTGAGTGCAGAGCAGAGCAGGGAGGAGGGAGGCATGTGGCAGTCCCCGAGGGTGGTGGCAGTCCCGGAGGGATGTGGCAGTCCCGGAGGGATGTGGCAGTCCTGGAGGGAGGTGGCAGTCCCGGAGGGATGTGGCAGTTCCCGAGGGATGTGGCAGTCCTGGAGGGTGGTGGCAGTCCTGGAGGGATGTGGCAGTCCTGGAGGGATGTGGCAGTCCTGGAGGGTGGTGGCAGTCCCG
>VZTN01019504.1:1391129-1450765 GCA_013400515.1 Erpornis zantholeuca | reverse complement strand
TAAACATAAATTATAAAATTTATATTATATTCAGAAAGTTAACTTTCTGAAGCACTGCAGTAGCTCTCAGTAGCACAGGGGATTTCTCATCTAATCAACCCCAATTAGAAGTTCTGATTTCTGCCTCATACCCCTGGCTGCAGTGACCCCTGGCACTACAACTCACCTCCTCCAGGTTCTTGTACTCTGCACTGCTCTCATCCACAGACTCATCGTAGATGGAGAGCTCTGTCTGGTTCGGCCTCTGTGCAGGGAAGAATCGAGTCCACAAATCAGCAGAGTGCAGGGTCAAAAGGAAGGAAAACAATGACTAAGTCAGGCTTAAAAGGTGACACATGCTCCAGGGGAAATGCCCAGGAGAAGGAGCACAGAAGGAGTCCTGCTCCAGGTGTTTATCTCCTGGGACTGGGCTGGCATTGGCCTATCTCTCTGCTTTGATATGAGATACCTTAACTCATCCTGGGGAGATAAGTGGCTGCTACTGGTGCCACTCCAACTGCCACACCATAAACCAAGCCGTGTTTGGGGACAGAGCCTGTCTGATGCTGTGTCACATTCCTGCCTCAGGGTTCCTCCTGTTCTCCTCCCACCAAAGGAGCATTCGTGGATGCTGGGACTATTCCAGGTGTACAAGTTTTGCCTTCATTTCTGAGGGCCAAATTCTGCCTTTGGCTGTTCCAACCAGCCCCAGACTGAGGGCACAGTGCTGGAGCAGCTTCTCTGGCTCCTCCAGGCTGGGTCAACTCTCATCCCTCAGCCAAGGGTTTGTGTAAAATGTTGGCACTTCTGAATTCCCCTGGAAACCCATTCCATCAGGAGGTGCCCAGCCCATACATGACAGCTGGAATATTAAATATTTTTTGCTGGAATTAGGCCTTTACCATCTGAGATAAACAAACAGCATTATTAGGTGTGGTTATTAGTAATTTGTTATTCTTCCATTGTGCTGACACTGCCTGGAAATCAAACCAGAGAACCCTGAGGGCTGAGGGAAGGCTGGGGAGCAAATTTACCTCTTCCAAGATGGGTGGGTGGACAACTTCCCTGATACTGGCCAGGGCAAACAACACAGCATCGTGGATGGTCAGGAAGATGTGACTTCGGTCCAGGCCTCCTTCCTCAAAGACTCCTCCTGTGCTGATGTCATTGTACACCTGGGCTGGAGAAAGGAGAGGCAGCTGAATGAGAGGAGGAATTCTGGAGCTGTGTGTGTCTGCTGTGGTCCTCTGAGCTGAGGCAAGGCTCAGAAGAAGCAGCTTTGCAGCAGAAATGAGTGTGGGGCTCTGTTTTTCTGCATGCTGAATGTGGAGGTGTTCCAGCCCCATCACCTCCCAGATGAAAGCACTGATTTCACACACAGAGAACAGTGATTCTCTTGCCTTTCTTCTGTTTTCTTCTTTTCTCTGTTCTGGCCTCGTCCAACAAAGGACTGACATCTCACAGTTTGAATAAAAAACAGAAAAAGATCTGCTGCTTGTCAGGAGCTCAGAAATGGGGGAAGATCACGTGGAAATGTGTTCTTTGGGGATCCTTACCCTGCACGTTTGCCAGGAACACTTTAATCCCAATCTTCTGGTAGCTGGAACACAACTGAAAGGGACGAG
This sequence comes from Erpornis zantholeuca, assembly GCA_013400515.1. Classification (NCBI taxonomy): domain Eukaryota; kingdom Metazoa; phylum Chordata; class Aves; order Passeriformes; family Timaliidae; genus Erpornis; species Erpornis zantholeuca. The sequence continues at coordinate 1,449,161 of VZTN01019504.1, read as the reverse complement.
ATGGGAGAGAGAGGATTGAGAACACTGCTGCTCCAGCTTTGTGCTTATACATAAAATCCATCAGGGCTTGAAGGAGAAAATCAGGGGTGCAGGAGAAAAGCCACCCAAACCTTCTCTCATAAACACCTCCGTGTGAGAGAGCAGAAGGCACCCACCCTGGCTGTGCTGGCACTGCAGAGCTCACCTTGCTCAGCGCTTTTGTGCCCATCAGGTCCACGAAGCACACCCCACTCATGTCCAGGATGATGGTGTGGAAGCTGACGTAGGGCGGTGCTGTCAGCACGGGGTCGGTCCCTGCCGTGGGCAGGACGCTGAAGGTGCTGCCCTGCAGGTTGCTGGTGCTGCCCAGCTCCCCGGGGCTCTGCCCTGGCCCAGCCCCGTGGGCAGGAGGGCGGAATGTGATGTAGGAGATGCTGGCACCGTTGGCAGTCGTCTGGTTGTTGTTGGTGTCCGTCGGGGAGGTGCTCTCAAAGTCCTTCTGGAGCTCTTGCAAAGACAAGGTCTGCGGCAGAGAGGAAATGCAGAGTCAGGGGCAGGGCACGAGGTGAGGTCCTGGCAGGTGAATGAGCCTCTAACCCAGTGATAGGAAGTGTTTTAATCTGGGCTAGCTCCAGCCTGGCGCTAGACTGGCTGTCCCTTGGGGCTGGATATAGTCAGGATAATTTTCCTGATTCATTTGTTTCAAAACTGCTCAGCACTGCAAAGCAAATGGGGCTGGGGTGGCTGAGAAATGGGCTTTGAAAGGGCACCTTGGAGCTGAACTGCTGACACATCCCCAGAGAAAGAGGCCAAAGTTGCCTGGTTTCTGCAGCTTGATCACCACCCCAACCTCCTCTCCAACTTTCCTGCTCCCAGCCACTCCCAGCCCTCCTGCACCTTAAGGTTTGGGGAGGAATGGAGATGCAGGTGGGGAGAAAGGAGGTGAGAGGTGGGAAATGGGGCTGGGAAAACAGTGCAGAAAATCCCATGTGAAGAGGAGCTGTTGGATGGGAACTTGGGGTCGCATTCATGGGCACAGGGACCTTGTTGGGAACTCAGGAGCTGAGTTACCTTGTTCTCCCTCAGCAGGAATTTCGGGAGCTTTGCTGGTGCTTGCGCTGTGCCCTTCGCCTGCTGCTTCACAAATTTCCTCCTGGCCAAGTACACCTTGCCAGGATCCACCCCTGTCTGTGGGAAAGAGAGATTTTTCTTTAAGAAGTCTGTTCCAAGAGCTGGGAGCTGCTGATCCTTCCTTGGCATTTCCCAGCCCGGGCACTGGAGTGGGGTGATCCTGATGGCAACCAAACCTCTCCTGGAACTCAGGGTACCTCACGTGCAGGGACAGACCTGGAATACCAGGATGCCCCCATTTTGGCAGAGCTTGGAGGAGGAACCCACCAGGATTCAGGCACCACCTCTAAAATGAGCTCTGCAAACAGCCCTGAGGATCAGGGAGAGGAGGACTGAGGAGCAGAGGATGGATGTGACCACAGTTCATGAATTATCCTCATGTAGCAACACAGGAGAGAGCAAGGGCAGTTTGGGATTGGCTTCAGGCAGGGATTTACTGAGGAATTGCTCACCTTGGCTATGATCTTCTCCCGGAATATCTCTGAGTTGGCGAAATACAGTGGCGAGCAGTAGGTGATGATTTTAATCCCATTGACTTCATGGACCTGCACCAGAGACAAGAGCTCAGAGCGAGCCTGGGCACCAGGGGCAAAGAGCAGCATTTGCTTTGAGGGTGCTTTATCTTCAGCTCACCTTGTTGTAGGTTTTGGGGTTCTTGTAGATGTCAGTGGAAGTCACCTGGCCCAGGGCAGAGCCGTTGCGGCTGCAGGAAAGAAGGGATCAACATTAGGGCAAGAAAACTGCTTCTGCTTCACATTCCACCTCAGGATTTGAACATTTTTTTGTGAAAACACTTGCATTTCATCCCTGCAGAGTCTACAGGGCATTAAAAAAAGAAAAAAAAAAAATAGAGTCAGCAGTTTGAGATGCCAGACCGGGAAATATTAATAAAGGGCTTTGATGGATTAAAAATGGTGTGAAAACCTCACAGGACTTTGTGCTGGGAACCGTGTGGGGCGAAGCAAATTCCTTTGGAGTCCCCTTGCCCTGGGATGTGCACAGGAGTGCACAGGAGTGGGAATGCGGGCAGTAAATTAGCGCCTGCCATTCCTGTTTGCACATTCCGGGCAGGACACCTGCGCTCCCCGGGGCTCCTGCCGCGCGTTCCGCGGGCCAGAGGTCGCCTGTAAAAATCACCTGTCCCTCCCTTTCTGCCCCTGGGAGATCTCCTCTCGTGGCCCTACTTACAACTGGGTATGGAAAACCACGACCAGCACGGAGAATCCCACGCCCACCGCGACTCCGTAGGGAAGGCTCAGGAAGAAAGCGGAGAGGAAGCTCACGAGCCAGACCAGCTGCAGGGAGAGAAGGGAATAAACGTGGCAGGGTGTCCTGCTGTGGGCTAGGGGGTGTGGGTGGGAAATGGAGGGAAAAGGGGTGGGAAATGGAGGGAAAAGGGATGGGAAACAGGTGGGAAATGGAGGGAAAATGGATGGGAAATGGGTGAGAAAACAGGTGGGAAAATGGATGGGAAATGGATGGGAAATTGAAGGAAAATGGATGGGAAATGGGCGGGAAAATGGTGGGAAAGAGATGGGAAAATGGATGGGAAAATGTATGGGAAACAGGTGGGAAATGGGTGGGAAAATGGAGGGAAAATGGATGGGAAATGGCTCCATGCTGCTATCCCAGACTCCCAAACCCTCCCAGCTGAACAGGAATAGGCCAGACCCTGAATTCTGCAGCTGTTCTAATGCTGCACTTTGCTGCATGTTTTAAAGTGAGCCCAACCTTGCTGGGAGGTTTGCCAGGAGCCCCAGTTTCTTTTCAGCCATAAAAGCAGCCAGGGCTTTTTTCCACGGCTGCACGAGCGCCTGCTCTGCTCATCCCACCCCAAAAGGATCAGCCTGGCTCGTCAGGAAGGGGCTCCTGCAGATCTCCCCATCTGCTCTTGCTGTCAGTCAGAGCAGTTCAGAAAATAATCCAAAATCATCTCTCTGAAAACTGCCTGAGCAGCTGCTAGAAAGGGCCTGAGCAGAGAAGATTTGATGGCCAAGTGGGACAGAAGAGACCAAAGCCTGCCTCGCTCCAGCTCAGAGCTCTGCCATTTGTCATTTTTATGTGTTAACACTCAAGCCTCTCCCTCCGTATGAGGTCAGTCCTGCCCTGCATTTAAACATCCCCTCTGAAAAATCATTATCAGGTTGTTTTAATCCCAGCCTCAAGATTAATAAAACCTAAGTTTGACCTTGGGTGAATCGAGGTAACTTTGATGACTTCAATATCTTCATTTTTATTAATTTTGTGCATGGCAAGGAAGAACTTCCCTCCCTCCATCCTGGCTTTGTTAGAATTAGCTGGAATTAGCTGTCAGCATTAAGGTGATGAACACCAATGGTCTGGCATCACCCAGGAACAGTGCTCCCCATTTTGGGACAGGACACTGAATTTAGTTCAAATTCCAAGGGGATTAAGGTCAGGGGAATCCTGTTCACTGCACTGGCATCTGCCAGGATGTTCTTCAGGCAGCACCATCCATCTCCACTCAGTCCACACTCAGGTGTCTGCCCAGGGTCTCTGAAGCCTTGTGGGGTCCATCTGTGCTCTGGTAAAGTGGCAGTGACTTCCCCTGGCCGCAGCTGAGCTGCCAGAGCACACAGACCTCCCCTCCCAGCCAGCAGAACCCGTTCAGAGATGTGCCCAGGCTGATAACTCATCTCTCCTCCGGCGGCTGTTTGAGCAGGGTTTTGGGAAAGCTCCTCACGGCTCGGGCCAGCCCCTCTGGGCTCCTGATTGCCCTGATAAGGAGGGGTTTGCCAGGCCCTGACAGGATATTGGCTCGGTGTCCACACACGGCACTCAGCCGTGGGAGTCCTGTCCAAACACTGTCTTTTTATGTCAGACATTTCCAAATTCCGTTCTCACTCCCCCGCCACCCCCTGCCTGGGTTTATACATCAACCAGTGCCTGGAGTCCTTATCACACTGAAGGGCTCTCCTCGCCCTGGAGGGCCATTGTGTGAGTTTTTAAGTCATGACTCCCAGATATTGAGCAGGGCCGGTTTGGCTAGTTCTGGGCAAACAGGCTCCGCACTTGATTGGCATTTAAACACAGCAGGTAAGAGTTCAGGCCTCTCTGATATGTGCTCCGAGCAGCAGGGGTGCTCAGCTGGGCAGGACAGGGAGCACCGTCCCACCGAGAGAGCCGAACCCACCTCCTGCAAGGGATTCACACCCCACAAAAACCCCACAGAAGAGTTTTTGCTCCTCCTGCCCTGGGCAGGCGATGCCTCCCACCACTCACACAGTCCAGCTTGCTCTTCTTCCACAGGTAGAAGGGGTCAGCCAGCTGCTTGAGGGAGTTTTTCAGGTTCACGGCGATGAGGGCTCCCAGCACAGACTGTGGAGGAGAGGGAAGGGTGTCAGAGGGACCTGGATGTGCCACCTTTGGCAGGGGATGCTTTTCTGCAGCGTCTGCCTGCCTTGGGCCAGTCCCATCACGAGGGTGATGCACACAAAGATCTCCCTTGGGTCTGAGCAGGGAAATTTGGGTGATTCTTTCACTATAATTTAGACTTATATTTGCCCAGAGAAATTGTGGCTGCCCCATCCCTGCCCAAGGCCAGCTTGGAGCAAACTGGATTAGAGGAAAGTGTCGCTGCCCATGGCAGGGATGAGGTTTAAGGTCCCTTCCAACCCAAACCAGCCTGGAATTCTGTGATTCTGCCATTCCTTCCTCCAGACACCTGGTGCAGACAGGTCTCCAGGCCAGGAACAAACCGTCCCGTGCTGCTGTTTGCGTCAGGAGGCTTTTGGAGCGAGGCTGTGCCTTTGTTTGGGTGTGGAGAGCGCGTGTTGCAATGGCTCTGCTCACACAGATGTTTGTGTTACCTTTGGAAGAGGCTCGAGGTAGATTCCCAGGGACAGCATGGTCACCATGACCACCAAAGCCACAAAGAAACTTGCCACCTGCAAAGAGGAAAGAAAATCACTTCTGCAAACATCATGGCTTCTCAAAGCTCCCCTGGGTGTTCCTCCCTCCTGCTGCTGCAGCCAAGGGCACAACTGGGCACTGCGGCATTTTATGTGAGAGGATGTTTGCCTCTGAAAACAGGCAGGGGTTTGCAGATCTCACAGATAACCCCAAGCTTCCCTCACTGCTCAGTGCAGGGAGCCAGACTGGGACTGCAGATTGACACCTCTTCCTCTGTGCCCACCCCAGGGAACCATCCAGGGACTGGGAATTTCCAGGGGGGGAAATTCTGCTTTAACAGCAGTGGCACAGCACAGCACTTGTGGGTGAAACTCCTCCAGAGCTGCACAGCCTCATCAGGCAGGCAGCATGTGGCAGCTGCAGGGATTTGTGCTGTGGAGGTAACACAGGGAGAGGAGGAAGAGGAGGTGGAGGAAGAGGAGGAACTAACTTGGGATTTCGCTCCTGCCCCATCCACGGCGAGGGTGACGGAGAGAGCACAGCAGATCACGTGGATTTTGAAGAAGGATCCAAAGAAGTTGCTGCAGCCCAGGGCCAGCATTTCCTGTGGAGAGGTGGAGAACGTCCATCAGAAAGGAGAGCTTGCCCTTCCTGCTGACACATGGCAAGAGAGCAGGTGCCTGAGTCTGGTTCTTGTGGCCAGGGCAGGCTCTGGGCTCCCTGCAGTGCATCCCAGACTGTCTCCTTCCAGTAAGGTCTGGGACAGGCTCTGGCTCAGCAGGGAAACCTGGAAGCACAATTCCACATAAACACGTTGCCATGTGTTGACACACTCAGGGCAGGGCTCCATGTGGTATGTGTGGCTGCTGTTGAAAGCTGCCACTGTGCCAGGGATGACAAAAGAGGATTATTTAACGTCCTGCCTCTCGCAGTATCTAGGTGACACACCAGGAATCCAGGTCCTTCTCCCAGCAAGCTGCCAGAACACCGAGTCCGGAGGGGGAGCGAGGCAGAGAGCCCAGCCTAAAGCTCCTTTCCCTTTTCCAGCCTCTCTCCAGCCCACGGGACGTGGCTCTGCCGTGTCCTTTCGCCCCCCACATGGCACAAAGCCACAGAGCCTCCCCGGGAGCAGCACGTCTGCTTTGAGCCGAGCACGTCCGGACGCTTCCCGTTCACGCCGTGAGCTTTTCCCTTCACGCCTGAGAGCAAAGGGAGCAGTCCTTGGCAGTACCTGGTTGGGGTCCACGTCGTAGCCGTGCTTGGCTGCCAGGGTCCTCCCCATGGCCAGGTTGATCACGTAGCCCACGATGGCGAGCGAGAAAGCCGTGCCCACCATGTCCTTCCACTTGCTCACCAGGGGCAGGGTGGGCTCTGGGAACCTGCAGAGGGGAGGTGAGAAGCTGTGGCAGGGCTGTGCAGGGGCTGGCAGGGTGGGTGAGGAGCTGGAGGGGTCAGGAATGACATAAGCCGTGCCCACGCTCCAGAGGAGGGGAGTGGTTGTGTAACAGGGCACACTGACGCTCCTGGAAGGGGACTCGTACATCAGGGAAGAGCGAGGTGTTTTCCAGGCTGCAGGAGGAGGAGGAGGAAGGAAAACTGTCTGGAAGGTGAGTCAGACCTGCACAAGCACTTACCCCATGCTGATCTTCCCCACTATTGGCATGCCGTACTTGTCGGGCATGTCGAAGCTGCCGGAGATTGCGGTGGCAACGATGACCTGAAAGGACAGGGAATGAAGAGCTGCGAGCAGGAAGAGCTGAGCTGGCTCGCAGCATTAACCTTGCCGTGCTCCCAGAGCTGACAGAAGAAAACCAGCAGCGAGTTTGGGGTGGGAAAGGTGAGAACAGTCCCAGCAGAAGTTATGTTCTTCACCCTCAGCATCACCAGGAGGCAAGCACAGGGGTGAGCGTGAGGGTGGCCCAGTTTCTGACCCCAAGCCATGTCAGGGCTGTGTCACATTCACTGTGTAGGTGCTCGACGTGGTGACCCTGCTGAGAGCATGGGCTGTGAGGTGTGGGGAGGGTCCCAGGTGTCACTCACAATGATGATCTCCATGGGGATGGGCATCCGGATCTTCTTCATGTACTTCAGGTTGAGCTCCTTGACAATGATCAGAAGGACAGCACTGACCAAGGCGTAGACCAGGGAGGCCAGGTTGGTTTGGGGCAGACCCTTACAGATGTCAATGAATGTCTGAAGGGGAGAGAAGAGAAGAAGGTGTCATGGGGAGCCAGAGGCTCTGGACAACATGGACAGAACAACAGACAGCACTTGTTACCATAATCAACACCCTGAGACATGAGAAGTGCTAGAAACCCTCTGCTGAGGGATCAGCCCCCAGCCCTGTGCTGGTGGTTAGATGCAGTTCTGGCTGCATCAGCACAGGATGCATCCATGGACGACACAGCAAATCCCAGCAATCCCAAACCTGCTCCAAGGAAACATTCCTGTTGCTCAGAACCCTGCACGACCCCCGCCACCACCCCAGACCCCATCCCATTTCATCACCTCTCACGAACACCACGCAGGCAGGGCTCAGATAACGCTGGGCAGGGAACACGACAGCAGCCTGGCTGTGCTGGGGCAGGGATTCCCCTTCCCTCCACCCTTCCCTTGCCCCGTTTCCCTGGCAGGGGTGGCACTGTGGTGGGGGGAAGGTCGCTGTGCAGAGCCCCCACTTACGTAGACGATAGCTAAGGGCCCGGTGTAAGACGGGACTGTCAAGCCGAAGACGTACTTGAGCACGGAGATGAGGATCTGCAGCCCTGCCGCCGTCATGAAGCCCCTGATGAAGGACTCGGACAGGTAGATGGCCACAAAGCCGAACTGCAGGAAGCCCAGGCACAGCTAGGGTGGGACACAGGAGGTGTTGTCAGAGCAGTGAGAGCCCTGAGGGATGCAGAGCCCGTGTGGGGCAGGGTGATCCTCCAGGAGAGCACACACAGCTCTGCCACCAGAGCAAGGGTCTGAGGGTGCCATGCTTGGTGGTCCATATAGCGAATTCCACCCCAAGACCAAAAAAATCTCCACTTTGAAGGCATCATCCACCCAGAAGTGTGGCCTCTTTGAGCATCTTCCACCACTGTCTGCTCCAGGGAGAGCTTGGCTGGCTCCCTGCGGGCTGGAGGATGCAGCAGAGCCCTCACCTGTATGATGGCTGTCAGGCAGGCCAGGGTGGCCGAGATCTGCAGCCTGGCTGCCTCCAGGGCCGTGGTGTTCACGCTGGTCTCGTTGGTGGTGTGGTTGAAGTACTGGAAGTCCGACTCCGGAGCCAGCTCGTTGCAGATGTTGCCAACAATAATGCTGACGACAGCAAAAGTCCCTGCAGGCAGCACAGGGAGGTCAGGAGTTCCCTCTGAGGACAGCCCTGTCCTGGAAGGCTCCTGGGCAGGTGGGGCTGTGCAGAACGAGTCACTCAGCCCATCCCCAGCCCCAGGAGGTGGCAGAAGGCCATGGGGGTGACATCCTGCTGGGCAGCCACAAGTGGGGATCCCACAAAGCAAACCTCCCAGTGCTGGGGCACTCCAGCATTCCCAGGCAGCCTTTAACTGCTCTGTGCAGGCAATTCCTACCTGGCACCATCTGATGGATGCCCCCGAGGAAGAGGTAGGTGACCAGGGGGAAGAAGGAGGAGTAGAGCCCATTGACAGGAGGCAGATTGGCCAGGAGGGCGAAAGCCATGCCTGGAAAACACAAAGGAAACAGGCAGGGAAATACAGAGACCACCAGGCTGGAGGGAGAGCTTGGGGTCATCAGTAAAAATACAAAACCTCTCCCAGCTGGGCATGGGCATCGCCTGCAGACCTTTATTGAGCTGGAAAAGTGTCATTCCCTCCTGGAGACCCAGAGAGTGACGCCCCTCACCTTGTGGCACCTGGATTGTCCCCGCGCTGAGCCCGCCGAGGACATCAGGCAGGATGTAGTCCTTGATTTTGTACTTGGGAAGCCACGCCAGAATCGGGAACAGGCGGAAGAGGGTGAGCTTCAACCTGGAGGCTGAACATCTAGAGGGGAGATAAGAAATAAAAGCAGATAAGCGAAGAAGGGAGGAAGCAGATGAGCTGGAAGTAGGGCAGGATCTTCCTAGGAATGTGTCAACCTTTCTCCCTCACCAGATTCTGAGCCCTCTCTTTGCTGTAGTGTTGCCTTCCTCTTTCTGAGGAGTGGATTGATTTCCAAGAAAGCCATCAGCAGGGTTATTAACCTTTGTTTGCATAATCATAAACCTTTCTTTAAGGTGGTATTGATTTCAATCAGAAAGCTGATAGGAGGAAATCCCAGCTAAAAATCTTTTAAAAATAATCCACACACAAATCTCTGCATCACCAAGTTGTGCTTTTCCCACTATTAAAAAACCCTTGGAAAACAGGACCCCCAATCCCAAATGCACCCAGTGCAGACTATTCTGCTGAGTTGCCAGCAGTGAGAAGAGTCACCAATTTCATTTAATCAGCCCAATTTGCATTTCTCCCATGCCTTTCATCCATCAAACCCCTGAAGACCATGGTTTCCCAGGATAAAAAATGGGATCTATGCCCCAGGTGTGAATTATACCACCCCCAATTCCAGACTAAACCTGGTTTACATTCTATTGCATTCCCTGTTACCTGAAAAGGTTTCTCAGTTTCTCCCCGACGGGGTAAGCTCTGGTTTTCTTCTCAAACTCCTCGTCGAAGAGGCTGACGGAGTAGGCAGGACGTTCGATGGCATAGCGAGGCCTGGCCTGGCTCATCTCTGGATCATTTGGATTTTTCCCAAAATAATAATAATTAAAAAAAAAAAATTAAAAATAGGAAGAGCAAAGCCAAGAATGTGGCTGGAGTTGGTGTGCGGTATAACCGAGCGGACACCTCCAGCGTCTGGAGCCCTCCCCGAGCTTCTCCACCCTAAATAGTTTCCCCGTGGCGGAGAGGCAGGTCCTGGGAGTGGCTTCTCCCAGCTCCAGGGGCTGCCGCTGCTCCCCGGCCCCGGGAGCTTTCTCAGCTCTTTGGAGGTGATGCTAATGAGCGGTGCTAATGAGCGGTGCCAATGAGCCGTGCCGTGCGGAGGGACCCGAGCGCGGCCGGGGTGTTAATCCCGGCTCCGGGAGTGCCTCTGTGCCTCGGGCGAGGCACTTGACCTTTCCCGTGCCTCTGTTTCACCATCGGCGGCGTTGGCAAGGCTTTGCCAGGCTGGTTCGCCTCGGTGGCAGGTACTGGCACCTCGGCATCGAGGGCTGCATCCCTCCCGAGGTGTTCCTGCCGCGCTGCCCAACCTCTCCGGCATCCCAGGGCCTCCCCAAATCCTCGCTGGGCAGGGATGAGCGCCTGGGTTCCTCTAGGAAGCGATGCTCGGGGAGATAACTGTTGCTAACTCATTTCGGTGATGAAGATGCCCAAACATCCCGGCAGACCAGTCGTGCCCGGTATCTGGGTCTCACCAAAGGGATGATGAAGTGGAGAGAACCCGTGTTTTACCGTGCCGGGAGATGCCTGGGGAGAGGGGAGAATGACCCCGAACTGGCCGGGCTGGGAGGGCAGGGAGGAAGTGGTCAGATATAAAATGAGGATCTCGGTAATTATTTGTGTTTTGGCGTGTATCTAAGTGGGTCATTGCCCAACACAGGAGGAGAAGAGGGGGTGGGAAAAGCTGGTGATTCAGGCAGGAGAATGTATCGAGAAACAACATCCAGGTTGTTGCCGAGATCTTACGGAGTGCTCTGAATGTGCCAGAACCTCCCCTGCCCTCTCTGGGCGCTGCTGAAAGTCGGGGCACGCCTTGGCATCGGGTCTGTGGCACCGGGAATGAGCAAAATGTCCTTCCCCAGGACTGGTGAGAGCGCTGGCTGATAGCCTGGAGTGAGGACAGGAGCAGAGCAGAGCAGGAAGGAAAGGATGATGCAGGGAGCCGAAACTTTGGGGAGAATTTAGGTCAACGGGTTCATTATGCAAATGGGAGCTAATGGGTCTAGAATGGGAGGTCATCGACCCCACTCGTTAGAGATCACAGGGCAAATCCAGAACACTTTGATGTAAAACTGCTCCGGCCATGGGGTGCTGGTGATTCCAGCTCTGATCTGCACCCACGGGGCTCGGGAGGGACCCCAGCCCACGGCTGTGGAGCAAAGAGGAGACCCAGGGCCAGGTGCCTCATCCAGTGCCCTCTGTAGGCATGCAGGGCACCCCTACCTCTCCTTTTCCCCTGGAGATTCCCCTCCAAGAGCAAGGACAAGCTCTGCCTTTGGATAATAGGACTAATCAGAGTCCTGAGCTCTTCCCAGCCCCTCATGCCAAAAGCCTGTCTGATAAGCAGTCGTGGTTTTCCCACGTTTCCCATGGTGCTGTGGCTGTGCCCAGCCTTTCTCCCAGCCCCACGCCTCTGCTCAGAATTTCCAGTTCTCCTTGCTGAATATTTTGTAGGTCCAGACTCAGCAGCAGCTTCTGAGGGCTGATAAACCCACCCGAGCTCCTGGTGGTCTCTCTGAGCTCCACACCTTCTGCCACCAGACAGACTCGAGCAGCCAATTAAATCCCAGCTCTTTAATGAATTTCCCCCGCTGAGCGAAAGTGCTGGCAATCAGGAAAAATAATAAACAGAGGAGGTATAGAGGGGAAAATATCCCCATGATTAAATTCCATCTTAAACAAACAGGCTCGTGATGTCAGCGTCTCGGACAGAGTCAAGTTCTTGACTTGGCTTATCACCAGCCTTGCCCTAGATCAAACAGCAGCTTAAACCTCCGAGATTTGGGAATTAAAGAGAACGAGGAGCTGCGTGGCTGCTCCCTGAACAAAAGGCAAAGCCAGCTGGCCTGGTGCTGGTGGGATGAGCCCACGGCAAGCTGCAGAGCTGGTTTAAACCCTGCAGCTGGGGCAGGACCCCGGAGCAATCCCATGAGAGTGGAGGGAAGAGCAGAGTGCCAGGGAGGTGCTGCGCTGCAGGGACCAGGTTTTTCGAGATCTCTCTGGCAGTGTGAGCAGGGAAATAAGGGACAAGGTCTGGGAGAAGAGCTCTGGGTGCTCGCAAGCTTTTCAGGAGGCTCATCCCCACTGTGGGGTTGGCTGGAGTGGGTGATGCTCAGAAATGTAAAATTTTGACCTCTCTAAATCTGAGTGCACAAATGGGATAAATACTTGGAGCAAACAACACACGAGAGCAGAACTGCTCCACTCCACCAGCGTGGTGTGGGTGACCAACATTGTCCCAGCAGGTTGTGAGTGTCCCCTCAGTCCAGAGCTGGCTGATCCCAGCCCTGCCAGTCCCAAACCAGGCACGGAGCTTTTCTCCCAGAGTTCGTCTTGCAAACACACTCACTGAGCTCTTATCTGCTGTCCCTGTGCTGGTGATAGCTGTGTTTGGGAAGAGGAAAGTCACATTGAGGTTCCTGGCTGGTGTTGATAGGAGCCATTGGCACAAAGCCACTTTCCTGCGCTGACGTAGGCACAGAACAGGAGCTCCAGTCCAAGGAATGAGTCAAAATTTGGTGGGAGAGCCACCTGATCCCTTCTGTGTGATACAAGGGCCCAGCCTGATCCCAGCGCTAGGGACGGACGCTCAAGGAATGCTTCTTAATTTTAGGGGTTGAAAATCAGTGCTCTTGAAACAACACTTCCTCCTTGGCCTGCCCCCTCTCCGTCCCCCTTCTCCTTGCGCAAGGCACACCCAGCCCTCCGTGCTGTTTGCTTCGGGATGGGGTTCAGAGGTCCAACCTCTTCCCAATCCCATGTGAATCTCCATCCAAAACCCCCCCCTGCCGGCCCCATTGCCCAAGAAAGGGCCATAAAAGCAGCTCCCCCCTATCCCCTGGACCAGGTCTGGCAGGAGAACACAGGCACAGGTGCAAGGGTTTGGTTGCAACACCAGGACAAGGTCTTGACTCCCTTGCCCCCAGACCAGCGCCTTCAGCACCGTGTCCGCCCGGCTCCGGCCGCAGGTGCCACGGGAGTCCTGGGGCAGCGCAGGGAAAGGGCCCAGGTCAGCAGAGGAAGGCTCCAGTTCCTCCCTGGGACCTGCGTGGCACAGGTGCCGGGCTCTTGGTGCCAGATGTGCAGTGCCAGATGTGCAGTGCCAGGCTCTGCAGCGCCAGGTGTTCCCCCCGGACTGAACTCTGCCTCACCCTTCTGCCACGCTCCTGCTCCCCTCTCCCTCTCACACCTCTCCGAGCGCCCGGGCAGGGCAGGAGAAGGAGGTTCCTGCTGTCACTCACTCAGCTCAGGTATTTCAGAGGGACGTTGTATAATTCACCTCTGCAATCAGCCACCAGGAGCCTGGCAGATCCACCCCCGCGTGCCCTGGTCACTCCCTGCGACCTCCTGGCATCGGGAACATGCCAGGACCAAGTCCAGCTGATGGGACCACGCCAGGAACTCACCAGCAAGGCACCTCAGAGTGTTCTGCTGGGGCATTTTGGCACAAGTTCTTTTTCATGCTTAAAATTTGGTTGACTTAGTTTTGTTTTACCTTTGGCCATGGGCTTTGCCTACAAATGAACGGATTCAGGAAGAAAACCTGGCAGTGGCAAAGCCACATCTACAGCCCTGCATTTCTGGCACGAGTATTTTGGGGAGAATATCATTCCTGGTAATCTGGGGAGGGGGAAGAAGCAGAGGCAGGGAAGCAGGGGTTGTGTTCGGGGGCTGGTGCCACTCACTAGGCACACACATTTGTCCCTGGGGTTTAACCTTTCCTTAACCTTTACCCATTAGAAACAGAAGAGGAAGACACCAGAAGAGAGAATAAATCACTTATGAGAAATATCCATGCCTCAGAAAAGGCAAAATGACAGAATCCATAAAGTTTAGTCAAAACTTTGCTGTTCCGGTCGGTTTTCCACGAGGAACCACCGTGATGGGCAGGGGAAAAAAACCAGAGGGAGAAGGGGTGAGAGAAGCCAGGAGGAGCTAATGGGGTCTTATGGGTCTTGGGCAGGCATGGAATGGGTCCTGTGCCACAGTTCAGGGCCAGGAGGAGACATCTCTGCTTCCCTCCAGCTCCCACCGCCCTGAGCTGCCCCTCTTTCCCCTGGGATCTGCCATCCCATTCCTCCACTCCCGCACCTTCACCACGCAGCAGCCAGGCATGGAATCTACGTGTTCCCTCTGTTCAGATCCCACATTTGGAGCACTGAGTAGGTGATTTCCATCAGGCAGATGTCCCTTTCCTCGCTGTGAGTGACCCAGCCCAGCACAGGCAGCGGGCAGAGCTCTTGTGCTGCCGGCGCTGGGCCGGTGCCAATGTTTGATGTACCACTTCACACGAGTTTCTAACCAAACTAGCTCCGTGCCTGGTAACCAGAATAATAAAATCTGCAGGCATCTGCCAGCTACTGAAGGTGAAGCCAAAGTGTTTGGCTCACGGGGTGTTTATTAAGTGAAATGTTTATAATCAGCAGCTCAGCTCCTGCGCTTTGCTGTGAGGGAGCAGACGCCGTGGGCACGGGGGATCTGCCCTGTGCTGACACCGAAGGCAGCAAAGCCCAGGCTGGACCCACTTTCTCTGGGATTTGTTTGATTTCCCCACTTGTTCCCAACCCCACCCCGACTCTCCATCGCTGCCGTAGCCACACCAGCGCCGTGGCTCTGCGAGGAAGGGCTGGGCTGGGGTGAGGAATCGGGCACATGGCCTGGGGTGCTGCACTTTGGGATGTCCAGACACCCCATCATGGTCCTCTGAAGGCCACCAGCTTCCCTGTCCTGCTGTCCCCCAGGGTTGCCCGCTTGCTGAGCATGGCTGAGCAGTGCCTGACCCCAAGAGCATCTCAGCCTGATCCCTGGAAATGCTGTCTCCATCCCCTTCCTGTGTAAAAAGCAGCTGGGATGGGCAGGAGCAGGCACTGGAAAGGGCATTTAAAGGAAGGAGAAGTGAGGCTTTGTTGCCCTCACTGCCACATCTCTGCTCTCCACGTGCCCCTGACCTTGCCCTCGCCTTTGAAGAGCAGGTGGGCAACTCAAATCCGAAGGAATTAAAAAGTTTGCAGCATTCCTGCAGTGTCTGCCGGCATCGATCTGGGATGCCTGTGGAGACCTCACTCCTCCACATGCTCCCACCCCTTTGGATCTGCTCTCAGAGAAGGAAAAACACCTCTGGGGTCACCCTGTCCATCCTGTCCTGGGAGTGGAGGTTGGGACAGCATTTCTGTACTGGGAATCTCTGACCCAGGGCAGAAACGCTGTGTGACCAGGATAAATGTCACTGCAGGGACTTATCTCTGAGGGAAAGAAGGACAGGTCCCCAGCTCCAGGTTTCAGCCTGCTTACAAATAAGGTGTGGACAAGTTTAATCAGGGCAGAGCAGAAAGCATCCCAGCTGCAGGAACTGCGGTGTTCCGCCACGGAGCAAGGCTGAGTGGATGTTTCCTCTCGCTTACACATGAAGGAAGCTGCCCAAACTGGACCTAAACATCCCTTGAAGTGGCACTGGGAGGAGCTGGAGACCCTGCACCCGCTGAGACAGGGCTCAGTCTGGGAGCACTCCTCATTCCCACCTTTAAAATTCCCTCCTAACCTGACTGCGAGCACCAGGATGCCCAGTACGGCCAAATCTCCTCTCCTGGGCTGCATTCCTGTGCACAACCTGTGCTTCCCAACCTCTGCCTGCAGGCACTGGGCTCCACATCCCTTCCCTCCATCCCGGGCTGTGCAACACCCGATTTGGGCTGCAACATCCTCGGGGCAGGGACCACTTTCCACAGTGCCGTGCACGGAAGGTTCTGCTCATAACAAGAATCCAGAAACCGAGTGTTTCTCATCAATGTTGCCTCTCCTATGCCAGGCAAATCCCTCCACACATCTCAGCAGGAACCAGGCAGGATAAGATGGCAGGATTTATTCTAGCAATAATTAATTCACATATTTGGCTCTTCCAGCCTCTCTCTTCATAATAAATCAAGCTGCTGGATCGTTGGTGTTGCTAATTCCTGAGTAAATCTGCCGCCGTAAATCCCCTTGGCGAAAGGAGGGAGGAAAAGAGAAGGGAGGGGGGAAAGAGAAGAGGGGGAAAAGGGGAAAAAAAAAAAAGAAAAAAGAAGTAGCAGTTCTCCAAATACTGCGACTCACACCCAGTGGCTGTGCAACCGGAGTGCAAATCCCCCACACCCACCCAGACAAAGAGCGCGATTGTTGGAGTTACCTGCGCCTCGGGAGAGCGGCCGATCCTGCGGGGGGGTGCAGATGTGGCAGGAGAGGTTCTCCCGAGGAGGTGCGCAGAGGTCTGCGCTCAAACGAGCCAGTGAGTCATTTATAAATCACCTCAGTCAAGGGGACCGAGGGCTGTGCTCGGCGCCTGATTGGCTTGGGGAGGTAATTGCGAGCAGGTACACCCGGGCTGAGCCCAGGAGATAGCCAGGGGAGATAAGGGGAGATCTGAAGAGGGAGAAGAGCCTTTTTGGATGTCCCCCCTCACCCCACGCCTTCCCTCTCCGGCCTGGGCCGTTTGATCCGCTCTGCGGGTCCCTCCATGCTCGGGGTGACAATAACCCATATTGACGGCACCCCGGGCCCCCTCCCTCCCCTGCCATGGGCCGGGGGCAGCAGAAGATGCTTTTGTTGGCCGCGGTGGGCAGCGCCCGCCCGGCCTTTGAGCTCCGGCCGACTCTCCGCCCCCGGGATGGACAAAGGGGCGCTTTGTGCCAGCGCCCGACCCCGCCGCGCCGGCCCGGGGTGGGATTGGCAGCGGGAAGCGGAGTGTCTCTCCTTTCCAGGTTCAAAGGGATGAGAGGAGTGGGGAAGAGAGGCGAACCCCGCCGCGTGCCCAGGAGAGAGGCTCGGGCTCTGTGGGCCGGCGCGGGGATGCGCTGGGAGCTCTCGGCGGCACGGGAGGCTCGGGCCGGGCTATCTGTCATCTCAGGCACGGTCCCCAGGCAGCAGCCACGCCTGGCCACGCGCTCCTGCGCCCAGGGTTTGACAGGTTCTTCAGTCGCCCCTGGCAGGGGACAGCGATGGAGCGGGGAGGGGCCGGGATGGGCCGGCCGGGAGCTGCAGCTCCAGAGCCACCCCCGGTCGGTCTCCGGGCGCAGGAGCTGCCAGTGCCTCGGGAGAGGCAGCGTTTGAAACTGGAAAAGCTCCTGTGAGTGATCAGGGAGCGGCCAGGTCCGAGCAGGGGACAGGGCTCATCCCCTCCTGCCACGGTGTTCAAACCCATGGCAGCACCGCGGTGCCGAGCTGGGAGCAGGACCCTGGACCCCTCTCCTCTCCAGCTCCTAGACTCCTCTCCTCTCCAGGCTCCTGGACTCCTCTCCTCTCCTCCCAGAGGGATTTGAGAGTGCAGGAGCCAGGTACCGGCCAGGATGCTGCCGGTGATGAGATGCACTGGGACATCAGCAGGGAATGGGATGAGGAATGGGAGCAGCAGGAAATGGACAGGGACAGGACCCCAAAAGGAATTGGCCAGCAGAAGGGAGCTGCAGGCGGTTCTTTGATGTGGAGGAATTGATCTCTCGTGTTCCCGTTGTCCCCAAGGGCAGCTTGGTGTTCACGGGGTGGCTCTGCTGCCCTCCCTCCCCCGGGCATCAGCCACCCCACAGGGATGTGCTGCCACCTCCGAGCGCTGGAAAATGATGGGAAAAGGCAGCAGGGAGAGAGATGGAAGAGCAGGGAGCGCACGGCTGGGGTGAGGAGAAAGGAGAAGGCAGCGGTGTGGCCTTTGCTCGCTCCCAGGGGAAAAATTCCCGGTACCTTGTGCATGCTCGAGGCATCGGCAGCTACTGCCAAGAAACCTCATCGTATGCAAATCAATCATTGTGTCTGGAGCACGCCGGAGGAACACCCTGCCCGAGGTGCCAGAGGGAAGGGGCTGATTCATTGCCATCTGACCGACAGAGGTAATAATTGCCAAGCAGTTATCCTGTAAATATCATTAATAACTCATATCGAGTGGTTTTTTTAAAGGGCAGCAGATACGTGTGGAGCCCTGTGGGACAGGAATGCGTGACACGGCAGCGGGAGCAGCCCGTGAGTGTTCCCAGAGGTCCCTGTCACAGGGCAAATCCCAGGAACACGGAGCTCCAGGATCCACAGGATCCTGAGGCACCACAGAAAGAGGGGGAATAGCATCCTGGATGGTGCTAATTAACATCCAGGGCTAATGTGCGGGGTTAATTAGCTATGAGGCTCATGCTGGAATGGACTTTCTGCCACCAGCGAATGACATTTTTCCTAGCAAAGCTCCACTGAAGAAAGATGAAAGGTAAAATTCCAAAGCTGGCTCCTGGCATGAGGCAAACAGGAGCAGCTGGTGCTGCTCATCCTCCAACCTGCTCTTTGCAGGGCCCTGGGCAGGCACATGTAGGGCCCAGCAAGGCCAGCAGTGGGATGCCAGGTCCATGGGAATGCTGGATCCATAGGAATGCCAGGTCCATGGGGATGCCAGGCCCATGGGGATGTCAGGTCCATGGGAATGTCAGGTCCATGGGAATGCCACTGGCCCCTGGCACAGGCAGTGAAGTGCTGTCTGTGCACACTGGGACACAAAACCAACCCAAAGTGACTCCGTGCTGCAGTTGCTGGTGCTGGGATTCGGATTCTGGCAGGACTGGAGTCCACCTGGTTGGATTTTTGTGCCCCCCAGCACTGGCAAAACCCAAGGGAGTTCCCCATCCTGTGTGAGGTAATTTTCCCACAGGGAATGACTTCAGTCTCTCCCTGTCCCTTCCCAACCCTGGTGTCCCTCCTGCACAGATGGATTCCCTGTTGTTTCCTGCTCCCTGTGGCAGGAGCTGCTATTCCAAAGTCCTCCTGGGTGTGATTGGGGTACAACGAGGTCTTGCCCTGTGAGGAACCCAGCCCTGCACAGCCACCAATGGTCCTGGGGCATTTCTGGCACGGGAGGCGAAGTCCTGGTCAAATTCCATTGTCAGGAACTATAAATACAACTCATTCTGCCTCTTTCTTCTGTGACCAAACTCCTCACGTGTGGCCCGAGGTTGTGTCCACCAACAGAGCATCCAGGAGGATGTGCAAGGCATGGAGGAGTGTCTGGGAAGCACCAGGAAGCTTCCCAGAAGTGTCTGGGAGCACCGGGACATGGAAAAAAAACCCCATGTGCAGAGAGTGCTGAGCTGGTTATCTCCTGGGCCGATAGCAGCATTCCATGTGCTGGAATGTGTGGATTTGTTTGCAGATGATTAATATTAGCACTTAATGGGGGCAATAATTCAGTGGTAACAGCTCAGTGGAGCCCCGAGGCTGGTGGCAGCAGGGGAAGGCAGTGCATGCCCTGGGGCGGAGGGGGCTGGATCCTGGGAGGGGATGGGACCTGCAGGGAACTTTCCTCCCTCCATCCTTCCCTCCCTCTCCCATCCCCAGGAGATGCTCCTCGCTTTTGGGTGGTTTTGCCAAGGAAATGGGGTTTGTGCAGGCACAGGCGTGGGTGGGAGGCAGTGCTTGGGGTGGAGATGCTGCAGGTGGAGAGGGGCAGCCTCTGAGGAGGAAATCTGGTGCTCCCATGAGGATCTGGAGGTGATGAAGAGGTTGAGAGACGCTGGGAGGACTCCACGTGGCTGCTGTGCTGCTCAGGCTGTGACACCTGCACAGGGCACAGCTGAAGCCAGGTGTCCTCCCTTCCTCCCCGTCTGTCTGTCTGTCCCTTCAGGAGCTTTTAAAATCCCTCAGCCAGATGGGAAAGCAGAGATCTGGGCTGCCAAATTGCTAGGGGAACGAGGGGGCCATTCCTGGAGCAGGTGATGGACATGCCCAGTGCTGAAGGATGCTCTGAGCTGCTGGGAGGATGGGCAGGGCTTGGCACCCCTGGTGTCACCACGGGCACCGCGTGTCACCACACAGAGCCCTGGACATCCCTAGGGCTGGTTATCACCGTTTCCTGCTCTGGAATGCAGGTCCTGGGCCTGGGCTGGATGCCACCATCCTGCTGGCAGAGGTGGCCTGGCCGTTGGCTCTGTGGTGCCAGGGCTGGAGCCACGGCTCCCACCTGAAAGGGAACCGCCGGCGCTGCTCGGTGCCACTGCAGGGGACAGCGGCTCGATCCAGGCAGGAATGAGGAACACCATGTCCCAGAGGCAGGCAGCAGGATTATTTACAGCCCCAAAATGAAGGCTGGAATGCAGAAAAGCTTCAGGAGGTTGGGAGCTGCCCCCGTGGCTCGGCAGTGCCTGGGCGTTGGGGCAGCTCAGCTCTTGGGGTGAGCTCGGGGCTGGGGAGAGGCTCTGGGGCTTTGGGGTTTGTCTGCTGGGGGAATTGCTGGGTCACGGCTGCTCAAGGCTTTTCCAGCCCTGTGGGGACATCTCCAGATGGAAGGGAAGGGCCATGCTCCTGCTGAGATCATATCACCTGCGTGGTCCGTGGGGCCAGCCCTGGCACAGTGCTGTTCATCACAGGGGGATCCCCTCTGGGGCTGCAGCAGCAGGGCTGGCACGGGCACACCCCAAACCGAAGGATTTGCAGGGTCAGACACCCTGGCTTGGAGAGCAGAGCACGTTCTGGTGGTCACTGACCCAGATTCTGTCTGGGGCATCACAAGGCTCACCCCCCAAAGGCCCTGCCCAGCGTGCAGAGAGCAGCAGGCACTGGGCCTTGTGTCCTCACCTGGCGCTGGCCTGTGCTCTCTGGACAAGCCTCAGGTCACCTTGAGCAAGGGCTGTTATCTTATTTGTGAAATAGGTGTAAGATATCTGCCTTCTCCAGGGGAACTCCAAATGTGCTCAGCAAGGTCTGCCCTAGGCCCAGGGACAGGAGCAGTGCTCAGCAGCTCCCAGGGCGGGGTGGGAGCAGCCCCAGCATGCAAAATCCCTGCCCTTGGAGCAGCCCTGCAGCACTGGGGGCCCCCAGGCCAAGGGGAGCCACGTGGAGCATCCCATTCTCCTGGAATCTGGGCTGGGGGCTGGCTCCAGGCACGGCCTCCCCCACCCCTCAGGGCTTTCTGCCCACTCTGATCCAGACAAGGCTTTTTCACTTACACCATTGAATTCCTGTGAAGGGAGGTTTTCCAATGTGAAAAAAAAAAAAAAAAAAAGAGGAATTTTCCCCAGAAAAATGTGGGAAGGTGTGTGGAGGAGAACGTGAGGCTTCTCCTTGCTTCCCCAAGCTCTGTGCAAGGTGGAGCAGGGGAGGAAGATGAGCAGATTGCTGCTGCATGTCCCATCCCTGCCGTGTCCCATCCCTGCCATATCCCATCCCTGCTCTGTCCCATCCCTGCCATGTCCCATCCCTGCCATATCCCATCCCTGCCATGTCCCATCCCTGCTCTGTCCCATCCCTGCTCTGTCCCATCCCTGCCATGTCCCATCCCTGCCATATCCCATCCCTGCTCTGTCCCATCCCTGCCATCTCCCATCCCTGCCATATCCCATCCCTGCCATGTCCCATCCCTGCTCTGTCCCATCCCTGCTCTGTCCCATCCCTGCCATGTCCCATCCCTGCCATATCCCATCCCTGCTCTGTCCCATCCCTGCCATATCCCATCCCTGCTCTGTCCCATCCCTGCCATATCCCATCCCTGCTGTGTCCCATCCCTGCTCTGTCCCATCCCTGCCATGTCCCATCCCTGCCATATCCCATCCCTGCCGTGTCCCATCACCGCTGCTATGTGGCCTTGGGCAGCTCATTAAGTCCTGAGCACTGCAGGCCCAGTGATGGAAGGAGATAAGCCCTGGAATGAACCTGCTCGTTGTTCAGGGCTCTGAGGTCAATGCCTGCAGAGCAGCTCAGGTGTTGGACGTGAGGAGGAGGAGGAGGTCCTGTCGCCCCTGGTCAGAGAGCAGCAGCCAGATTTTAGATGAAAGCTCTGCCTGTGTTGCCTTTTTTAGGAGTTTTAGGAGCGTTGGTGCTGCAGTCATGGCACGAAGCTGGGAGCTGCCTCAGGTGCCAGCCTGCCCTGAAAGGAACTGTGGTTAAAGGGCATTAAAGTTAAATAAAGCATTTGGGGCCAGAGGGGTGCAGTGTCCAGGTGGAATCTGCTGGGAGAGGGATTCACTGCCCTGAGCCTCACCCAGGGCTTGAGGGAGGCTCTGTTGGTGCCCTGGCTCTGGTCTGGTCCAGCCACATCCCCAGGGGTGTTGGTGATGGAAAAATCAGCCAGAAGAAACTTTCTGACATGGTTGGGTGCATTTAATCTTTAAACTCCATTCAGCAACGCAGGTGTCCTGTGGGGTGGGATGCTGTGAGAGCTCCTGCCCTGTGCCAGGGCTGGGGGAGAAGCAGCAGCGTTGGCAGTGGCTGGGTGGGCAGTGGGGCACAGGGCAAGGGCTCCAAACCTGGGCCCATTGTGCATCCCTCGGGGAGGCAGCCACACCTCAAGGGGACAGTGCCAGCGACCCCATCGGTGTCACCCTCTCCCTGGGGGCGGAACAGTGATGGAGGAAAGGGAGAACAATCCTTCAGGTCATTAAAGGCACCAGGAGAGCTCTTGGAAAGAAATCCCGGTGTGCCACAGGCCAGGGCACCACCCTGAGCCCTTCATTACCGGGAGAGTGGCACTGCTGCAGGTGACCAGGGCCAGGAGTGGCCACTGCAGCACAGGGAGGCTGCAGAGCCCTGCACTGACACCTCGGGAAGTGTTTACTGCCCTGCAGCCCGCTGGCACCACGGGGCACTGATAAGGCTTTGCGTGATGCCCTGGTTTTGTTTTTCACGTCTGACGCCTTTGAAAGGTCACCTGGAACTTTGAACCTCTGGGGTTTATCAGGTCGGCTTTGAAGTGGCTGCAGCCACTCTCTTACTCTCAGTTCCTGCTCCGGGCTAATGGGGATTCTGCTTCCAAACAGGAAAACTTGGGGGTTTTTTTAATTCTTTTTGCAGCTTTTAAAGGGATTTTCCAGTGCCTTTATTTTAAAATCTCACATTTCAGTGAAAGAATTTAATCCTGCCCAGCTCCAGGTGCCGCGGGCTGGGGTAGGTGGATTTTTAAGGACGTGATTTAATGGTGGTCTTGGGCTTTTCCAGCCCAAATTATCTCTTTTATCATTCTTGGGCACTGCTGGCTGTGCCTGGGATGTCTCGGGAAGGAGCAGTGGTAACTAAGCCTCAGAACACTGAAGCAAACTGGGAGTGAGGGATTTAGGGAGCATGAGGGGTGCTCATTCCGAAAATACTGAGGGCAGTCTGCAACAGGGTTGGGATGGTCCCTGTTTGGTGACCAGGATGTGAATGAAAACTAGAGTTTTCTCTAGTATCAGAGCAGCTGGAAAGTCTCTCTGCTTATTAAACAGGAGAGCAGGAGGGGTTTGGTTCCTCAGCAGTGGCCACAGGCCGGGCTCTGTGCCGGGGTGAGCTCAGGAGCTCAGGTGGCTGCTCAGGAACTCTCTGAGTCACACAAGGCAAATATTTTCCCCCTTTGATTTTCACCCTGAGAAAATCTCGAGCTGACCTTGTTAATCCCACATGTTGCGAACCTCCCCCGTCCTTTATCAGGTTTCGGCCGCGGGATAGTGTTACCAGTTTAGCACCTCTGGCTGCTCCTGCCAGCATCCTGCCTGGCACCGTGCCACCCTGCTCGGCCTCCTGGCCTTCCTGGCTGTGCCAGGGCTGCCTGACCAGCAGGACACCCTGCCCGGGAGGGATGGAGGGAGAAGAAATGCTGTGGCTGGCTCCAGCACGGCGCCGCACATCTGCGAGCTGCGTTAGCCAGGGTTTCCACAGGGTGGTGATGCTGCTGGAGATCCTGCCAGCTCCCAGGGCTGCAGCATCCTTCTCAGGCTTAATTCCCGTGCCCGGAATGATGTTCTGTGGATGCACAAAGTGCTGAAGCCCCGCTCAGTTTGAGCCCAGCACCTCAAATCCTGCCCAAGGGCTCTGGGGTGAGCTGTGCCTGCAGCACAAGGTCTGAGCCCAGCCCGTCTGGCTGCTCCTGCCTGTCCCTCTCTGGGCATCCCGGGCTGCAGGTGGACCCTGAGCCAAGCCTGCAGCTCCCACATGGCTCCGGCTCCTGCCACTCACAGGCTCCAGTGCCCACAGCAGCCCTGGGCTGGTGCCAGAGGCTGCCCAGCCTCGGCCGAGGGAGCGCCATCTCCACTGAGTGCATTTGTGTGACACCCTGGGTGTCCAAGCTGCTGTCCAAAAGCAGAGCAGGGTTTTGTCTGCTGGGAGCTGCTGGGGAAAGGCTGTGATCAGAAACAGCATCGCTGCTGGCACGGGCAGCGCTCAGCACCCGCGTCCGCACAGCCCCGAACAGCTCGGCCCGGAGCGGGGCCCGGGTGGGGCTGGGGGATGCTGGGTGCTCGGGGGGCTCCGGGCAGGCCCAGGGAGGGGACAGGGCGTGCAGAACGTGGGGAGGAAATAGTTAATGTCCCTCTCGTCCCAATCCGAAGAGACAAATCCTCTGCCCGGCCCGGTGCCCAGATAAACAGGCGGAGCGTTGCGAAAGGACGAGGGTGGGAACTCTCCGTTCCTCTCCGCAGACGGGCGCTCCTGCTCCAGCTCTGCAGCCCCCGCGCCCCCCGTGCCCAGATCTCGCTCGGGTTTCACCCTTCCTGCCACGCTGCCCTGCCGCTGCCACCATGGATGGGTGCTGTGCCCATGGACGCTCCGGGTGATGCCTCCGGGAAGCTCCGCTGCAGTCAGCGGGGAGGGTCTGCAGGGGGACGGCGAGAGGCCAGGAGGTCCCTGGTGACCTCCCTGGGTATCTGAGTCCATCCGCTCGCCCAGAAGGATGCTGCGGCCGCGGGTGGCCCGGGGTGACCCCGGAGAGCGCCAGGCGGTGCCCGGGCAGAGCTGCTGGAAGGTGCTCGGTGCGGAGAGGGATGGATGCAGGAAGGGAAGCGGAGCCTGGCTCTGCTCCCAGCGGGCTCCCTCTGCCGACAGCCACCCTCGCCAGGTCCCTGCGCCACCACCGCACAGCCACTGCGCACCTCCTGTCTCCCCTGACCCAGAATTTGCACCGGAAAAAAAAAAAAAAGCCAGACCCAAAATGCATCCACATCCCCGAGAAGCTGAACAGGCTCAGGGAGGAACGTGTGGAGCCCCCGTCCCATCCTCCTGCTTCAGGACCTGGGGAGCGTTTTGCGACACATAAATATAAATAAAAATGAAATATTTAATTTCCTTTAAAAAAAAAAAAAAGTATCCCTGACAAAGTGCTTTTCTGAGAATCCTCCCCAGTGAGGCGGGAGGTGGGAGGTGGTTGATGGGGGATGTGTGTGAGAGCAGGGGGAACTGAGGCACGGAACTGTTGCCTCCACTGTGGCCAGTCCCAGGGGGGCCCCGTGCCCAGGCCACCAGCCCCACTCGTCCCATCCCCACCCTGAGGGCCGTGGGGACGCCAGGCCATGCACTGGGAAGGGTCACCCGTGGTCTCTGGAGAGGCATTGGGAGCACTGCCCGCATCCCTGGCACTGTCACCGCAGGGACATCGCCCGCTCGGGTGCCAGGCGAGAGCAGATCGAGGGGGGACAGGGCCACCGTGACACTGAGGTGCTTTGGGAAGCAGCAAATCCTGGGATGTGCAGGCAGCGGGCCCCGGTGTGCCCAGCGGTGGCCACCGTGTGCCCTGGCATGGCTAGTCCCTGTGGCCAGGCTGGGGTGGGCAGCGGGCACAGACCCCCGGGCATCGCAAGGTCCCAGTGGATCCGGGGTCAGCAGCAGCTCTTCTTGGGCTTGTCGTTGGGAGTGAGCTTGATGGAGTCGGTTAAATAGCTCTCAAAAATCCCTTTATACTGCAAAAAAACGGAGAAGGGAAAGGATGAGCGACACCAGCTCAGAGCCAGCCCCAGCGGCCCCGCGGACCGCGGGGGGTCAGTCCCGATTTGTGATTAAAGGCAAAATCCAGGGGAAAGCCACCTAGTGCAGGGCTTGGGGACAGCAGTGTCCCCTCGGGACGGCCGCTAGAGGACAGTGCTGGCGCGCCCTGGGTTCCCATCACTGTGGGAAAAGGAAGCCGCAATTCCTGTTCCTATCGATTCAGGATCAAACACCGCTGCGTTTCTCCTTGCCGGGGCTCTGCATTACAGCAGGAGGTGTTCCATACACGAGGATCTGTCAGACCAGCTCTGGCTGAGCCCAGCTCCCTCCCGGATCCCTGCCCCGGCACCAGCTCGGAGCAGGAGGTGCTCACCCTGCTCAGTGCCTCCTTCGCGAGGGTCTCGAAAGCCTCGGCCACGTTGATGTTGTTCTTGGCGCTGACTTCGAAGTATGGGATGTCCTTCTCCTTGCACCAGGCTGAGGCTGTTTCCTCGGGCACCTGCGGGGAGGGAGGAGAGGATGGAGCAGCAGCTCAGGGATGGGACAAGGGACCCTCCCCACCCACCCAGGCAGGGCAGGGTGCTGGCAGTGCCCCAGGTTGTGATTCCTGCTGCCTCTGCCCCCAAGGGCAGCGAGGGGATGCTGCTTATCCCCTCCAAGAGTTCTGGGAGAGGGGGCAGCTCCTTGTCTGGAGCCCTGGTTTTGGTGTGAGGATAAGGAAAATCTGGTTCTGAGGTGAAGGTTCAGCTCCCGTAAGCTGTTCAGACTCCACGGCATCCCAGTCGTACAATGATGGAATCGCTGAGGTTGGAAAAGATCTTTAAGATCACCAAGTCCAGCCATTAACCCAGCACTAAACCATGTCCCCAAGTGCCACATCTGTACAGCTTTTAAACCCCTCCAGAGATGGTGACTCCACCGCTGCTCACCCCTCTCTCCCTGCCCCACCCTTACCTGCCGGTCACTGAGGTCTATCTTGTTTCCCAGCACGACCATGGGGAAATCCTGCTCCCTGGGAATGACCTTCTCCAGGAAATCATCTCTCCAGTTGTCCAGGGCCTCAAAGGACTCCCTGTCTGTCACGTCAAAGGCCAGCACACAGCCATCCGAGCCTTTGTAGAAGGTGGACACCATGGACCGGAATCGCTCCTGTCCCCCCGTGTCCCAGATCTAGGGCAGAGGAGGGCACAGGAGGACACACAGCATGAGCAGGGTGGGTGTTGGCAGCCCAGGGGAGCAGCTTCGGGGGGTGCTGAGCCCCCAGAATTCCCGTGGGATTCCAGCGCAGCTCATGGATGCTGAAAATCAGGCTCTGGAAATCGGCACAGGGTGGGACACACACGGCCCTGGGGTCAGGGTGGGCACCCCGGGCAGTGCCAGCCGCGCTCACCTGCAGCTTCAGGGGGCTGCTGTCCACCGCCAGGACCTTGGTGAGGATGCTGGCGCCCAGCGTGGTGCGGTAATCCTCGTAGAACGTCTTGTGCACGTACTGGTGCAGCAGAGAGGTCTTGCCCACGCTGGTGACGAGGAAAGGGGCACTGGTGAGGCTTTGCCCTGCTCGGGGGGTCGCTCCCAGCGGGGGCTGCACGCACAGGGAGCTCCCCTCCCTCGCCAGCTCCTTACCCCAGCGCTCCGATGATGATGATCTTCAGATCCACCTTCTTGCTGGCATCCATGGACAGGCCCTGTGGGGTGAGAAGAACTCACCGGGCTGTGGGGACGGACACTGGCTCCCGCTGGTGCCCGTGGTGCTGCCCGAGCCCTCTCCCTGCTCCCACCCTCTCGCCCTGGCACCGCGGGCATCGCCGTGTCCTCGCCGTGCCAGCAGCATGCCCGTGCCGTGCCAGCACCTGCTGCTCTCGTGTCCCGGGCACGGTGGGGGCAGAAACTCCCGTGCCAAGCCCGGCTCACGGCCCCGCCCGCCTCGGGCTCCCGAGGAGCCGGAGCACGCCCAGACTCGCCGGTTCATCTCCATTCAAAGCTGCCGGGAGCCA
Organism: Erpornis zantholeuca; assembly: GCA_013400515.1. Classification (NCBI taxonomy): domain Eukaryota; kingdom Metazoa; phylum Chordata; class Aves; order Passeriformes; family Timaliidae; genus Erpornis; species Erpornis zantholeuca. The sequence goes on along the minus strand of VZTN01019504.1, from coordinate 1,421,581 downwards.
CTTCCCCGCTTCTCCCACCTCCTCTCCGGCGCAGTGCCTCCCCCTAAGCCCAGCACACGCGCCTGGGGTCCTGCTGAAAATTATATTTATTGAACAAGACCCCAGCCGGGTGGAATTCCTCAAGCACAGCCCAGGGAGCATCCCCCGGAATCTCCCCATTATGTTCCAGTGTCCCGAACCTGGTCAGGACCCCTGAAACCTCCTCCCCAGGCGGGACCAGCATCCTCCAGCAGCCTCAGCAGCCCCACCTCGACGGCAGCGTCCGGCACCGCCGGCCAAGGCACAGATGGAAACACTGGCAGCCTCATCCCTGCATTTTTCCCCGATGCGCTGGCCAGCCCTGCGCCATTCCCCCTTGAAACACCAGCAGGGAACTCTCAGCTGTGGGGTCCAGGCTCCCCTGAACCCTCTGCCCCCTGTGCCCAGCCGCGGGCAGCATCCTCGGCTCTGCCTCGTGTCTCAGCACACACGAACTTCCTAGCACCCTCGCCAGCTTTTCCGGAGGCCGGATGGTTTTAAACTCAAAACGGAGTTTCCCCAGCCTTTCTGCCTCCTCGTGGTGCTCCGGGGGTCTCGGCTGCCCCCCGGGGACTCACCTGCAGAGCGCTCACCTGCCGGGCAGCCCAGGCTCCCGGCTCCGCTCCAGCCGGGCCGGGGAGGGGAGAGGCCAGAGAGGAGGATCCGGGGAAGGGCTGCCGCTCCCTGCCCTCCCGGGGAAGGCTGCTGCGGGCCCCGCTCCGTGACATCAGCAGAAAGGGGCCGAGATCCTGCCGGGGCTGGCGGAGCCGCGGGCGGGCCCTGGGATGTCTGTGGATTTCCCTTCGATTCCGGGGCTCTGCCGAGTGTCCCCGGCTCGGGTGCGATAGGGGAAGGACAAGGAGGTTCTCCTCCTCTGCGGGAGTTTGGGATTGACTCCTCTGGCTCAGAATCCCCCCGGTTCCTTTCCAACACCTCCCCGGGACCCTTTACCTGCGTTCCCGCTGGGGAATTACTGAGGGATGAGAACAAAAGCCGGGCGGGGCTGTGGGAGGCATCCCTGGAGCCATCCCGGGCTCCTCTCTGATAATGCGGGACGGGATAAGCGGATCTGGGAGCTGGGGACAGCTGAGGAGGGACTGGGCTCCCTCTGAGGAGCTCTCCGTGGCTTCGTCTCCTTTTCCAGGCAGGAGAGGAGCAGGGTGAGAATCAGGAGCATTTCCAGCCCCTCCATCTCTGCCACCCGCAGCCCTCAGGGGTCCGGCCCAGCACCCGCAGCCAGCACGGGCACCCCAGAAACATCCCAAGAAGAGGGAACAGGACAGGGGACATCTCCTGCAGGAGGATGTGTTTAATCATGGGGATTTTGGCGATCTCAGCTGCCCCCATGGAGCACCCGAGGACGCCTCTGGTCCTCTCTCCCAGCGCCGGGCTGGTGCCCAGGGCTCTTTGGAGTGGGAAAACCTGCTCGGCCAGGGCTGCAAAGGCAGAGCTCTGCTTCCCAACGTGCGAGGGCAGGCCCCGTGCCTTCGCCAAGCATTCCACAGGATTTGGGGTTTGCAGTGGGAGCAGGGTCCCCCATCCGTGAACCCTCCCTCACCCTGAACCAGCAGCCCCCCAGTTGCTGGTGGTCCCTGTGCTCAGGTTTTGGGGTCCCTCTGAGACCGTGGCTTTTGCTTTTATTTTCCCTCACAGACCCTGATGGGATCTCAGGGAGGATCACTGCACTCAGCAGGACAAACCCTCCTCCCACTCCTCTCCAGGTGTAATTTTGGGACCTGTCTGGCCAGAAAAATCTGTTTTTCCCCCCATAGGGCAGGCACTGGGAGGAGCTGGGCTGAGGCAGATGCACTGGAGCCAGTTCTCACCGGCGATGTGTAAAAGGCTGGCATTTCCCTGGAGCAGCTGTCTCCCAATCCCTGTTCTCAGCCCTTTTTCACCATCCTGCTTCACCTTTGCTCCTGCAGAGAGAATTTATCGTTCAACCTCCCCCTGCAACAACTTCTGCCCTCGTTCCTGTGACGTGTCCTCGGTGGGACGGGGCTTGCTCACCCTGTCAGGTGATGGATGCCTCTCCACGCTGCCAGGGTTTGTGGTCAGTCCCAAACTGCAGCTGATGCCCGTGGCCACTTCTGCTTTTGGCCAGGGGGGGCTGTACCCACCAGGGCACATCAGCACCAGCTCTGGCTTTTGCTTGATTTCACGGGAAAAGCGATTTCCCAAAGCTCCTGCTCTCCTAATTCCCCTCGGGCTGAGGTTCAGCCTGGCTGAAGGCAGTGGGAGCAGCAGTGGGGATGGCCAAGGCATTGCTCAGCAGCTCCAGCCACCACAGCTTCAGTCCCGTCCTGGCTGCTGCCCCACGTCAGCCATTCTGAGGAAAAGGCGTGGGTTTTGTGGCCTGTGACTGTGAGGAAGGCAATGAAAGCCAGGCTGGGGCTGACACAGCTGGGGGAAAGGCTGCTGGGGACGAGGACAGGATGTGCTGTGCCCTGCAGGGACGGGAGAGAGAGGGAAAGGGAAGGAAGCAAAGGGCATCTGAGTGTTCCCCACGCTTTCAGCCTCCTCGGGGAATGGCAGGAATTGCTCTTTATTGGAATGCTCATATTTGTGTGAGCAGCTTCCCTCCTCAAACCTGTCAAGGGAATGCTCTGGGGTCCCAAAACCACAGCACCAGAGCAGTGCTGGGTGAGTCCAGCTCTCTCTGCCAGCTGCTCTTTGGGGACACTGCTGGTCCCTGTCATGCTGGGGCGATGCTCGTGCTCTGCAGCACCTTGGCGTGCTAAGGGTTAAGGTGGAAGAGGGACAGGAGACCTTTGTCCAGCTGCCCCAGCACCTTATCTGGGACTGCAGCAGGGGTGAAGTCAACACAGGAAACGTCACCGAGCCCACACTGGTCAGCAGCACAATCAGTGCCTCTGGGTAAGGCAGATATCTCCCTTTATTGCCAACCACAAGGCTCGGCCACAAAGTTTGCAACCAGATCTGAATATTCCAGAGCTCCCAGAGCCAGCCCTGGGGGCTGCTCTGCCCTGGGAAGGATGGAGCAGCCACCAAGCTGGGCTGGGACATGAACGGTCCAGCACCCCTCAGGGTCACTGGGGAAAACAGAGCAAAGGCCTGGATAAAAATAACCTTTTCTGAGCTTCCCTTTCTCGCTGCCTCGGGGTGCATCACTCCTGAGCCACCACTGCTCGTGCACTGTCACACTGCCCTTGCACCGTCAGCAGTCATGTGTGCCACGGTCACCCCCGGGGACCCCCGTGTCCAGGACCCCCCCTGCAGCCCCCCACAGCCCCCCAGACCCTCCACTCTCTGAGCCAGCCCAGGGCTCAGGAGCTGCTTTGCCCTTTTTTGCTTTGAGGAGCCACCAAGCAAGCTGCCGTTGTAAATTCCCCAAGGGAATCTAAGCAAAACTCTCTGGAAACCACCAGCTGTTCTGGGAGTTGTGTGGCACAGAAAGAGCCACAGGGTCTTTCCAGTCTCCTCCTTACCTTTCTGTCTGCCAGCACCCACTGCTGACTGGGGAGAGGAGTATTGCCAGTGCTCCCTCAGCCCCTGCCCTGCCCACGTGGGATGCTCAGACACCTCCGGGGATTTCTGCTCCACCTGGGCAAAGCATCCTCTTCTTTCTGCCCCATGGGAACCCCTGGGGAGCTCTGGCCACGCTGGGAGTGCAGCCCTGGCAGTGCCATGGATCACCCAAGGAGCCCTGGCCATGATGGGAGTGCAGCCCTGGCAGTGCCATGGATCACCCAGGGAGCTCTGGCTGTGCTGGGAGTGCAGCCCTGGCAGTGCCATGGATCACCCAGGGAGCTCTGCCCCACTGGGAGTGCAGCCCTGGCAGTGCCATGGATCACCCAAGGAACCCTGGCCATGATGGGAGTGCAGCCCTGGCAGTGCCATGGATCACCCAGGGAGCTCTGGCCATGATGGGAGTGCAGCCCTGGCAGTGCCATGGATCACCCAGGGAGCTCTGCCCCACTGGGAGTGCAGCCCTGGCAGTGCCATGGATCACCCAGGGAGGAGGGCAAGGAGCATTTAACCCCCAGTGCAACCCTTTGGGATGAGCAGGATTTCTGCTGGGCTGCTGCTGCCAGGACACAAGAGGTTTGGGTTTATTAAAACTTTTATTGGCTCAGGATTGAAAAACGGAGAATGTGCAGAGCAGATCACAGAGCTGCTCGAGACATTTTTATATCACAGTGTCCTGGCGTGGGCTGAACTTCTGCTGGGCTCTTCAGCTGCATCCCTGGGTGTCTTCACCCCCCGGGGGACACCGAGGCCGTGGTGACATCCCCTGCCCTGCCCCACGGATGTCACAGCCCTAAGGGACGGCCGGGGCCAACCCCACCATGTTATTGCCGCGGTCGAAGACGGAGTAGAACTGCCGGATGAAAACATCACCCAAAATCCAGAGGGGTCCTGTGGGAGGGGGGATGTCGCTGCCCTGGAAGCCGCTGATGCAGAAGGCCACGCCATCGCCGTACTCCTGGGGAAGGAGAAGGGGAAAGCTGGGGCTGAAGCCGAGAGCCTCGTGCCCATGGAAACACCCAGGAATGGTGGCGAAGCAGAAACCAGCGGGGTTTGTCACCCTCGGGGATGCACTGCTGGCTCCCAGGGTGGAGCTGGGCCACCTTTGCCACTGGAGCTGCTGGGATTTGGGGTTGGTGGTGCCGGGGGAGCTGCAGCCGTACCACGAGGGTGTAAGCCTGGGCGCTGAGCGTGTAGGGCAGCCCATTGATGGTGAAGGTCAGGTTGGGCATCGCGCTGAGGTTGCTGCACTCCACGGCGTACTGGAACACAACCAGGGGCTCAGGACATCCCTTCCAGCAGGGAGGGGTCCCCAAGGTTTGTCCCCTGCTGTCCCCACCCTGGCTCTCACCTCTCCATCCACAGACACAGCCCCGATGAGGTTTTGCAGCTCTTTGATGTCCTTGGTGGGGCCGGTGATGAGCGACGTCCCCGTGTCCACGATGGCCTGGCAGCCGTTGGCACAGAAAGTCACCGTCCCACCCAGCTGGATGCTGGAAGAGGGGAGAAGGAGCAGGAGGGGTTTGTCCTGCCCTCCCAGGCCAGCCCTGCACTCCCTCCCTGCCCAGCACCACTCACTTGTCCAGCTGAATCTGCCAGTAGCCCTGCTGGGTGACTGGCACCCAGTTCAGGGTACCTGTGAAGCGGGAGGTGTCAAAGCCCCCAAAAAGCAGCTCTCCTCCCTGGGGGGACTCGGGGTTCCTGCAGGGAGGAGGAGGAGGAGGAGAAATGAGGGATTCTTTTCCATTTAGCATGGATTTACCCCAAATTTCTCCCCACAAAAGCTGTAAGACCAGAGGTCTGCGATGTTCAGCCTGGTACCAAAACCCCTGCATTATCTCCATAAAATATCTGTATTTTAGCAGCCCCTCCTGCTCCCTAAAGCAATGCCAGACTCCCAGCAACACCCCGAAGCAAAGCCGTGTCCGTACGAGCTCATGTAGACAGAGAAAATGGGCAGCTCCACCAGATTTTGGGCCATCATGTTGTCGAAGACAGGGGTGACTCCATCCACGGCCAGGGAGGGGTAAGCCAGCCCCAGGATCCCATCGAATGCAGCGTCCAGGAAGGCTTTTCCCGGCTCACTGATGCTCTCTGCAAACTGCTGGTTGCTCACGGTGAGACCCTCGACCTGCAGGGAGGAGGGGGTTCCGTGGGGGTGCCGAGCCCGTGGGCAAGTCCCAGTTGCCCTCTGGGCAACTCCCAGAGCAGAGGAGCCCAAAGGGCACTCACGGAGACTTGGTCGGATCCGATGATGCCCGTGAGGCTCCCGGTGCCATACTGGATGGAGAAGGGGGTCCCTACCACCTGGTAGGTGCTGGACTGGGTTGGCTGGAACCTGGTGTGCTGGGCTGGGGGAGGAGATGGAGTCTGTCACCAGAAATGCCATTTTTTGGCGTGGGCACAGCTGCCAGGAGCCATCACCAGGGAGGCACAGTGATGGTGCTGCGTTGCCAAAACTCCTGGTTATGGGGAGCGTGCTCAGGGACCTGCTGGGGTTTTGAGGGGGGATAAAACTTTGCTTTTTGAGGAGGGATAAAACTTCTCCCATTTCAATCTGATGGAAGTGGTGAGGGTTCTTGGGGGGAGCAGGATCAGCAGCATTCAATGATTAACGAGCCCCGAGGTGAGCTCTGCTGTCCCTGCTGTACATCCAGCAGCAGCACCAGGGCCCTGCAGCATCCAGTGCCATGCTCCAGTTCCTGCTGGGCTCTGGGGCATCTCTGGGGCTGCTTGGGGATGCTCCATGTCCCACAGCAGCACTCTGGGCTCTCTGGGGCTGGCTGATCTCCAACAGCCCCAAAAAGCCACGTTTGTCCCCTGCTGAGCCCCTGGGCTGTCACCCCCTGCTTTCAGCCCTGGATTTCTGTCACCTCTGTGTGACCTACAGGGCTCAGCTGGGTGGGGATGGTCCCCAAGGCCTTGGGGCTGGTTCCCTGTGGCCTCTCTGGGGTCAGGGGGGTCCCCACTCACCGCAGGCTTTGCTGACACAGTAGACAGAAGGCACCCAGAGGTTGGAGGAGCCTGTGTCGAACACCACAGTGAAATTCTGAGGGGGGGTCCCTATGGAGATCTGCCCAAAGTACTCCATCTGCCAGAGAGGAGGGCAGAGAGCACCGTGAGCCCCCAGCACACCCAGAAACGCTGGCACAAGGGAGCCGGGGGTGTCTGCAGGGCACGGATGGGGCTCAGTGTTTGATCTGTCCCAGCCACGCCGTGCCAGGTGGAATAAAGGAGACAAATATTTAAGGAACAACAATGGGAACTGAGGACAAAAGGCAGCACGGTGGGTACAGCACCTTCCTCTTCCTGGCAAGGCTGGGCGCTGAGGGGACCCTCGGGGGGCTTTGGGGAATGGGATTGTCCTGGGGACCCCCCTGCACCTCCGGGTGGGCTCTGCCCAGCGTGTCACTTGAATTTCGGAGGAAATCTGTCTGCAGGGGGGTGGGCAGAGCGCGGCAAGGAGGGAGGTGGCTGGCAGTGCCCGCCGTGAATGCCCTGCCTTGTCCTCATCCTCACACTCCCGGCCACGAAGGGAGGCAGGCAGCGAGCCCTGGCACGCCGGGCACCGCCGGGAGCCGCGGGGCTTGCGGGAAGCGTCGGGCACTGCTCAGGCAAATCGAGGGCGCTCCCACCCCTCTGTGCCTCCCCGCTCACGTCCAGGTAGTTGATGAGAGGCTCGTTGGTCTCCGAGAAGGCAGCGCAGTCCTCGCTGTCCACGTCCGAACCCCCCTGGGCTTTCCAAAGGTGCGAGAGCTGCCCCCGATCCCGCAGCAGCTTCCGCAGGGAGCGGCGCCTGGTCAGGGGCACCCTGGGGAGAAGGGTCCCGCTCGCTCACGGAGGTGCTGCCCACCCATGGGGGTCCCCACGCCCACCCTGAGGGTCCAGAGCACACATCCCCCCCCGCTGCAATGATCTGCAGCCAAGGCAGAGCAGGAGAGGGGCACTCGGTGTGTGTTAGGAAATCAAGGCCGGAGCGGGCAGGGGAGCATCCCTGGGGACAGGACAGGACGGGAGGGGCAGCTCGGGGTCACTGCTGGGAAGGGCCTTTGGCCTGGCCAGGGTGATCAGGGCCGAGGACAATTCAGGCCGGGGTTTCCTGCCCTGCCTGGGAGCACAGACCCCCTTTGCAAACCCCTCCTGCTGCTCACAGGCTCTGCCCAGAGGGATGGAGAACCCAGAAATTCCCAGAGCCGTGCCACAGCTCCGGCACAGCCAGGCTGAGCTCTGCCATCCATCACACCCGGGAATGAACACCCGGGCTGCACCCTGGGGACCTCTTTACCTCCTGGGGACCCCTTTACCTCCTGGGGACCCCCTTACCTTCTCAGGGCGCCGGCCAGGCCCAGGCAGAGCGCGGCGAGGAGGAGCAGGCGGCTCATGGTGTGGCTCGGTGGCTGTGCCCGCACCGGCAGCGCCGCGGTGCCGCTCTTGTACCCGCGGTGCCAAGGCCGATAAGAGCCCTGCCAGAGTCAACACCGGGCTCGGGCACCCCGAATGAATCACTGGCCACGGCCCAGGCGAGGCTGAGCGGGCGCTCCGGGGTCACGTTTGCTTTTGTGGGTGAGGACGGCGCTGGGGGACCTGTGGGAGCTGAGCAGGGGCTGCTCTGGGGGGCAGCGGAGAGGCCGCAGAGGGAGCAGAATGGGGTCCCCATCCTGATGCCTCAGGGTTTAACTTTGATATGTTTCCCAACCCTGCCCTGCCCAGTGTCACTCTGCAGTTCCCTGGAGCTCGTTCAGTGCTGTTCTCTCATGCTCACACACACACAACAAAGCCTCTCCAGCTCTCCAAGGACACCCAGACCCTCCTAGGCCCAACAACTGCAAACCACAATCTTGGGGACAGGGGGGCAAGCTTGGGCAAATTCCATCCTTGCCTGGCTTCTGCTTGGGGAATTGATGCTGAGATCCAAGTGGGAAGAACTCGGGAGCTGTCCTTGTCCATGTTGGGATGCACTGAGGCAGGAGCCTCTGGAGCCCAGAGTGTACCTCTGAAGGCCTTTCCAACCAATCCCTCCTTTATTCCTTTATCCCTGCCTGCTCTCTGTTTCTAGGCAGCCATTTAAGGCATCAATCCCAGCACCAGCCCCTTATCCACTGGTGGAACCCCCCCAAAATGCTTTAGGGGAACATTTCCCTTTCCCTTCACCCCACAGCCCCCACTCCGGGGACCTGCCCGTGGCTGTGGGGTGCCCCAAACCTCAGCAGCAGCAAAGGGATGTGCTTGTACAGCCACGACCTCATTTTAAAAGGCACAGACTAATTAGCAGTGATGAATGGCTGGAGAATGGGCAACTTTCCCTTCCAAAGGCCGGGAAGGAGCAGCTTTCCAGGGGAGACAGCTCCCGGGTGCTCTGCAGCCGCTAATGGGCTCGTCCCCGGCAAGTTTTGTTTAACCCGGGACTCATTAAAGCCTCTGCGAGCACAAACAGCAAATGCTGATGAACAAACAAAGCTTTCAGATATGGGGGGAGCGAGTGGGGGGAGCGAGCCAGGGTTTTCCTGCTGCCTCCATCTCCCAGGCCCGGGGTGATGCTGTTTTCCTTATTTCCCACGTTTTTTGGCCTGAAATAACAGGCGGTGGGTGCTGAAGGGAGTGCTTTACTCACCGAGCCCCATTCACGTGATTAACAGCGTTTAGCACCGTGCTAATCAATTTTTTTGTTTGTCCCGGTGAGCCTGTTTTATCGAATTAAATTTTTATCTCATTCAAGCCCTCGCCCAGGAAATTAAAGCCCTCATCCGTGAGGCACAGGTACCAAGGGTGGCCGGGGAGAGCTGAGTCACGTCCTGCTGTCACCGGGGTCTGCTGTCCCCATCCCTGGAGATGCTGCCAGGCCTCTCCTCTCCCTAGCTTTGCAGGAAGGTTAAGCTTAAAAAAAAAAAATAAAAAATCCATCCAATATTTCTCGATGCGAGCAGGAGAACATTGGGCACAGCACAGTTGATGCCGATGGCGAATGCAGCTGTTTCTCCAAAACAAATGAAAATTCCTCTCATTCCCCCACGCTGCAATGTTTGGGGTTTTTTTGTTTTATTTTTACAGAGTGGCTTCTATACAAATGTTTTATCTCTTTCCCCTTTTGAGATGCAGTTTAATGCAGCAGCCTCCCCTCCTTGTCCTAATCACATATTCATGGATTAGAAAGAAACTTCCTAAAACAAAAGCAGCTGCAGCAAGTGCCAGATCAGCTGAAAACAGCAAGTGGATTGTTCCAGACATGGTTTATAACCCGAAAATCCTGTCAGAAAACCCAGCCTGAAGGGTCACTGGGCTTCGGAGATAAACGTGAGGGTGAGCAGCAGCACAGACACGCCAAACACTTTAAGTGAAATAGTTTATTTTGTGGAAAAGATTCCCCAATTGGATCATCATAATCTGCAAACTCCTGGCAGCAGATTCAGCATTAAAATAGGAAGATGAAAGTCATAACAAGGCCAGAGCTTTCATTTAGAAATTTTTGCAGTTAAGCAAATCTATTTCGACTTTTTAGTTATTTTAGAAGCAATTTTTAAAGCTAAACTCTCAGGGGCACTTCGATGTTTTTATTTCAAGCGGAACAAAGTGGTTTTTTTCTCTATGTTTTGGGAGCAACTGGGCTGGATTTTCACAGCAAATTGGGTCAAAAAGGCTTTGTTCCCTACATATTCCAGCTGTCCCTCGGTGTCTGGAATGCAGAGGGAAGAGATGCCCAATTTCTGAGCCATCCCTCAGCTGAAATTGAGGAAAGGTGACTCCAGCTCCTGGAACATCCCAGCCTGGTGAGTGAGGAATGTCCTCTGCCCGCAGGGGCTGTCCCCAGGTGTGTCCCACCCCTCCAGGGCCACACACCTGCCCTCAGGTGCTTCAGAGAAAGGTTTTGCCCCTTTGGGTGGAAAATGTGTCTCTCACCGGCTCGGTGTGAAGCCCTTTCCTCCTTCAGAGAAGCTGTTCTCAGGCTAAAAATGTGTTATCTGTGTTCCTTTTTACACGTTTCCTTTAGTGGAGCCACCGCCACGGCTGATTCACATGGTGCCCCAGCAGTGTTTTCTAAAAAACCCTTTTTTCCTGCCTTTATCAGACACTTCTCCCACCTGTTAATCTGTTTATCCACCACCGAGCCCTTCAAAGCGCTGCAGCAGCAAGCTCTCACCTGAAAAGAGATCAACAAACAAGCAAGTTTTGGTTGAATAAACCCCAAAATATTCAGTGGGGAGAGCAGGAGCAACATCTGATGATGGAGCCGAGGGATGAGGGGGAATTTGGGAAGTGACCCCAGCTCATGGCCCAGCTCCTGGGGGAGGTGATGCTCCTCAGGATCTTCTCTCTGATTTTAGACAACCCAGGGGGATTCTCTGGGAGGTTTTGTCCCTGGGAGAGGATTGCTGTGGGGTGGTGGAGATGTTTAAAGGCGAGCAGGCACCGTCCCCACGAGTCAGGGGCCGTGAAAAATGGGAATTTCTTGTTCCTGACCTTCCTGCCAGGGAAGGGGCTGGGCTGCTCCAGAGCTACAAACCACACAGTTCCTATGGAGCATCAACCCAGCTCTCCCCAAACCTCCTGGGGACCCTCAGGGTGAGGTCTCCAGGCTGCTGCTTGCGCCCCAAAAGTAGCAGAACATTTTCCATGGCAGCCAGAGGCCAATGCATCCCCAGCAAACACAGAGCCAGGAGGTGAAAAATGCTTTATGCCTGTGGAAGAGGTTTCCTTGGAAGAATCCAGAGCTGGGTTTGGGTGGCAGCTGAGTTCCTCAGGGCTGGGCTGGGCTCAGCTCCCTCAGCACCTCTTTGCTCCAAGGAAGCTCAGCTGAGTTTCGGGACAAAGCTGCTGGAAGTTGGAGAATTGTTGAAGAACTGGGAGGGGTGCAGGGTCCTAGGAGCAAAACAGTTTCAGAACAGCAGAGAAACACCCAAATATACTTAAATGAGGCCACTGACAGTGGGGAGGAGTCACGGAACCTCGTGTGGGCTCCTTGGTGCCTCTGACCCGGGGGCAGAGCGTGACCGCATCCGGCACCACTGCACTGCCGGACCCCGAGCTGCACCCAAAATGCTGCTGGAACGGCCCTAAATCCTGCTGAAACTGCCCTCAATCCTGCTGAAACTGCCCTCAATCCTGCTGCCTGCACAGCTCCAGCTGCCCCAGAGCTGTGGGGAAGGGAAGGCCTGGAAAGCTCTGACCCCCAGGTAAATCCGTGGCATCGCTGGATGGGAAGCAGAGAGTGAACAATGGGAGGAGAGCTGGGCTGGGAATCCCCCTGGGCACATGTTGCTGCCATCCTGAGCTTCAGCTGGGCCTGGCTCGAGCGGGATTAAAATAATTTGGGGCATTCTGGAGTTTTTTTAACTCACCTTCAGCCGAGCGCCGATGCCTTGGGTTGATCCCTCGCTGCCCGGCCGAGGAGCAGCTCCTTGCAAGCTTCGATTCCAGCATTTTTCTTGAGAAAAAGTTGAAGTCCTGGGGGCTCCAGGCTCACAGAAACTCCCCGAGATATCAAAAAAAGCACATTTGGTGCCAGGCTCTCACTGGCTGCTCTCTGAAATCAGATTTTTTGGTACCCACCTGATATCGGCGCCTCGATCTCGCCGTACCCAACTCGGCACCGAAGCTGCTGCTGCTGCTGATAGTTGGACTTGGGGCTTATTTTGCAATTTCCTTTTGAGCAGCTCATTTTTCAGATCCTTATCTGCTGCTGCAGCAGCCTCTCCTGCCCCAGAGTAGGAAATGAGCCCTTTAAGAAGGGCAGGAGGATATTTGGGGACAGGTTTGTTCAGCGAGGGAGGGGGAAAATTCCTGCAAGAAATGCACTTTTGTCTTGGCAGCGTTTGGGTGTGTGTGGGGATTCTGCAGGACATTGGTGGTTATCAGGAAAGGTTTGATGAATTGGGCTCAGAAATGTGTCACAGAGGAGACGACAGGATCTGCTCTGCAGGGTGGATAATGCCTTCCTCTATCAATATCAGCCCATCAATCAATCAAATCATCAGGGCTGCTTTAATCGCTGCATCAAAGCCTCAGCTGAAGATCTCTCCCTATCAGCAGTTTATAAATAGCGAGTTCATAGCACTGAGGGAAGATTTAAAGGGTTTTTTGTGAGGGGAAGCTCACAAAATGAACACCCCAATTGCTATTTTTTACAACATGAGCACCCCTGGATTTTATTCTAAACCCCAGGAGTCCCAAGCCAAGGGGCCCAGCCCAGGCATTGGTGTTCTCTCATCTTCTGCCTTAAACCCTCTTAACTTGAACAGGATTGAAGCTCTCAGGGCATTAAATCCGAGGTGTTTCAGACACAGAGGTGTTGGAGGGCCTCTGATATTTCTGTCTGGACCTCCACTGATGCAAGAGTCTCATACCAACCCTTGACCTTCCTCTGGTTACTTTTTCTATGGATTTTTTCCCCCCCCAGATTATAGTTATCTTTCTGGGGGCTTTGTTGGAGTTTTTTTTGGGTTTTTTTGTGGATTAAAAAGAGGAAAAAAAAACGAACCGTGAGAGAGGATTAAAGCAGGAAGAATAAATTTCAATTCTGTCGCCACGGTGGAGCTCAGAAGCTCCAGACAAGTCTCAGATATGAGCGTGTATAAAGCCATTAATTCAGTGATAAGGGAGGGCCTGCAGCTCTGAGAGGGTGTCAGCCAGAGGGGTTCTCACGGGGGGAGGGCTGGGATAAAATAAAACCCCTTTATTTTCCATCTGCAACGTCTCCAAGTGCTGAGCTCGATCTTCAGCTCCTGTGGAGCAGCGTGAGGCTCAGTGGGACCATTTCTGTTGGTTGCCACCAGGTCTTGCTGCCTCTCTGTGTGTCCCTCCCAGAGCCTGGAGACACCTCAGCAGGAGGATGAGCTCTTGTCAGTGGTGAGTGCAGCTCCCTGGGGTGCAGAGGCCTTCTCACAGCATCCCTAGAACCATCCCAGGCCAGGCTGGGTGGGGATCTGAGCAACCTGGTCTGGCTGAAAGTGTCCCTGCTCATGGCAGGGGGTGACCCTCAAAGGCTCCTTCCCACCCAACCCAGTCCAAAATTCCATTCCATTATTCCATTCTATTCCAATTCTATTACTCCGTAATTCTATTATTCCATAATTCTATTATTCCATAATTCTGTTATTCCCTAATATCTGCCATGTCCCTCTCCCCTCCAGCACCACATTCCCCCACTGGCAATGAGACTTTTGAAAGCCCTTCTGAGGACAGGCCCCCCCAAAAATGAGGGGCAAGGAGCTCTAATCCTTCTCGAAAACCAAGCCCCACATTTTGGGGACAAAAAGCGAAACCGAAAGCCACCAGCAAACCCAGTGTGTAAAACAGACAGAAGTGTGCTCCCCTTGAAGCCACGGGGAGATTGGAAAGAGTTTGGTGATTTCAGTGAGCATTTTCCTCTCGTTCAGCTGGATTCCTGCTGTCACCTCAGCTGTCACCTTGGTGCTCCACGCTCTCCTCTCGCTGGCTCTTTACATCACGCTCAGCAGGAAAATTGGTGATTATGCCTCGGTGGCTTTCCCTGGGGGTTTCCTGGAGTGGGAAAGGGCAGGGCAGGGCTGGGGGTGGGCTGTGGCTGATGTGGGCAGCGTCAGGGAGGGCTGGGCAACCTCTCCTTGCTTCAAAATAATTTTCTTTTATTGCTCTTTTAGTAAAATGGTGGGAAAATAGCGAGAGTCAGCTCATAGAGTATGAATTCAGATGAAGCTGCAATTTCTAGCAGGAAAGTCTTTCACGCTGACTGCTGCTCATGTTTGCACAAAGCCCAGCTCTGCTTGGGGTCAAAATAAATCCCAACTTTGAAGAAGAGGCCCTGATTTGTCACTGGGGCCTCTCCTGGTGGGACAGCAGGATCACCCCAGTAATTGAATTTATGGATATGAGCCAGCTCCAGAGCACAGCAGGAATTATTTTGGGGTGGACTGGTTTGCACTGGGGCTGCTGGAGTGGGTGTGGGGTGTAGAGCTGGAACCAGGGCTCACTCTCCTCTTGGTCACAGCCCAACACTCCCGTGGGATGCAGGCGAGCAGCAGCCCTGGGGAGCATCCCAGCTCTCATCCCAGCTCTCATCCCAGCCCAGCTCCGGCCCCAGCACCAGGAGGGGACAAGGCACAGCAGCCTGGGGCACAAAACCCAGAGCCAGCCTACGCAGGTAAGGGAGTCCTGCAGTGCCAGGGCATTGTCCTGCCACAGAGATGGGAATTTTTGGGTGGCATTTGTGGGATGTCTCTTCCTTACGAGCTGTGAACAGCCCGGGGGTGGGAGCAAGGGGTGAGTAAAGGGCCAAGCAGGAGCTGCTGCCCATTCCCATTGCTCCTGCCCATTCCCTGCCCATTCCCATTGCTCCTGCCCATTCCCATTGCTCCTGCCCATTCCCATCACTGCTGCCCATTCCCATTCCTCCTGCCCATTCCCTGCCCATTCCCATCACTGCTGCCCATTCCCATTCCTCCTGCCCATTCCCTGCCCATTCCCATCACTGCTGCCCATTCCCTGCCCATTCCCATCGCTCCTGCCCAGCTGGGCTCTCCCTGCCCAGTTTCTCCAGTAAGTGAAGTGGGATTCACGAATCTGATGCTTCATGGATTTTGAATTTTCACTCCTGAGAGTGTTTGCTTTTTCTCCCTGATCCTTCATTCCCTTTAACCCCCTGGGAAGAGCTGGGGCTGGTAAATGTTTCCTGTTTTTAAGGGAGCAGCGACACATCTTCAGACACCTCGGAGGACTCGGACAGCCCTTCCTGCCCTCAGGTACCATGGGCACAGAGCCTTGGCAGAGCTCGAGCCATGTCCAGCTCGAGACCCCCCAGAGCAGCTCCAGGAGAGGAAAATCCATCAAACCACACTGAAATTCCATAAATGAGGCTGGGGGGTTGTTGTCCCCTGCCACGCGCAGCATTCCAGCGTCCCCCATTCCGGAGGGAAGAATCCCTGGGACATTTGCAAAATTAGGAAAGAAATCTTCCCTGTGAGGGAGGGCAGGCCCTGGCACAGGGTGCCCAGAGAAGCTGTGGCTGCCCCTGGGTCCCTAGAAGTGCCCAAGGCCAGGCTGGACACTGGGGCTTGGAGCAGCCTGGGGCAGTGGGAGGTGTCCCTGCCATGGCAGGGCTGGCACTGGATGAGCTCTAAAGTCCCTTCCAACCCAAACCATTCCATGATTCTTTGAACTTATGCATGGGCTTAAGGGCAAAGGCTCCTGGGTGGGTGCTGGGGCCTGACCTGGAGTTCATTTTGCTCCTGCAGGGCCCTGGCTCAGAGGAGAACATCAATTACACCTCCCTGGTGTTCCTGGGGAAAGACCCCGAGCTGGGCTCTGCCCGGGACTACGAGGACATGAAGACTGGGATGGATTATGTCAACGTGGACCCAGAGAAGAGGAAAATGCATTTCTGGCCCTTCTCCAGCCCCAGGGCATCCAAGGCTGTTGAGTACACTGAGGTGAAGCTGTGACACTGAGGTGAAGCTGTGACACTGGGGTGAAGCTGTGACACTGAGGTGAAGCTGTGACACTGAGGTGAAGCTGTGACACTGAGGTGAAGCTGTCACACCATGGTGAAGCTGTGACACTGAGGTGAAGCTGTGCCACCAGGGTGAAGCTGTGACACTGAGGTGAAGCTGTGACACTGGGGTGAAGCTGTGCCACCATGGTGAAGCTGTGACACTGAGGTGAAGCTGTCACACCAGGGTGAAGCTGTGCCACCAGGGTGAAGCTGTCACACCACGGTGCTGCTGCTCAGAGGTGCCCAGAGCCCCCAGCAGCTGCACAGCTGGCACTGTCCCCTTCCCCTGGGGCACTGCCTGGCACGGGCTGCACCACTTGTACCGCCCCGACCCGCGGGCACAGACTCCTTGGTGTTTTCCTTGAAGGCAGCACTGTTCCTGAGGGCTGTGGGGAGGGTTCCTCCCAGCCAGGCTGGAATGAGCTCTCTGCTCTTGTGTCACAGCCCTTTTTCCCCTCGTTACATGGAAGAACATGAAACATCCCCCCAGCCTCTCCAGATGGGCTGTAGCTCAGGGAGGGAGATGCAGTGATCCTCAAAACACCCACAGAACTGGCTGGCAGCTCCTCTCAATGATGTTGCTTTGCTCATCAGCCTCAGTTTTTATTGAAATGCAGTTTTTCCACTGGCTTTTCCCTCGCCACCCAACCAGGATGATGTTCCCTGTCTCCCACCTTTTGCTCTCCCTGCTTTGTCTCCTGGGGTTGGTCACTCCCAACCTGGGCGAGGTCCCTGCTCCTCACTCTGCATTTTGGTATTTCAGATTTCTCCAGATATAAACTTCCAAAGTGCCTGGGAATGGGAACTGTGAGGGGATGGAGGCACTGCCTGCCAGCACAGCTCCACTTCCCCAGGGGTGGACCTGCCCCAAGTGCGTTTTATATGGGCTCAGCCACACTGAGCTTTAATGAAAGGTTGTGAGAGGATTGATTTGGGATCGATCATGGCAGGGGGAGCCAGGCACTCCTGGTTTCGTGACCTTGGTGTGCAGATCTGACCCAACTCGAAGGGCACGTGAAGGAAAATGTTCCAATAACCTCCAACAATTCTTGGGTAATGTTGGAAAACTCAGGAGAGGTGATTATGGAACTGGAGGTGAGGCCGAAACCAATGAGTGGAAGATTCTGGGAAATCTGATTCAAATGCCTGAAAGTGAAAAAATTGAAGATTTCAAAATATTTTACTCCTAATACTTTATTTTTATAGCTTTAGCCTGTGCTAGTGGAAGGAATAATCCCGTGGCTCTCAGGGGACTGGGAATCTTCTCTGGGACAGTTGGACATCTCCATCAGCAGCTTTGGAGCTGAGCACACGGATGCTCTTTCCTGCCTTATCCATGACTTAATCCTACCCCAAACAGCTCCTGGGAGAAGGGCAGGGGCCAGGCTGGGAGTGGAAGGGAACTGGGTGGTTTTGGGACCCCAATCCCTGCTAAATCAGCCCAAAGCAGCAGCGAGGGCAGCTCTGCCGGGGGTGCGGCAGATGCTGAACACAGAGCTGGGGCTGGAGCGATCCTGGTGGGAAGAGGGCACGGAGGGAGGCAGGATGTGCCCGGGGCTGAGCCGGAGCGGGGCCGGGGCTGCTCCCAGCAGCTCCTCGGGGATGCCAGAGCCGCATTTGGGGCGCTCCAGCGGGCACAGCGGGGGCAGGACAGCGGTGCCCAGCACGAGAGAACGCGACTGCCCCGTGCTCGGCCCCGGGGAGGAGGCAGCGGGGCAGATTCAGGCCAGGCGAGCTCCGCAGCCCCGAGCGGGGAGCATGCTGCTCCCCGGGGCGTGGGACAGCTCCGAGCTCGCTCTCTGCTCGGCCCGCAACGCCCCGAGAGGGCGAGAGGAGGAACTGGCGGCGAGCTCTGGAGCAGATGGAGCCGCGTTGCCGCCTGCCGTGCTCAGGCTGCTCTGCTGGCAGCTGGGGAGCACAAAGCTCGCGTCCCTCCAGGAGGATTCTGCGGGTGCAGCATCCATCCCCTCTTCCCGGAGGATGCAGCATCCATCCTCTCCTCCCGGAGGATGCAGGATCCATCCCCTCTTCCCGGAGGATGCAGGATCCATCCTCTCTTCCCGGAGGATGCAGGATCCATCCTCTTTTCCCGGAGGATGCAGGATCCATCCTCTCCTCCCGGAGGATGCAGCATCCATCCTTTCCTCCCGGAGGATGCAGCATCCATCCTCTTTTCCCGGAGGATGCAGGATCCATCCTCTCTTCCCGGAGGATGCAGCATCCATCCTCTTTTCCCGGAGGAGAGCAGCCAGAGGTTTCCCTAAGCTCTCGGGGGGTGGATGCTGTGGTCAGGCAGTGGCCGCAGAGGGCTCTGTCCATCCCCCGACGCTCACAGCAGACGCCGCGCGTGCGGCAGCGAGGACAGCGCGGACAGCGACGCTTTTCTGGGTGAAAACAACGCGGTTTCTGCAAAGCGCGGTGCCGCCAGGCGGGGAGAGCCGCGCTCCGCAGCGACAGAGCGGGAGGTGTCCCCGCTGGTGGCAGCTGCCACCGCCGCAGCCTCAGAGCGTGCCCGACTCCGTCACCCTCTCGTCGCAGGGCGGGTACAGCTCCCTGGCGCTGTCCCCGTGCAGGGGGACCCCGGCCTGCTGGCTGTGGCTCAGGATCGTGGTTTTCCTGCTGCACAGGCTCCCGGTGGAGTTGGGTCTGCGCAGCCCAGCCCGGGGGCGGCCCCAGCAGCGCCGGCAGCGCCCGGAGTCCTGCAGGAGGTGCCCGCTGAAGAACAGGTAGATCCAGGGGTTGCAGCAGCTGCTGAGGCTGGCCAGCAGCATGGTGATGCTGAAAGCCACGTCGGTGGAGTCTGGCGAGGCAAGAGAGAGAGAGATGAAACCTCCCCGGGGGCTGGGCAGGGGTCAGTGGGCAGCGGGCAGGACCCGGGGGCTCTCCTGGCTCACATTCCCGTCCCACTGGAGTTCCTTCGGGCAGGAGAGCTCGCAGGGCCAGGCTCTCCCCTTCGGGTGGGGGATGCTCTGCTGTGGGAATGGGCTGGAGCACCTCCTCGGAGTCCAGCAGCTTCTGGGCTTTCCTTCAGCCTCTTTGCTGCCCAAAGCATCTCCCACAGAACTTTGAATCTTGGGTGAAGTTCCTTCTACTGCTAAGAAAGCTACTGAAAATGTCCAGAAAAAAACCCAAACAATCTATGAACCCAGAAGTCCCTTTCTGAAACCTCAGTGAATTCCCACAGGAGAGGAAAGACACCGTGGCAAGGATGTCTTTGCACATCCCTACAGATGATGGCCAGAAACCATCACTTCTCAGTGTTTTTTCTGGTGAAAGGAACGATTTGACTCTGAAAATTATATTTTATAATCATCACTGAGGATGAAAGCTGTAGCCCTACCCATGTTTGTCTTTTTATTTAAATCCCAAAATGACAGTCATCTCTGGCTTGTTAAAAACCCAACCACATTCCTGGGGTTCCTAGAGCTCTTCACCTTCTCTGGGACCACCCCCAAGTGTGGGCTCTGCAAAGGGAAAATTCTCAGCTTTCCGCTCTGGTTGTGGAATTTTACCATGCTCAGAGCAGAGCTGTGAGAGTTGGAGAAGCAAAACTTCTCATGGCCAGAGGATGGGAAACTGAACAAAGTTATTGTAAACAATTGGAAATGTTTTGGGAACTCTCTGTCTCACCAAAGGTGTTTTTACTTTTGTTATCCTAATGAGTTTCTGTATAATTGAGCAATGGTGCGGGAGAGGTGCTCATGCCAGGACCAATGCCTGTGTCCTGTTTGTCTTACCTTTAGCCATCTGGGTTATAAAAATTGAGGATTTTTCTTAATAAATGGCTTTTCTCTGAAAAAGCTCACGCCACATTTTGTCGTCTTTTGGACTCTACTACAACAGTAGAGTCAAAAGACCCAAGTCCTCTGTTGCTAACCCTGAAAGGATTATTTTAGGCATCTTTATGCCTCACTGATTCTCACAGCACTGGGTTGTCGGAGTTGTTTCAGTTTGACAAAAATGTAAATATCTCAAATTATTATTCTTATATCTTTAGCCAAAGAGAAGAACCTCTGTTTTGAAATTGTTTTCATAGTTTGTGTTGTACTCACTTTTGAGACTGTCTGTACACACAGACAGAGACAGACACAGAAGATTCCAGCATCCGAGCAGGCTAAAAACATCTCTCTCTCCTTCTTCCCTCTCTTTCTTTTTATTAATATCTAACCTAAAAAAATCTAAATATCAACGCATAATAAAACCTTCTGCTTTCTAATCACTCAATCAATGGACTCTGTTTGTAGAAAGGCCCTGAGGGCTGCTTCCCTCCAGCAGTCCCCCCATCCCCACCACCGCTCACCATCATCAGGAGCATCCTCGTCCCACACCGACCACATCTGCACGCTGAAGAAGGGCGCCCAGCAGGCCACGTAGGCAGCCACGATGACGAAGGTCATCTTCACCGTGCGGATCTTGGCGCGGGAGATGGTGCGCACGCTGCTCACCCGCGAGGGCTGCCCGCCCTTCCCCGCGGGGCCGGGGGCCACGGGAGCGGCCAGCCCGGAGCCCCCCACTGCTGGGGCACCGCTCTGCGTCTTGCCCTTGAGGTTCTTGCAGATCTCGTGGCAGATGAGGCTGTAGCAGACGCTGAGGACGCCCACGGGCAGCACGAAGATGCACAGCGTGGTCCAGGTGACGTAGGCGCGCGCTCCCCAGGGGTACCCGAAATCCGCCCAGCAGTCCAGCACCCCCGAGCCCGGGCGCACCTCCCGCAGCGAGAAGATGAACACCTGGGGCAGGCTGAGCAGGCAGCTGAGCAGCCAGGTGGCCCCGATCATGGCGTAGGCCTGGCGGCTGGGCTGCTGCAGCGACTGCAGAGGGTGGCACACGGCCAGGTAGCGGTCCAGGGTCATCACCATGAGCATGTAGGTGGAGGCGAACATGCTGAGCACCTGCAGGTACTTGACGGCCCTGCAGAGCGCGTCGGGCCCCAGGAAGCGGTAGGTGACCTTCCAGAGGAGCTGCGGCAGCACCTGGAACAGGGCCACGCCCAGGTCGGTCAGCCCCAGGTGAAGGATGAAGAGGTGCATGCGGCTCATCTTCCTCCTCAGCCGGTACATGGCCAGCAGCACGCCCAGGTTGCCCACGGTGGCCATGGCCAGGATGGTGGCCAGCACCCCGACCTCGGCCTTGGCCAGCTCCTCGTCCCGGGTGTGCAGCAGAGTCAGGTTGGGGTGCCCTGCCAGGCTCAGCAGCCCCTGGCTGTGCCCAGGAGGGCTCTGGTGGGAGCTGTTCCTGCCCCAGCCTGGCTCCATCCTTCTGGGAGGCTCTGCAGGAGCACGGAGCTCCAAGGCTCTCTCCGATGTCTTGTTGTCACCTTCTCTGAGTCCCCAGGGATGCCCCTGAGCTCCAGCTCCTCTTCCCCTGGCTGGGGGAGAATGGTTGTGCCTCCTCCAGCCGTGCCCAACCCCAGGGCAGGCTGGCACCTGCCAGCACCACACTCACCCTGCGCTGAGCAGCTGCAGTTCCCTCTCTGCCTGGGCTGAAAAAATCCCTGTGGAGCAGAGCAGTGCAGGAGCCCCTGGTTCAGAGCTTGATACTTCTCTCCTCTTCACTGAACATTCCCAAATCCCTGCTTCAGTCCTTGATATTTCTCTTATCTGCACTAAACATCCCCAAATCCCTGTTTCTCCCTGCACTGCTCGCCTTGTGCACCCCCTTTACCCTCCCTGAGCAGGTAGATCCGAGGGGAAAGAGAAATTCTCCTTAAAAGCGGCAGAAAAAGCTACAGAGGCAGCATCCCAGGAAGAGCAGCCAGGTGAGTGTGTCCCAGCCCCGTCTCCACGGGGAGCGCTGGCGGCTCTCGGCGTCCCCGGGCTGGGTTTTATAGCCCGGCAGGTCCCTCCCCGGTGTCCCCGTGTGTGAGCAGCGTCCCTGGGCTGGCTTTGTTCCCTCCCCGGTGTCCCCAGCCCTGCCACCGAGCGCTGCTCCAGGCAGGTGAGTGCTGATCCCCTCCAGAGCTCTGCCCAGAGCTGCCACCCCTGGGTTCGGCAGGGAGATTTTTACCAAATGCCTTTCCCAAAGGCTGGGAATCCTCCCCCGTGTCCCCTCTCCTGCTGGGGACAATCTGCCCTTGGTCAGACACCCCCGAATCTCCGCCCTGGGCTTCTCCTGCTGGGCTCTGTCTGTGCCGGAGCCCGGGGAGGAGGGGATGCGGATCCCCCACAGCAGGAGCCAGACATCCTTTGGTTCGAGCAGCTGAGCCTCAACCCCGCAGCAAAGTCGCTGGAAATGTCATTTATTGGCACCAGAGCCCGGGGCTGCCTCCTCTGCTCTGCTGTCCCTTCCCTCCTCCGAGGGACAGCGATGGGGACTGTCCCCGAGGCGCTGGTTCCAGTTCAGGCCTAAGCCAGGCCTTGGGAGGCTGGAGGAGTTGTGGCATGAGGAAAACCCTGCAGGTTTTTGGCTATGCGTTTTTTTGTGTCCAGGGAGGGCACCTGGGAGGGGTCGGGGTGACTTCCAGTGCCCTGCGCTCCTGGGTACTCCTGCTGCAGGGCAAGCTCTGAAATGGGGTGAAAACTGCTGTGAGCCCTCCCTTCCCCCTGGGAGAATCTCCGTGATCGCATCGCTGCGTTTCTGAGCTCCTGAATCAGTTTCTCGGGGTGAGGCTGCATCACTCCGCTCATTTTCGGTCATTTGGGTCAGCACTCACCAAAGCAGAGCGCAGCAAACGCAGTTTTCCTGTCCGAGCTGGCACCCCCTGCTCGTCCTGGGCAGCACAGGCAGAGGTTCTGTGATTGCAGAATCGCTTGGCACGGCACCTGCTCTGTGGGCAGCTTGCTGGTTCAATAAATAAACCGTGCTGGCTCGGGTTTATGAGCTGCTCTGCCTTCTCAACACAAATATTTCATCTGTGGTATGTGACGCTGTTAAGTTTTACTGCTGACAGCATGGAGCAGGCTTGGTCTGTCTTTAGCATTTAATCACTGAAATGTTTTCTGCGGTTCGGGTCAGGAAAAGGCAGATTTGGTTCATTTTGTGCTGGTTCAGATGCCATAAAATTAATGGTGTTGTGACTGCTTTAGAGCATCTCGGGGTTGTCTCCTTGGAAAGGCTGAGGGCGGTAATGAGGGCTGGGAATTCCTGGTATCTCCTGTTGTGTTAAATGCCAGCTCTCTGTCAAAATGAAGCCATGAATGAGCTCCCCCTCCACCTCCTGGAAATAGGAACTGCTGAGACTTCAAAACCCAACTTGCTCTTGCTGTTGACCTGTCTTTTGTCCTTATTTTTCCTCAAATTTGGGCAATTTGGATGCTGAAAACTTGATGTATTTTGATTTTTTTTGGTTGTTTTTTGGGTTTTTTTGGTGGCTTGCAATGTCTGTGAAGAGTTCTTGGGAAAGACACTTTGTGGTGTCTGTCTGGGGGAACAAATTTCCCTGCGGGGTTGTCGTGGACCACAGGATGGGTGCAGCTCTGACTGGGGGCGCAAAAGGATTCAAACCAGTCCTGGTCCACTCTAAAACCTCATGAAATGCCCCAAAAATGTTAAACTGCCTTTAAATGTTCATCTGGGACTGAAGAGGAGCTTCTGTCATTTAAAGCCACAAGTGAAACCTTTTCCAGCCTCACCTCTTCCTCCCTCTGTTCCCTCATTCAGATTTGGTTTTTTTTCCACTTAATTAAACCCCCTGCTCCTGATTAATATTAGAGAGCTTGTGTGGGTGCATAAATTAATCTGCTGAGCACACGGGGAGTGTCCCAGAGTGGTGCCTGCCAGGGACTCTGCTAGGCAGAACGAGAATTTTCATGGAAAATCCATGGGAAGCTGTTAAAGTTGGCGAGCAGAACAACAAAGAGCAGCATTTTAAAGGCTCAGGGCTCAAAATGAGCTGGAGGGGTTGTGTCCAAGCTGGGAATTCAAAGCATCCCTCCCTTCATCCTGCCTGCTGCTCCTGGTGTTCCTGGTGTTTGGGGCAGCCCTCAAACACCCCCAAATCTCCCCAAAGCACCCTCAGAATCACAGGTGAAACCCCACAGAGGTCCCTGAGCCCACAGCAGTGAGGTTTGGAGCCTCCTGTCTCCAGCACGGTCTGTGGTGATCCAGAAAATCCTCCCAGGCTGGTAAAGAGCATCAGGAGCTTTGTGTTGAGTGAAACCAATCCCATCCCGGGCTGTGATCGAGGCTGATAACTCCATCAGAGTTTACTTCTCCCTCCTTGTTCTGCTGTGCCTTTTCCTTTTGACCCACATGTGTGGAAACCTGCTTAAGCAGAGGCAACTGCCAGAGGAAAAAATTGAAGCTACAGGCGTTCAAGAGAGCAAATGACTTGTTTATCATCCCTAAGCTCTCCCTGTTGGTTTCCTCGTATCGCCGGGGATGTTTAAAGACTTCGGTAGCTGTGAAATGCTTCAATTTCCTCCCCTGCTCCCTCATCTCCTCTCGCTGTTACCGTCATTAGCATTTAAAAACCAGACAAGGCCAGAGCTTTACAACCTTAAAATCGATAATGAAAAAAATAAACCAAAAACCAAGAGAGAGCGAAACAACCAAAATTACATTTCAAGGCTGCAAACAAATGGCTTTTTCCTGTCCTCTGCTGTGTGTGTGTGTGTGTGTGTGTTGGCTGCGGTGTGGACAGGCACAGGGGAAAGGAGGATCCACCTGGGACAGAATTCCCACCCAGGCAGCAGCGACAACGGGGGCCAGGCTGGAAAAACTGTTTAGCTCCTGTAATTTGCTTTATGCACGGAAAATCTGATCCATGCATGAGATTTTCCAGGCCCTACAGCCTGGAGAGAGGGCTTGGGTTGTGATGTTTTTATTAAAAGCCACGCCAGGAAATTTGTTGGTGGCAGGAAGGACTCTCTGGTCCTGAGTGTGGGGGTGAGGTTGGCAGAGCTCAGGGCCCGGTGGGAGCTTGGGATGCTTCAGGGATCAGCACCTGCAGCTGGAATTTGGGGCTGGAATAATCCCAGTGGGGACTGGGATGCTGGAGGGCTCTGGAGTGGGAGGGGAACCTCCGTGTGCAGACAAAGGAGGACCCAGGATTTAAAATAGGAATTAATTGAATATCTCAGAATAAGAGCCTTGCCATGACCTCAGCTCTGGTGTGATGGCCCTTCCCCTCCTGGTCTGATGGAAATTCCGTGGTTATTCAGAGCCCGTCACCCTCCAGGTAGGAGAGGCATCAATCAGGGCCGGGAGAGGAGGGGAGCAGCTGCTCCGGGGCAAGGTATTAGAAAAATGATGAATCGTGGGGAAAACGTCGTCAGCAGGAATCTGAACTCCCTCTGCTGCAGCAAAGTTCAAGGCTCGGTGATGGGAGGTTGCTCTCGCCTGTTCGAGGGTCGAGCCCGGAGAAAAAGAGCAAAACTCGGCTGGGGTGGGGCAGCTCCTGGGCGAGGGAGTTCCCTCTGGGCCACCAGCACCGAGGTCAGCTTGCGTTGGCAATTCAGACACTGAGAACTCCTTACCTGCCCTGATATTTTCACCCTGAAAGCCTTTGGGGTGCCAAGCCAAGGGACTTTAGGATGCTGAGAGACAAATTCACAGAATCACGGCCTGGACACTGAAGTGCTGCTTCCCTTCAGCTGTTTGAGCAGCTGCTTTCCTTGCCACCTTTTTCTTTTTTTCTGTAGAGAACAGCACAAAACAAGCCCAATTAACGCTCATTATTGTAGTTCCACTCGCAGTTTAGCTCGCCGTGCTCAACAGATAACAAGCGCCAGAGGAATTGTACCTTCAGCCTGCACGAAATGTGTTCCGTGGGGTTTTTTTTCCTCCCCGCCAGAGTGTGTGAAAATCTCCTTGGAAACAGAGCCCTGATGCTCTGTCTGCTGCCGGGGCTGCGCTCCTGCAAGGGAAGCAGAAAGGAGAGCTCCGAGTGCTGCCTGCTCTCCTCATTAAACGCCCGCGGGCAGGAGGTGCTGGCACTGGGGATGGAGTTGTGGCCCCGGGAGGTTCCCTGGGTTCGGCTCTGCCTTCCCGGGCTCGTTCCCGTGCCCTGAGGATGCTGTCGCTGCGGGGATTGCCGGGGTGGAGGCCGCAGATGAGGAGGTTGGGGAGCACCAGCAGCTCTGCACCCCAAAGGTGCTGCCCCAGATGTGTTCTGGAGGGAGCAGATCTGTGCCCTGGACAATGCCAGTGGTTTTGGTGAGAGGTGACACCACCCCAGAATTTCTCCCCTGCCCCACCAGCCTGCAGCGCCGAGGTTTTGTTTGGAATGGGCACCAGCTCCCAGATCCTGCAGGAGCGTGGGGAGCCCTTCCCATCCAACCCCGCACCCCCCTCCTCGTCCTTTGGGGAGGACGAGAGGAGTTAATCCTCAGTCTGCTCCCATCTGGGCTCCCTGGCAGGCGGAACGAGGGACGGGAGCCTCCGGGAGGGCACTTAATGCTCGTTAATCCTCTGCCGGGGTGAGGTGTCGGAGGAGAAGGTGACAAAGCACAGCGGAGGCACAGCGCGTCCCGGACCGGGCCCGGGGAAAGGGAAGGGGCAGGAACGTGTGGGACCAGGGCAGGAACGTGTGGGACCAGGGCAGGAACTTGTGGGACCAGGGCAGGAACTTGTGGGACCAGGGCAGGAACGTGTGGGACCAGGGCAGGAACTTGTGGGACCAGGGCAGGAACGTGTGGGACCAGGACAGGAAAGTGTGGGACCAGGGCAGGAAAGTGTGGGACCAGCCCTGGGGAAAGGGAAGGGGCAGGAACCTGTGGGACCAGGATGGATTCTCCCCCTGGGAGTGCAGAGCTCCGAGTTCTGCCCTCCCTGCCCTGCCCTGAGCGGGTCTAAAGGCCCCCGGACGCCATCCCCAGGATCTGGGATGCTGAACGGACTCTGCTGCGGTGGGAATTGGGGATCATTCCCGCTAATGTCGGTGTGACAGGCGGGGATGTTCCTCACGCAGCTCGGGTGCTTTCTCCAGTGCCTGATCAGGGAGCTCAGCTCTGTGGGCAATGAGGTTTAAAATTGCCAATAGCTGAATACTCTTCTGCATCTCGGCTTTAAACTTTTCCTTTTGAAGTTCGGTGTCTGATTCCTTTGGGGAAGAGCTGTATTTTTTGTTACAAAGCAGGCAGACTGTCCCTCTGCCTCTCGCAGACCAGGATTTCTCAGCTGGGCGAAGAGGGAACGGTGGCTTTGATGGCAAAGCCGATGGTCAAGAGCTCTGATAGAAGCAAATCCTTTCCCTGCGTTCTCATTGTCTGCTGAGGAATTGGAGCAGCGTGGAATAGGAGTGGTTCTGCCCCCTCCTCAAAATCTGATTTTAACTGCCTGGCTTGGTGCCTCCGAGTGCCTGACAACGCTGAACCAAGGGGAGAACAACACCGATTTTTCCAGGCGGCTCATAGACGGAGAGGATTATTATTTTAGCCAAAGGCTGGATTAGGCTGTGGCAGTCGGTTCTGTGCCTCCAAAAAAAAAAAAAGAATAAATCGTTTAACAGGGGCAGACAATGGCTGTGTCTCGCTCCCCGCACGCGCCGTGTTAATTGCTGAGCATCTCTCGGAGCGATTTCCATGCGCGTTTGCACAACACATCCGAGAGGCCGCGGGGATGCTTTTAGCGCTGCTGCGAGCGGGAATTGCTGCAGGAAAATGGCATTTTGGAGCCTGCCGAGCTCGCGGTTCTGTCACCTGTAGCTCGGCCGGGCTGGGGACCCGCAGTTCTGGTTAAAATGGATCATCCCTCCCTCAGCCCAGGCACAGGCCGAGCCCGTGGGTTCCTCCGCTGGTGTCTGGAGAAGGGACAGCATTAAAGGGCAGGGTTTGTGTCTGTGGGGTTTCTGTATGGACAGGAGGGTGCGGGGATTGCTGTGGCAGCCACAAAACCGCGGCTTCTGCAGCCTGGGCTCCTCCTGGAGCGGGGAATGTGGGGAGTCACAGCCTGGTTTAGGTGGGGATGGAAGGGACAGGGGCTTGGGGTTTTGTGCCTTGAGGTTTTATGTGTGTTTGAGGTTTTACACAGGGGTTTTTTTTGGCAAAAAACCAACAAAAAACCTCCCCAAAACTCAGAGAGCCCACGCTCTGATCATAGCCCCATTTTCAAATTCGGTGTGGTTCTGCCTTGGCCTGTTCAAATCCCTGTTTTTAGTGGATATTCCCTGCCTGGTTCTCTCTGAGGAGCTCTGCCCTTCCTAAGGAACCCCAAAGAGCTCAGCTCCGAGCCTGGGACCCCCACCCCGGAGCTGCTGCCCTTCCTCGGAGATGATTGCCATCAATCCCGGGCACCAGACCCCAGCCCGAGGCTTTAATGAAGCGCCGTTCCTGTCACACCGAGGTGAGAGCAGATTTACAGCTCAGTGTTGGATGAAGACGAGATGTGAAAATCGCCTCTAAACCTCCCCCGTGTGCGGCCAGGAGCGGCCACGGTGCCCCCCAGCCCCCGGGGCTGTGATTGTTGGCCTCGATGGGGAGGCTCGAAAATAATTAAATTAATTCTCAAGTCCTCAAAAGCTAATTGGGACAGGATTATCCCGGGAGGAAAGCAGAGGCTCTGGGCACAAGGGACCGTTCCCTGAAGTGACCCGAGGTGGGTGATGAGCCAGATACTCTTTTCCCTCCTGCTGATTTGAGAGGAACAGGATCCAGGCTGGGGCCTCAGAGATCCCTGGGCTCCTCTGATCACCTCGGGGGTAACTTGGCCTCGGGACACCTTTGCCAGGTGTCTCTGGCACAGCTGGAGGTGCAGAGCAGCTCTTTGGGGGGGATTATATGGAATTATTATCAGCTTGCCCAGAGAAGCTGTGGCTGCCCCATCCCTGGAAGTGCCCAAGGCCAGGCTGGACAATCTGGGGTAGTAGGAGGTGTCCCTGCTCATGGCAAGGGCTGGAATGGGATGAGCTTTAAGGTCCCTTCCAACCCAAACCATGTTGGAATTCCATAATTCCATAATGCTGTGGGTTCTCTGCAGCATCTGTTTGTATCTGACCTAATCTGTGTCTAATTTTGCAAATGTTGATTTACCCAAGTGTGGGAGCAATCCCTCTGCCTTTGTGGGGAAGCAGCACAGCCTTCTGCTCCTCCAGGGATAATTCTGGCATCCCTGAACCATTCCCTGCAGGGAGCCACCAGTTCTCTTCCCTCCCACCCCACTTAAAAAGCCACATCCTGGCTATCAGAGCACGAGCATTTGCTTGGGAAGTTAAAGGTCCCCAGAGCCCTGAGCAAACCCCATCCAACATTAATATCCCAACTTTTGACAACCAATATCCACTGTCCTGCCCCCAAACTAATTAATTTTATGCATGATTGAGTTTAACACCATCATTTAGCCCTGTCTGCCGGCGGAGGCTTTGAAGTGCAAACCGATTATGCAGGGAGCAAGCTGGGAGCTGGTTAATAAGTCCCAACAAAGTGTGCACTGCTGGGAGGCTGTGTTAGAATCCTTGTAGGATTTTATTGTTGTGCTGTCTCAGACTTGGGCTTGGAGAGGAGTGAAGCAGCAGAGTCTGTCAGCAGAGAGAGAGAGAGAGAGAGAGAGAGCAGCAACGACACTGCTGGGGAATGTTTAAAGCTCCCTAAGTGTTAATGAACAGGAGCTGACTCTGCTGCCTCAGAAAATCTCGTCCTGCCCCTCATGGAGGGAACCAAGGGGAATCAGCTCAACATCTCCGCTGTTGTGGGGCTGGAGGGAGGGAGTGGCACTTGCAGGGCTCCTGAGTGCAGCCCTTGAGGTCCTTTGGTCCCGGAGTTGGGTGCAAACTTAAATCTTGTTAAATTCTGAACGCCGCTTTGGGGTGCCCGTGGTTGTCCCTGCTAAAGGTCCTTTCCCTGGGTGACTCCTCCACAGCTGCTCCTGCCTTTTTTATACAGGTAGGAAAGGAGTTATTTAACTGGATTTAAATGGCTCTCTGTTATCTTTTATCCACTTCTGAAGGAAAACAGGCCTGTAAGCATGCACTGAGCTCCAGCACAAACTCCAAGAGCTGAGCCTTGGGAAGTCGAATTCCAGAGATTGGATTCTCCAGGGGTTGTCTCAGCTTGGCCGGTGATGGACAGGTAATGGCGCTTACAGCATTTTAAATCTTTTTTAGGTGAAGGACTTTCCACAACCACGAAGTTCAAACGCAGCTGCCAAAAGCTTTGTGAGCTCAAACCAAAATACCAACGAGAAAACTTCAGCCAAGGCTTTAAATGATCCATTTCTGGTGCTCTGCCGCTTGTTTTCCTCCTGATTTCTTCGTCTGCTGATGGAGAACGACCTCAGAAGGGCTCGAGCTGCAATTCGCAGAGGAAGGGAGAGATGGAAACCCCAAACTGCCAGGGATGGACCCCCGGGAGCAGCCATGGGTGGCGTTTGGTGCACAAACCCCACCGGAATGTGGGACCCGGCCCCGTTTGTACCACACCGCGTGGGGGAAACGCGCACCCCCCGAAACCAAACCAACCCCGCCGGAAAGGAAGGGAAACAAAGCAAAATCCGCAATTAAAGGAGGCTCTAATGAGGCTGTGCCGGGGCCGGAGCGCTGCCCCCCCAGGGCCGGGAGGTGGCGCTGCGGCTCCGGCTGGGCTGGGCTGGGGGGGACATGGGGGGGACATGG
>VZTN01019504.1:1378450-1390956 GCA_013400515.1 Erpornis zantholeuca | reverse complement strand
AGGGAATTGGGGAGGACACGGGCAGGGAATGAGGAGGGGAACACGGGCAGGGAATGAGGGTCCAGGTCACTCTAACACGTGGCCAGGTCACTCTAAACTGCTTTATTTTGAGTTTTTATTGATTGAGCCATTCACAACGTTTGAAGGAAAGGGTGACTTTGCCTCCTGCGAGAGGGTGACATTTCCCCGTGCCCGGACATCAGCTCTGCTCCCTCCCGTCTCCCCCCTCTGCTCCCAGTCCAGCTCCCAACCCCAGCACCTGATGCCACCCCAGTCGGGGTTTTGGGATAAATGGGACTCGCTGGTGCCTCTGCTGCTGCTTTTCCCCGGCCAAACCCCCAGTGAGAGGGACCGAGGTCTTTGCCCCCTCAATTCCTGCCATGACATTCTTCTGGTCACACACAAGCTCTGGAACATTGTGGAACCGGTTGGGAATTTTTCACCAGTTTAAAAACAAGATTTGGTGGGGATGGTTTTATTCCTGACTTGTGAAATGTCTGGATTTTTTTTCCCCCCTGTGTCTGGCAGGATTTCTGCACTTTTGAGAACATGCATGCACTGATCTTGCCGACTTTCCTCAAGCTGTTTTTATTCCTACCACCACTCTACCCATATACTGCTTTTTTGCCCCCCTCCCTGTTCAGACCAAGACAAGAATAATCTCTTCCACGCCCCAGACCATGAGCAGAGTGAGTTGCCTTATTTTTGTGGCTGACTGGGCGCGATATGCAGATGCTGCCCTGATGTGTGCAGTAACCGTGCCCACAAGATGCCAGGTTGATTCTGTTCTTTTTTTTGCCATTTTCTGAAGGTTTTGACAGAGCCCGTGGCTGCAGGAGGACAGAGCAGCAATATGAGCATTGTTTGGGGATTTTCAGTGGTGTTCCTCGTCTGGAGTTCAATCTGGTGTGTCTGACCCTGCCGTGGGCCTGGGGAGCAGCTCCTGCACCCTGCAAAGCCCATTTGGGATCCGAGGGGAGCCCATGGCGTTTTTGGCTGGTTGGAACTTCTGATAAACGCTGGCACATCTGATTTATCTGACTCCGTTCCCAAGGAGACCACAGATGGAGCAGCCTGAGATAAGCTGCTTATAACCTAAAGGTGAATGCCTTAAAATATCAGTGTCCCTTTCTCTCCTCCCGCTGACAGCGAGCTCCTGCTTCCCCCTGCTATCTTTATTTCCCTCTGCTATCAGAGAATTAAACACTCTGTGTTCTGTTGGGGAACCTTTCTGTCCTTACATTTGGCTGAAGTTATAAATCCAGCCTGGTTTCCTGTTATCACTCCTGATGCAGATTTGTTGAGCACAACGCTGGTGCCTCTGATTCCGTGGCCTGGTGGCAGCTCTGGAGCTGAGACCCAGGGCTGGAAGATTCAGGATCACCTGGAATGTGCACAGGGGGGGATTTGCTGTGCCCCCAGGCCCTTTTTGTGTGCTTCACCTTTTTGGGACAGGGGGAAGCCCAGGAGTCCTGTAGAGGCTGGAGAATCCCAGGATGGTTTGGGCTGGAAAAGACCTTAAAGATCATCTCCTCCCACTCCTGCCATGGGCAGGGACACCTTCCACTGTCCCAGGCTGCTCCTATTTGGCCTTGGACAATCCCAAGGATGGAGAGTCCACAATCCCTCTGGACAACCTTGCCTTGGTGTGGAGTTCTGCTCTTCACAGATCATTTTCAGCCAAGACACACTTGGCCGACATCTCTTCGTTTGCAACCCCAGCTCGTTTTCAGGGACTCGTTTGGGCAGGGCTGGTTTTTGTGGGGCAGAGGTGAGTGACAGAGAGGGAACCAGCAGCTCTTTTTCCAGCAGAGAAATGCTCAGACCATAATTACAGTGTCCCCTCAGCCTGTGTGTGCAGCACACACCCAGACACCGCAGGCTCTGCTCCCTGCCGGGAGGATGGAGCCCAGGAATCACCCTGATCCCAGGGGACAGAGCTCAGGGATCACTGCCCTGCTTCTCCCTGGGCTGTGGGGGTGTCAGGGCCCAGGAATCACCCTGATCCCAGGGGACAGAGCTCAGGGATCACTGCCCTGCTTCCCCCTGAGCTGTGGGGGTGTCAGGCTGGGATTCACCCCTGCTGCCCTGTGGCTGTGCTGGGATGGGGCTGCCCTGGGAGGGGAAGGTGCTGCTGCCTCTCTGCCAGCGCCGTGGACACTGCAGTTAATGCCAAAGCCAATCTGAGCCCCTGGTAGGGGCAGGAGGAGGCTCCAGTGCTGCAGGAGAGGTTATCAGAGCACCCAAAGCTCTCCTGGTTGTGGAGTCCTGTGGTTTTTGTGGCTGACTCGCAGCTCAGTTTGCTGAGAAGGGTTTTGTGCTGTCAGAGGGGCGCAAAGGAGAGCAGCAATTCAGGTTCATGCATCGCTGGCATGTTTGGATCAGATCAAAGTTTGATCCAGTTAATAAAGTTAAAAGGTTTCTTATCAAGGCCAGTGCCAGGTGCTTTTAAGCAGTTTTTAAATTTTGATTTCCCATAAGGACTGGAATTAAAAAAATTGGACATATTCTGCTGAATAAAGACTTCTTGCCTCTTAGGAATGCTGCCTTGTGGTAGCAGGAGAGATGAAAAAAAAAAGTGTTCATCTGAATTTTAAATTCTCAGCTACAAAGAAAGCAATTTGGACTCTGGGTAAAATTTGAAGCAGGGTAAAATCCACTTTAGAGAATAAATTTAACATCCAACCTGGGGTCTAAGAACAAATGGAGCGACATTGTGGAAAGTCTTGTGGTGGGCTTTGCACAGGAGCAGATTGCCTCATTTTCCCCCAACATTTTAGGCTCTCATCAAATCTGAGTGGATGCTAGACTGAATCTGCAGGAGCTTTCACAACCTCCCCTCAGCTGTGACTGTGCCATTCCATCTGCATTTTTAACCAAATAATTCTCTGTTGGCTTTGGGGGAGCGCCCTGGGAGAAAAATTATTGCAGCTTCAGTGTGGTGGGGGTCCAAAACCATCCACTGCTGTGTGCCAGAGCATCAATGGGCTGCTCAGAGCTCTAAAGAGGTTTAAAAATTTAATAACTGAAAGGATTTTGTGTTTAGCAGAGTAGCTGGGCACACAGTTTTGATGGAATAAATGAGGTTTGAGGGTGCATCCTCAGCCCTGGCTGGGAATAGATCCCATCCATGCTGTCTCCGAGTGGTTTTGGGTCTGGAGCTCTCCTTGCTGTGTTGGCAACGTGGGCCAAGGAAGGGCTGGCACTGCTCACATCCGAGGCAGCTTGTGGCACACAAGCTCCTCGCTCTTCCCTTGCCAGCCTTGCTGAAGGAGCTCTCTGGGTGCATTCTGCAAGCACAGCAGGAATCACAGAGCAGATTCGTCCCTGGCGAAGCTTTGCTAGTCTCAGGATTAAATCTGTGCTTTCTAAAATGGAGGCGAATAAATTGGTGGTGAGGGAAGAGCTCTGGTGAGGGAAGAGCTCTGGTGACACCCCCAAAAGGTGCAGGCAGAAGGGGTGGGAGGTTTGTCCCCTGGTGGTTTGCTCCTAAAACCCCTCTGCTGTCTGTTGCTGGAGCCTGGTGTTGGCTCTGAGAGCACGACAGATGACGAGGCAAAATCAGGTGAATCTCTTTTAAATTTAGCTCTTATTAACTTGCCCTCGTGTCAGGAGCTGCTGGACGTGCACAGCAGACACGGGAACGGCTTCCCCTTGGGGAGATCAGGGTGAGAGCCCCCAAACACCTGCATTTTCTGGTGTTATCTCCTGTGTCAGTGGAAATTTCCCCTTCCAAAGCAGGCCATATGCTGGAGAGGGATGAACTAATCAGCTTCTGCCACGGCACAGCAGGGAAGGATCCCGGGGTGGCTGCGCTCACCGAGCTCAGTTTTAATTAGCGCTTCCCTCCAGGAAAGAAGTGCAGGCAGAGAAATGCAAGAGATCAAGACTTTTTTTTTAATTTTTTTTTCTCAGCCTGGCTTTCCCTGAGCCAGCACGAGGCTGTCCCCACGCTGCCATGCAGATGGCAGTGCTGGAGAGTGCCCTGGTGCTGATTTCCCCCGTGTGGCATCACCCCAGGACATCGAGCTGGCAGCGTTCAGGTGACACCACAAGTGAAGCACCAGAGATTTGGGTTGGCTTCTGTTTGACCAGATTTGTTCCTTGTTGGTTTTTGGTGTTTTTTTGGGGGTTCTTTTGTTTTTTTTTTTCCCTCTCCTCCTTGTTGCTGTCCAAAATGTGATTCCTGCTTTCTAATGAGAAATCAATGGTGCAGCTCTCGGGGCTGAGCTGGTGTCACACAGGAGAGGTGACAGGAGACACTGCAGACAGCAGAGCAGCTGGAATGTCCCTCTGGCTGGACAACTGCTTGGAAATGCTGGTGCTCCTTGGGAGAGCAGCGAGGTTGGTGTTTCCTCTGTTGAGGAGAGGGAATTTCGGGTGGTGCATCAACAGCTTGGAGTTAATTCCAGCAGAGATGCTCAAGGCAGCTTCGCTCTCTGGCAGTCCCTGTGTCCTGCACGAATTGAAATCACATCTCAGCTCTATAAACACTCTACCTGCACAGGTTGGGAATAACCTGGGTTTTTTGCAGGTTTTTAGTGGATATTTGGCTAGAGGCTGTGTCCTTTGCGTGTGCTAGAGTGAGAGGAAGAACCAATAATGCAGTGGAGATCCAGAAGTGCTGGCACAGGGGAGGATCCTTAATTCAGGTGTGAGATGATCTTTGAGGTCCCTTCCGAAGCCTGGTGTGATTCTGTGGCAGAGTGTGTGCTGGAAGAGCTGACCCCTCACAGAAATCCCTGCTGGAACAGGGAGGAAGGACCCACAGCTGCAGGAGCAGGAATGGCTCCATTGTCTCTTGTGCTGTTGGAGCTCAGGAGTCTCCTCTTGAGGCTTCACCTCTGATCTCTGGCAGTCCCTGGTTCCCCTCCTTGCCCCCCCTTGGCTGCCTTGCTTTCACAGCAGCTCCCCCGAGCCTCCAATGCTCAGAGCTCCTTGCACAACAGCCCCGTGGTGCTGGGACACTCCCTGAATCCAAACACAGGAGTTGTTTACTCGGCACGCAGGCTGCTCCTCGGGGTGCTCTCAGAAACCACACAGGCTGCAAACACAACCAAATACACAACAAGGACCTCTCACGACAAAGAAATTGGCTGCTTTAGGATAAATGACAATTTCACTTCACTCTGCAAAGCCTGGCACGCCAGAGAGAGGCACGGAAAACAAAAGATAGCTCAGTAATTTCTGTCTCATCTCATGGTAGGGCTCTTGCTCAGACTCAAGGGCTGGCACTGCAGGTTCTGTCCCAGCAATGGGGACCCATCTGTCACCTGCTGGAAGTGGCTGAGCCACATTCCAGGCTGCGGGAGAAGAAGAGGGTGTCTCTCAAGCCAAGCCTCCCCGGGGTAATCTCCGTTATCAGTTTGTGCTGATAAGAGATCACGCTCTGAACCTCATCCCAGGATGATCTGAACCTCATCACCACGGGCCTGGCCGCACTCTGCCTGCTTGGCAGCTGCTCTGCACTTGGCAGCAGTTCAGAGGCAGGAGAATTCCTAACTGTTTGTCACTGTAAAGCACTTTGGGATGAATGGTGGTACATAAATGGGAGGTTACCATTGGGCTTTAGGCTGTGCTGGAATAAGGGAGAAGATTTAAATGGGATTTTTTTTCCCCAGTAAGTCTTGTTTAATATGGAGAGGTGTCAATTTGTCACTGTCTTGCTGTGACTTTCCCCTGCCCCTCCAGCTGATCTTGTGCACTGCAGGGAAGGAAATGGTTGGCCCTCAATAACAGCGTGATCACACAGCTCCCCACGACTCAAAAACCAAATCAAAGCTATTTTTCCTCAGTGCCTTTTGGAATTCCACTCCCAAATGTTCTCATCCAGACAAGTCTGTGACCCTGAACCTACAAGTCTGCATTGCTCAAGATGCTGAAAACTGCTGGGCTCAGGTCTGGGGTGGCCAAGGAGCTGCAGCAGGGAGGGATGGGCTCCAGCAGAGCTCTCGGTGCCAGGAGACTCTGGAGCCTTGCAGAAGCTCTGACTTTGGGACCTTTTGCCTGGTGTTCAGTCCCTCCCAAACGAAACCCAAGTCTGATTAGAGATGCTTTAATTGCTCGCCTTGGTGATGAGCAGGAGGAAAGGCCTGGGGATGCAGTTCTTGTTCTCCAGCCTTGTGACTCCAGGAGCTGCACAGCAAAGATCATATCCAACCTCCGGGGAGATCCTCGCCAAAAAAGGAACAACAGCTCCTCCTGGACCAGCCTGACCACGGATCCACCACTGAATCCTGCTGATAAATCCATCCTGGATATCTCCATCATCTCTCCTGGTGTGTTTTTACAGCAGAGGCTTTGCAGCCATCCCCTTCCAAGGGACCCACAGCAGATTCTGGGGCTGTGCCACAGCACTGACACCTTTTATGTAAAAAACCAGAGAGAAAACAAAGCAGAGGCTGGAGCTGTTTGTTTCAGACACAGCTTTGGGTGGGGTGAAGGACCTGGGAGTGTTTCCAGAAATACTGGTCTGGTTTTGTGCCACTTTGGGGTTAAATCTGTCTGTAACCGTGGGGATCCTTGGAAATTTAACCCCAAACTTTGAGGCTCTGTGGCTGCCGTGGCTTTAATGCAAACTGCTCAGTCAGTTCTTGTTTTAATTTCAGCTAGAAAGGAGCAGCCCTGGCCATGATTGATCTCCTTGGTGACACTGGTGACAGCTGGGGCAACAGGGGATGTTAGCATACTTTGTACATAATACCTACAGCATCTTTACTGCCAACAAAAAAACCCTGAACTCCCTTAAAAGTTGGCTCACTCTTAATTTCCAGCTGATGAGATGAACTGTTTTAATTGCTTGGGTGAGTTGATGGTAGAACTTCCAGCTCAGATGGGGAGCAAGAGCAGAATTATGGACTTGGAGGGGAGGAATTCATCTCAGCTTCCCTGTGGGAGAGGAGCTCTGCCCCTGCTGCCTCAGGATGGTGAAGGTTATAAACGACAAGTGCTGGGCTGGCAACAGGCACAATTATGTCTGAACCATCGTGTTGCTCATGCAAAAACAATCAGATGTATTTTTAGCTCATGAATTCTGTTGGAAAAAAAAATTTTTTGAGGTGTCACCTTGCCAGCTTGATGCTGTAGTGAGCACAGAAACCTGGGAAAAAATTGGGATACTGAGATTTATAGGGGAGTTAACTAAGACTGAGAAGCTGACAGGTTTGTCAGCCTGAAGTAATTTTATTTTTGGATTGTCTGAAACAAATTCGTAATACTAAAAACCTAATTATTGCACTCTTTTAATACGAGGTGCCATTTCATTGTTTTGATTATCTGATATCATTACACATCCATATTTATGACAGCCTGGAAGACTCTGGAGTCCAAAGCTTTTATTTCCTGGGCAGACACAACACAGGAATTCAAAACAAGACACACACATACAAATATACACCAATATACACTTAAACAACGCAGGAGAGGTAGTACCATTAATTAGGAAATATATAATAAGCAGTAAAAATACTGAGACAATTCAGATCTGTCTTCACTGCACCCCTTTCAAGTATCACAGGAGGTGATTTATTCAGCATCAATCCAAGTTTAAAAGTGTCCTCTGTTCTCTCATATGATTTTACATTGAATTTTTTATTGGTGGCCCTTCAGGGGAGTAGCTGAAGGGGACAGTGCTTAGTTCAGAAGTTAAATATTATGGTTTGTTAACAACTCAGAAAATGAGCTTTGAATCCATTACCTACAGGAACCAGGTTGTCTGTGCACCTCAGGAGTTAGGCATGAACACCAAATATTTCACCTGATTGATTTATTTTTTCTTTCTCTAAAAAGATCCAATTTCATATCTGAGTTGTGTTTTGCAGAGGGGGAAAAAAATACATATATTAAAGTGTATGAGTGTTATTGCTGCCCTGAAGATAAACTCCAGTGTAGCCTTGAAGTTCTACCAAGAAACTGCAGAATTTAGGTTTTATCAGGGAGGAAAAAAAATATGAACTCGATCTCTGTGGAGACAGAATCCTGAAAACATTGAAGAATAAAGAGTGCACATTTAGGAGCAAAGAAGCTGCAAAGAGCAGGAGATCACAGAGGCAGAGCAGCAAAACTTTGAAGCCACTTTGAACCCCTGGAGCTGAGCTCTGTCAGAGCTCCCCGACCTGGCTGAGCATTCCTGAGGGTTTTTGGGGTGAGCTGAAAGCAGCTGAGAGGTTTTGCTCTGTGAAAAGTGCTTTGGGGGAGAAGAAAGGAAGGATCATCAGCAGCTGAGGCTTAAGGATAAAACAGCAAAGTAGAGCTCAGTAAATGCACTTTGTGTTTGCATTGCCAAGGGGAATCTCAGGCACCT
Source organism: Erpornis zantholeuca (assembly GCA_013400515.1). Taxonomy (NCBI): domain Eukaryota; kingdom Metazoa; phylum Chordata; class Aves; order Passeriformes; family Timaliidae; genus Erpornis; species Erpornis zantholeuca. The sequence goes on along the minus strand of VZTN01019504.1, from coordinate 1,382,654 downwards.
TCAGGAGCCCAAGGAAGCCTGCAGTGAAAGAGGAAGATTTTTAGGGATTGATTTCCAGATTTCCTGTTGTTGTTTTTTTTTTTTTTCCCTGTTGTTTCAGCTCTGATGGAACATCAGGTGGAATTAAATAAATCCAAAGAGCCAGGCCACAAGTGGAGGGAAGATCCTGCAGGTAACCTCTATCTGATGCACTCCTCCTCAGAGGTGCAGGATGTGTCTTCTTCTGTGCTTTCCTCCAGGTCTGGCAAGTTGCCCCAGAGCAATACATTCACACCTGGTGGGAAGGAGACAAAAAAAGGGGGGAAAAAAAAGGTATTTTTGGATTGTGACCTTATTTTTAAGTTGCACAACTGTCTGTTATGAGAGAAAATAAGCCTTGCAAAACCCAGGAAGTCACGTTGGTGATGAATAAATCTATTTTCTATCTTCCTTCAAAGTCATCTTGGGAGTGTTGTTGTTTATTCTTTTCAGCCCAATTCAGAGGACAAATCCCTGCCCACAGAAGTATTTATATAACCAAGCCAGGCAGCTATTGATAACCCCCTCCTGGCTGATTGATTTGTGAGCAGCATCGATCCGAGGCAGGGGTGACACTGCCAGGTTTGGGCAGGGAGTTACCCTGGGGATTTATCAGGGAGCTGTGCATTCCTGAGGACTCCAGCCCTGCCAGGCACTTGGCATCCATCCCAGCAGCTAAGGAGGACTCCAGCTAAGGGGGACTCACTCAGGGAGGGTCAAAGTGACAACATGGCTCACCCAAAAAAAGAGATGCCCCTGGACAGCTGCCTGAGAGCCCAGCAAAGCCATCCCCACCACTATAAATAAACCTGTGTTTATACTGCTGGCGGCCTTGCTGCAGAAAATTCTGACTTCTGGCCACAGAAGGGGGGAGGTTAAGATCAATTTACACTGAAATTTTCATTTACAACTCATTTCCCCCGAGTGGTTTTGTAGATTAGCAACACTTCCTCGTGCCTCCATATGTCAGCCTCCCTCCATATGCTTTGGCTGTATCAGGACTGGGATTTGAGGTTTTTTAGGGGAGGGAAAGGGAAGGAAACAAACTTGTCCCTCACCAGAAGGGTCGAGCCTGTTGATGCCAAACACTGCCTGGCTGTGGAACATCCAGAAGTGGCCATTGTTGCAGGACAGCAGGCAGGGCTTGCAGGGACAAATCACGTGGTAGCCAACAACGTTCCCACTGGAAAGGCAAGGGGAAGAATGAGCCTGGGGAAGAGGTGGATATTGGTGGCTTCTTCCAGCTCCAGTTAAATAGCCCCAGTGCCAGACTATCATGTATGGATAGGGTTAAGGGAACAGGGTTTAAAGAGTATCTTAAATATTTAGGGAACATCTGTCAGGAGTTACAGAATATCTGAGTTTTAGATCTTTGGCACATAAAGTCTTTAGTAACCTGAATTGTGTAACCCAGATTAGTTTACATACCAACAAACGCTGGTGGATTTCTTTACTTATTGTCCTTTGGAAGGGCAGTGATTCCAACCAGCAAAGAACTTCCTCACACCCCAAATCCACCTGTACACCAGCACAGGAGGGCACCAGCAGCAGCAGGAGTCATGAGACTGAGAACTGTGGAATGGTTTGGGCTGGAAAGGACCTTAAAGTGCATCCAATCCCATCCCTGCCATGGGCAGGGACACCTTCCACTATCCCAGGTTGCTCCAGCCTGGCCTTGGACACTTCAGGGCAGCCACGGATTCTCTGTGTAAGATTATTGACCCTTATCAACTCTCCCAAATCAAAACCATAATAAACTATTTTTCTACTTCCATGTGCTCCGATGAGATATTTCTGTTTCTCTCCTTCTCCCTAAAAACCAAAATATTTTGTCCCTATCACAAGCCCCCATTGTTCACATCTGAGAAAGGTAAAAACCATGATGACAGAGCTGCAAGAATCCTCTCAGATAAGTGTGAGCTATTTGAGAGCTGTTGTTTTCACCCTTAAATATCAGACATTAATAAGGCAGATAAAAGAACTCCAAGAACTTTAGCGACAGCGTGTTCCATCTGCTCCCAACAACTCGATCTGCCAAGAGGATGTTCCATTAATTAGAATATGAGTAACTGCTGCTTGCTGGGGCTTTATTCACAGAGCTCTCTCCCAGTGTCGAGGCAGACATTTAATCAGGCAGGTGGCACACAAGCTTTCCCAGAGACTCAGCCTCCTGACAGGGTTGTCACACTTCCACCTCGCACAGAAATACCCCTGCAGCCTTGCCCAGGAGCGGTGGGGCTGAGCTCCTCCCCAGCAGCATTAAATGTGCAGCAGAGAACACAATCTGTTGGTTCATGAGGTGGTGGCGAGGAGGGGAATCAGGGCTGGGACACGGCAGTGCCACCAGGAGTGTCCTCACCACTTGAGACAGGCGATGTTCTTCAGTTTGCATCTGCAGATTTCAGTGAAGTAGCAGCTTCCGATGAAATCCACAGTTCTGGAGGAAGGGAAGCGACAGAAGCTGAGAGTTGCTGTGGTTGCCACCCCAATGTTGCAATAACATCACGACAAAGTGATGCTGCCATTGGTCCTGAGTGGTTTAAACATCCCGAGGCCACACGGTTCCATTTTCCTTTTGACTATCAGCCGCACTCATACGGAAACTTTAACAAGAGACCCACGTGACATTGCACGAGTATCAAAAATCCTCTTAAAATAGCCCAAAAAAGCAGAGTTTCCCTTGGCATTCAGAGGCTCTCAGGCTCAGCGTGGCACTGTCAGTCAGAATCCTGACTACAGACATCGCCCCAGTTCCTGCCGAATCCCAGCTCGGAAACAACAATACCTTAGAGGCTGGGATGTTTAAAACCAAACCTTTGATTCCTTATCTCCTCTCCAACCCGCACTTTCTTGATTACCATGTCATTTCACAATCTGATTTCCTTACTATTCAAATCTCGCTATGGGAAAGCAGCACAGAGCCGAGCCGGGGGAGAGCCCTGGCGGCAGTGACAGATCAGGTTTGTTCTGTTTGCGGGTCTTTATTTCAAATTCTAATCCTCGCTTCGGGAAGGAGCGGGAGGAGCTCCCCGTGGCCGCTGAGCCTTGTGCCAGCCCTGGGGATGGATGAAATTAGGAGTTTGGATCTGCCCCGCACGGGACAGCCTCGCTCTGTGCCATCCCGGGGATGCAGGGATGGAGCGAACCGTGTTCCGTGGGGCCGCTTTCCCGGTGACAGCGGGGGTGGGAGCGATGCTGAGAACCCTCCAGCCGTGTCCCCCGGGGCTGACAGGACACTCGGTGCGACCCACCCTTCCCCCCATCCCCGCGCTTACCCCGAGGGAGGGATGTCGGTGGAGTAGAGGTCGGTGTCGGTGTCCGCCAGCAGCACCGCCTGCATCCCCCGCGAGCTCAGCACCTGCCGGCAGAACCGGCAGCACAGCACGCGCACGCACCGGTCCTCGAACGTGCAGCCGCTGGAGGACATGGCGGGTGGGACCGCGGTCCCGATCCTGTCCCGATCCCGGTCCCGATCCCGGTTCCAATCTCGGTTCCAAGCCCGGTCCCGGTCCCGATCCCGGTTCCAAGCCCCGATCCCGGTTCCAAGCCCGATCCCGGTTCCAATCTCGGTTCCAATCCCGGTCCCGGTTCCAATCCCGGTCCCGGTCCCGATCCTGGTCCCGGTTCCAAGCCCGGTCCCGATCCCGGTTCCAGTCCCGGTCCCGATCCCGGTTCCAAGCCCGGTTTCAAGCCCGATCCCGGTCCCGATCCCGGTTCCAAGCCCCGATCCCGGTTCCAGTCCGGGTTCCAAGCCCGGTCCCGGTCCCGACCCCGGTTCCAATCCCGGTTCCAGTCCCGGTTCCAGTCCCGGTTCCAGTCCCGGTCCCGGTCCGGCGCCAACGGCCACGCTCCCACCTGTCAGTTTGAATTCCCGACCGCGCCCTCTCATTGGGCACCGCAGGCCACGCCCACCTCCATTGACAAAAAATACCCGGTGGCACCACCCCTCCCGCCTAATTATTGGAAAAAGGCGCGCCCTCCTCGCTTCTATTGGTCGTGTTATCTGTCACTCACAATCTCGCCCCGCCCTTGCGCCGCGTACGGCCGGCGGGGTGGTGCCACGGGCGCCAAGCGGCGGGAAGAGGGGGCGGGCTCATCTTGCGGACAGCGCTGTATGATTGGTCTCGACGCCCGTCGCTCACGCTCAGAGCGCCGCACCCATTGGCCGAGGCGCTGGGCGGGGCGG
>VZTN01019504.1:1265416-1377751 GCA_013400515.1 Erpornis zantholeuca | reverse complement strand
TTGGGCGGCGAGCTGTAGTTTTCTAAATATATATATTTATTATTATTATTATTATTTTGTTTTGTATTTGCAGGCAAGCAAACCAAAGCAAACGGCTGCTTCTCCTCCTCTGCTGCTGCTCTCGTTTGGGATTTGACTTGCATCATCTCTGAGCCCATTAAAAGAAATAAATTAAAAAAAAAAAAAAAAAGAGAGAAGAGGAGAAAAAAAAGGAAAAGGGCAAACCAAACCCACACAAAACATGTGCGGAAGGACTTCCACTCCCTGGCTGTGCTATTAAGGATCAGGAAGAGCCTTTGGGGGCTGCAGGATCTCGCTAGGCTGATGCTGCTGCTCAAGGATTTGGTGCAGGGAGACAAAACTGCTGCCTCTTCCATCCGCTGATCTCAACATCTGCATTTTCCTGCTGCTGTGCTCCCTCTCACACCCTCTCTCCATGGACTGATTTTTTTATTTTTTTCCCTTTTTGCGGGGGGGGGAGGGAAGGACGAGCAGAGAGCCAAGGCATCGTGCTGAGAGGAGCGAAAATTGCCTTTATATCTCGTGTTCTGGTGGATCTCTTTTCGAGGTTATTAAGCTTTTTGGAAAAGAAAACATGACGTCGCCAGCAAAATTCAAAAAGGATAAGGAGATCATAGCCGAGTATGACACTCAAGTTAAAGGTATGGAATGGTTTTGTTTCCAAGCCTGCCTCGCAATTGTAGGAGTTTGCAGTGGATGTTTGGGTGGGGAAGAGGGAAATCATTTGCAGATTGCCTGGAATTCGCAGGGCTTTTTTTTTTTTTTTTTTCGTAATACAAAGCTGGGTTTGGGTTTGCAGCTCCGTGTTTCCCATGAGGCAGCTCCTGCTTTGCTGTCGCCGTTTTTGAGGTACCATTTTTATGGAATATTCCCCCTTTTTTTTTTTTTTTAAATTAATTTATTTTGAGTTCGGGGGAAGATCCCTATTTTCCTGCCTGCCGTTCTGAAAAGGCGGCTTTGCATGTGAAATATGAGAGGCAGGGAATTGCTTTTTAATCCTCCGCCTGTCATGGGAATCTTTGAACAATCTGTGCAGTGTCAGAGGAGCATATTTCCACTGCTGGCCATGGGGGGACTGTGCTGGAGGGTCCCCGGGAAAGCTATTTGTGCTAGAAACTTCCATTATTCAGGATTTTCGCTCGGGGTGAGTGTGAAATATTCCCTGCCTGCTTCTCCTCGCCGTGCTGGAGTGTAACACCTCGAGGCTGCAGTGTGGGTGTGGGTGTACACACACACACACACAGAGAAATGAATAAAACTCCTGCAGCAGCCTCATTCCCTATCATCACAGGCACTAATAAATAGATTTAAACAGCAGCTTTTGCAGTGACCATGCAATCCTCCTGCAGAATTCAGCTGGCTGGGTTTCAGGCCATCATGTGCCTTAGGATAAAAAAAAAAAATTAATAATAATAATAAAAAAATAATGTAAAATGCTCCCCCTCCCCTTCCCCCCCGAGCTGCTTATTTTTGCAAAGTTTTCCGGGATAATACGTATTTAAAAGAATAATAATCAGGGCTCGTGCATGGCTTGATACGTCGCTGCTAGGAAGTTATGAGATTCAGTGATTTATCTAATTGGTTAAAACTTGCTTGGTATGCTGAGAGCAGGCAGGAAAGATGGCCTTCGGGCAGGGCTGATTGAGTGAAATCAATGCAATTTGAAAAAAAAAAAAACCCAACCCAGATTTAAATCTGAGTAGGAAACCTAGATTAAAATTGACAATTAAGATACTGTTTTGCAATTAGGTGCTTGGTGATTTTTTTTCCTGCTGGGGAGGGGGTGCTGCTTGTTGGTTGCAAATCATTTAAATGTGTTATCCTACAAGGCATGTCCTACACTGACCCCAGTGCCCTGGACCTAGAAGCAATTTGGGTATTTATGTTGAAAAATGCTTATTTGAGCAATTGTGAGGCTGTGTAAGAGTTCATTTTGATTTTTATTTTTTTTTTTTTTTAAATTTTGAGGTTCTTAAAGTTAGAAATGGAGAAGGGCGTGTTTCTCTTTTACTGGTTTAGTTTCTATTCCTGTTTTCGAGCTGTCTTTGGAACTGGGAATTGCAGTCAGTGTGAAATTAGAGGCTTGCAGGTTCTTTCATTATTTACCCCATCAAAATGTGCGTGATGGATCGGAGCTCTCAGTCACAATATTTGGGAATAACAAGAAACGAGGCTTTAGAAATTAGCGAAGCGCATCCTCTCACCTCTCAGCTCTCGCATGAATTAGAAATCTTTCCCTTCCTTTTCAGACAAGAGTCCAGGAAAATGGGGAAAATGGGAAGGAGCTTTCCCTGTTGCTGCCAGAGCTCAGCTCATCCCTGGAGGTGCTGGTGCTGTCACTTAACCTGGAAATGCGCTCCCAAAAGTCGATTGCAGGAGTGGCACGTGGATTTTTTTTATTTTTTTTTTTTCTTTTTGGCCTTGTGAAATGTTGCTCTCTCAGCTAGGGGAGGTTAAGGAGGCCGGAAGCGTGCGAAGGGATCAGGAGGAGCTGGGAGAAGGGGGTTTCCTTCCTGAATTAGTGGTGAGGGCAGCGATGAGTTCGCCTCGGGATGCTCATCCCTCCTCCAGTTCAGCTCTCCCAGCGCAGGGACGGCGGGAGTGGGGAAGGAGGTGCTGCTCCATCTCCTGCCCTTCCTTGGGATGGAGGTGTAGAGGGACCAGAGAGCTCAGAAATGCACAGGACAGTCCTGGAAGAATCCTGTCCCCACATCCCTCACTGATTTCAGAGCGGGAGCTTCCCTTTTCTGCCCAGCCTCGACCTTCTGGGAGCTGCTTTGAGCATGGGGATCTCATGTTGTCTCTCTGCCTTTAGGTACCAGCTCTGGGGGGACACTTTGCTCCTTTTAAAACACCACAAACCCACAGAGCCCTCGGTCCCAAGCTGGATCGTGCTGGGATTCCTTAGGGAATCTCTCACCTGTGCTGGTCTCTCCATCACGGGGGCAAGGTGAGATGGTGCCAGATCCACTGAAATCCACAAGTGTGGTGGTGCTGCCTCATCACCAAACACACCCAGGTCCTTTCATTAAGATTTTGGTGTCCTGATCAAATTCTGAATTGTGGGGATGGTGTTAACTCTGGTGGAGGTTGTTTGATGTCTTTTCCCGGTGTTGGGAAGCGGAGCAGTGGCTGTGGGGGTGAGGTGAATCATGTGTTGGTGTGCTAGATGAATTGTGAGGTGGCATCTGCTTCTCTGATGAGAAAATTCGGATATTTTTTGCTGGCATTCAGAAACTTATGGCATTTTTTTTTTGCCTTTCTCCATCCTGGCTCTGTGCTGGGAGCTGTGTTTAGAGGCTTCGTTTAAAACCCTTAATCCACAAACACCTCCTTAAGCACTTTAAATGATTGCTAATGGAATGATGGAGCTTTGTTTAAAAATTTAATAGCCTTAAGTGGTTAATCAGAAAGCATTTAAAGAATGGCTTGATTAATAGATCATCGCTACGCAAAAATTTTGATTTTCTGTTGCTGAATGAGCTTGGTGTTTTTTGTTGAAAAAGTGGCAGCAGGGCAAAGGATCCTGAAATGGTTTGGGTTGGGAGGGACCTTAAAGCTCCTCTCATGGGCAGGGACACCTTGCACTATCCCAGGTTGCTCCAAGCCCTGTCCAGCCTGGCCTTGGGCACTTCCAGGGATGGGATGTGGATGAATGAAGCTTTTTTGTTCTCCCATAACCACGAGCTTTAGGTGTTTGTTGTCTCTCAGCAGCCACGTCTCTGCCTCTTTTGGGTTGGAATTGGCTCTTCCCGTGGTTTGTGTGTGTGGGGAGATCAGCATTTGAAGGAAGTGAATTTCTGGAGTTGAAGGTTTTTTGCTGAAGTTGCTCTGCAGGGGTCAGGGGGCGTGGAGGGAGCGAGGAGCTCCCCCCTAGTGACCTGTCCACTCTGGCTGGGGTCAGGCTGTGCGTCCGTGGGGGTGGCTGGAACCAGGCTGGACACAGTCCTTGGTCCGACCCCATCCCTGACCACCAGAGGATGTGCTGGGTGACCTGGGCTGCCCAGTGATCCCATGGCCTCCAACACCTGCAGGTTCAGCTCCAAACCTGCCCTTCCACAGAAGGGAATTAACCCCAGAGCTGCCCACGCACGTTGATGTTTCCCCAACACCCGCGCTGACCTCGAGTCTTTCTCCGTTGGGTCCCTGCTTTGTCCTCTCTGCTCTTGGACTGCCACAATTCCTGGGAAGAGTCCTTGGAGTGCCTTTTTTTGAGGGAACTCCAGCACGGCTCCGTGTCAAGCAGAGGGAATTCTCCTGCCCGGCTTCGGCAGGGGAGGGAAGCGCTGCTTTGATTCCTCCCCGTGCCATGTGCTCACAGAGCCTGGGAGCCCTGGGAAGCTGCAAAGTGAGATTCCTTGGGCTCCATATGGAGCCTTTGATATCTCGAGCTCATCCCCTTGTCTGGATTGTCTCTCCCAATTCCTTTGTGCAAGTTGCGGTGAGGCAGAGATAATTAATTTATGCTGTGCAGCGTGTTCCGTGTGAGATTGGGATGCTGCCTCTCCGTGCCCTAGCAAGGACTGTCAGGCTTGTTTTTTGGTTTAATATATTAAATTGGAGTGTACACTTGCTGCGGAAAGAAAAGCCAATGATTTATCTCTTAATTCTCCTTTTCTTTCTCCTCGCGTCCCACGAGAGCCTTATATTTAATTAGTTTGTATAAAGCTTCAGTAAATAGCTCCATGGTTTGAGCTGCAGAAATTTAATACTGACATTTTTTTTTGCACAGCGAGGGCTCATAAACCACTCCTGTCCTTGAGGAGTCGCTAGCAAAGGTTAAAAACGCATCTCTTGCAGATCTTGCAGCCCAGCCCAAAAAGTGCTAAAAATATGACAAATGGATGAGGTAATTTACAGCAGGAGCAAGCAGAGCCCAGAGGTGGCTGCGAGGTTGCTGAGCTGAGTTTGTCTTTGCTAAGGGAAGATTCCTGATAAGAACAACTTCAGGCAACCTCCTGGCTGCCATCACACTCAGCCTACTGAAATGTCTAAAACTTTCCTTTAAACCTCCCCAAAATGGCTGATAAATTTCGGATAAGTCCCTTTTTCCTCTCTGGGCTGAACATCTGAGACTGTGTTTGATCTGATGGTGATTTTTTTTTTTGCCTTAAATGCTGTGTGGAAATCTCATTTGTATGGTCCATCTTGCTGAGGGATGCTCGGCAGTTTTTAATCCTGGTGAACTCTCCGGAGTGGTCCAGCCCTTCTGGGTGTGAAAGATTGCAGAAGTGGCTGTGACAGGGCCAGCAGCTGAAATTTGGGGGGGGTGGAAGGGAAGTGTGATGCTTTTGGTGATGATTTGTACCAAAAATTGGCATTTCTCTCAATGGCTGTGGGTTTTGTTTTTTGTTTGTTTTTTTTACAGAACCGTCTTCAGATTTTTAGATCAATCTAAAAAATTGAAATCACTGTCGTTAATTTTATTGCCGAACCTGTGCACTTTGGGATTTTTCAGTGCTGTCAATGCCACAAATAAATGTTGATTTTTCTTTTTTTTTTTTTTTTGCTCATCTCCTGTTCAGGGCTCCGGGTTGGTCACTGCACACTCTGATCCTGGCACCACTTGGGTGGGCATTTCCCAGAGTTTTTAGTACACCCTGTAAAGAGACTTTTCACCCACTCGCCCCCGGTGTGCTTGAGCAAAATAGTCCCGAATTCTGCTATTTCGACTCTGCATACATTGGATTAACGTTCCCATTTAAAATGTAAAACTACCTTTTAAGGGGTTTTTGCAGTTAATCACGGCTCTGTGCCTGTAAGTGATTCCATTTGTTTGCAACAATGACTTGCTCCGAACTCGGGGCTCTGGAATTGCTGTGGAATCATCTGGTTTTCTGCAGTTCCTGATAGTGCTAATCCCTGGAGTTTTGGAGCTGGATTGGGCCAGGCAAGCAGCCTTGGTGCCAGAAAAAAGGGGGTAAAGGGGGCAGTTGGGAGACTGCCTTGATGCTCCAGCAATAATTTGTGTTTTCGTGTCCAACTCCTGCTAATGGATTATTAATGAGGATAAAAAGAGGTGAAAGAATGCGGAGTCTGCCTTCTTTCCTCTCCCCAGTTCCAGAACATCTCTTCTGCAGCTTCATCAGGTGCTGGAAGGCTGGAGAGCAAGGCTGACCACAGCACTGCATCCTCCTGAGCGCTGCAGTTCCCTCCCAGAGCAGAAGGAATTGCCAGTGTAACTCCAGTAGGGTTCTATTAAAAGTTCACTGCTCACAGCCAGTTTTCCCTGACTCCCAGCTAAGGGACAAGACATTTTTCCTTAGCTCCAAAATGATTTCCTTTGTGGTGAGGTTACAAATTAGGATCTTTCCCTTTCCCTGCCAGTTAAAAGGCTCGACTCCTCTTTTATTCTTTTGCTTTTAAATCCTTACTAATTTCTTTTTTGGCCATTTTGGGGATTTACTTGGAAGAATCTCTCTTGCTGGTCAACTTTTTTCAGTTATGAAGAGTGAAAAATCTGAACCTTTGTTGAGATGGAAAGTATGTTCAAGCACATGTTCCCTTGAATGGCTCTCGCTATGCCATGCACAGTTGATATTCATTACTCACGACTTTATTTAGTTCATTTTTTGCTATGACTTTCACAGATTTCATGGTTCCTCTCTGAGAATTCCTACAGCATCACGGCAGTCCTGCTCTTGGAACGCTGTCAGTGTTTTGTAGGCGATGGAAGCAAATGCAGTTATGGGATTTGCTGTGGGAGAAAATGGGAGAAAAGGGTCTTGACCAGGCATGAATTCCATCAGTAGAGAACAATCTCCATTTCTACTTTCTCTGTCTCCCTTCCTTCCCAAACTGCAATACTCCAGGAGACAAATCAGGGCCTCCTTGCTGTGAAATCCCTGGATAATGGTCAATGAAAACTCCTGATGTGTTTAAAGTCAGGATGTGAAGTGAGGAAGCTCAACTGGTGTTTTTCCAAGTAGAAGCTGTAAATGGAACCATTTAAAATGTTGTAATTTTTTGCCATCAAAGTAACTATTTGCTGTTGTTAAACTCGACATCTTCTGACGCAGTTGTTTTGCTTTGAGTTGAGAGTTAATCATAATCATTCTCTGAAGGTGCTGCTAAATGTGGCACAGAAATCCTTAGGTCTTTAAGTGTTTCCAGCAATGCCTCATGTTGATTTGTGTGAAATGGGCTGAATTAGGCCAGGGGAGCTGCCTTATCCTGTGGCACATGAGCAACTCCTGTTTTTTTTGACTCCTGAGCAGAGTTAATAACCAGATTAGCTCTAAACCCAGCATGGATTTCAATCTCCAGCCCTGAAGTGCTGCAGCAGGGTGAGCTCGTTGGTCCTGCTACATCTGACGTTGCTTTTGGGTTGGTTTTGTTGTTTTTTACTTAAATCACAGGACTTTCCAGGAAGAGCCTCTTGGCTCCTTTCGAGTAGGGGAGGATTTTTGGTTTGTTTTTGTACTGCTGTCATTGGGTGATGGTTTTCCTGCAGGGAGGAAACCATGGAACGATGCAATTTATAGATGGGGAGTGCTTGCAAATTGAGCCTACTGAAAATAACGACAGTTGTTGCCTGGGAATGAGTCCCTGAGTGTGCCTTGGGCTAGCACTCCAGTCCCACTGCTCTAAATTTGGGAATTTAGGTGGGAATATAGGGAAATTCCACAACAACCTTTTCCTTATGCAAGTTCTCACTGGAGCTGGGCTCTTGTTGTTCTACTGTTCTGAGTGGTAGAGCAGTAGAACAGTAAAAAACACATTTTATGTGATTTTTCTGCTTTTAGGGGAAAAAAAAATAGGAGTTATTCACATATTTCATTTACACTGCTTGTTATTAAAATACAGGGAATTTTTTGGGACAGGATTATGTGTCCAAGAAACTTGCACTCATCCTCCAGATGTAATTCTTCAATCCGGGCAGGGCCGTGGCAACCAGGGCCAGCTGGTGGCTGGTGGGGGCTCCCCTGGCATGTGCCAATTCTCCTTCTCCCACCCCAGCTCCCCTGGGAAGGGCTGGAGGAGTCTCTCAAGTGTTTTCCTGGGAAGTCACAAGCGTGAGGAGTGAACTCCTCCCGAGGCTGTCGGTGGCACTGTGGATAACCATCCCTGAGTGGAAATGAAGCTTGCTGGAAAGCTGATGCTCTTCCACCTTCCAGAGCTTGTATCAAGTGCCTGTGAAGCAGAATCAGGGAATTGTTTGGATTTGCTGAGATGCCTTCCCTCTGACAGGGCTGCTTTCCTCACTGGAGCATTGGGCAAATCCACGCTCAAAGTTCCGTTTATCTATTTATTTATTTATCTATCTATCTATTAATTTATTTCTCTCTCTATTATTTTGGTTATTGGTAGGTGTAAGTTCCAACCTGTGACCCATAAAGCAAATTATGACAGGGTGTGTTTGGATGAGCCTGAAACGCATGGAAAGCTCAGGACAGTAAAACACATCAATAAGAAGCACCCATTGTTGCTGCGAGGGATAAAAAAAGTCTCAATTTTCATTAATCTGTGCTGAGAATGAATGAATGAGTGACAATGACAAACCAGAGTGTGGAGGTGCAGATCACAGAGCAGACCCGTGGAGGTTTTTCCCCAGCATTCGATAAGGAGTCACTCAGAAATTTAATAAATGAACATCCCTGTGAAGTGGTTTTGGAAAGGAGCCTGGTTTTGCTTTGGTCTCTTTAATGAACATCACCCTTCCTAACTTCTCTGTGTTCTCTCCATCTGGTGAAGGGGGAAGAGGTTTCATCCCAGTTACCCTCTATAAAAAACACCAGTAAAGCACCAGTGCTGCATCCTGGGCTGCTTGTGCCTGTGTGTGTCCCAGGGAGGGACCCAGCGCTGCAGAAGAGATGCTGAAAATAGGAACAAAGGGCTCTGCCAGTAAAGGACTTTTAAAGTGTGCAGCTGGAAAGGGGAGGGAGAAATGCAACGCTGCAAAGGTCACAGGATACACTGATGATGTTTGGATGGAAACTCAACTTGCTATGAATGAAATTGTGCTCTCGTGTTTTCCCCCTGGAGCTGAATGGCTAAAAACTCTGCACACTCCTTGTTCTGTTTCTTTTTTTTTTTTTTCCTTTTCTTTTTTCGGTGCTTGTGAGTTGTGCTGTAGAAATGAAAAATAAATGGCAAAAAGGGAGGATGGACAAGCACCCACAGACATGTTGGGAGAGGCCTGAATAGTCTGAGCTCTGTGGGGTTTGTCAGAGCTGGGACATTATTGGTTTCTGGTTATTTGCAAGTCAAAATTTTGTCTGTGCTAAGTTGTGTGAGGTTCCTTAGCAGGGAACTTGTGTTGGCAGAGATGTCAGCTCTGCTGACATAAAACTCTAAACTTGGGCTGAGCACCCCTTGGAGCCAACTTTTGGACCCCTTGAGTGTTGATTTTATTTCCTGTGTGTGTGAGTGCTCGTTGCTAGTTGCTAAATTGCCTTTTCTCCCTCCTTATGCCATCCAGATTGCCTGTGTTTGCTCTGAGGTCGGTTTGAACTTTCATCAATCCATATGCTGGTGTTACCTTCCATTAAATGATTAATTTCTGACTGTAATGATAAATTAATTTACATAAAAGTGTAAGAGAAGTCCTTTTATTTAGGCCAGTTGTCTAATGCCAAACACATTTATACCCATTGTCCTCATACTTAAGGAATTAATCTTAATTTCATGTCAAATTATTTCCCCCATCACAGTGAACTTTATAGCTGGGAAGGGCTCCTTGCATCCATTAATTTCCATTTTTCACACTTTATCCCTGGAAATCTTGGCTAAAAATGCTCTCCACCAAACCTGCCCACGAAAATTTAGGTGGTAGTTTGGTTTCAGATTTAAATCAGGGGAAAAAATTCTGGCACTCTGGAAAACCCCTACAGGTAGAGCTTTCTTTTATGTCTTGGAAGCAGTGACAGCTTTTGGGAGCCAAGGAAGTGTTTTGGTTTGGGTTTGTTGGGGGTTTTTGCTTTGTTTTGTTCTGAAACTCGGAGCTGTTTTCTGGTGAACACCCTGGGACAGTTGGGCATTCTCGCTGGGATTTATCCATCTCTCTCTCTCTCTCTCTGTTCCCCTGGCTGCTCCCAGCTCCTTGCTTTGCTCATCCTTCCCCAAGTGAGAGGCTCAGAACTGGACCCAGATCCAAGGCTCCTTCAGTATTTTGGGAAGGAACAAGACAAACCCATGTGGAGGGATGAGAATTAAAGGGTTTTGTTCTGCTGCTGGAGGTTCCTCCAGAGCTCAGCATCTGTAACTTGTGAATTCCACAATAAACCCTGGCTGGGAGCTGGGGCAGCAGCTGGCATTTTCTCCCGAGCTCTGTTGCCTTTTCCACCTCCCTCTCATCGTTTTGCAGTGGTTTTAGGATCATGCAAATACTTCCCATGGTACCCCACCCTCTCCCAAACCCAGGGCAGCTCCACCAGCTGCTATGGTTGGGATGAAAGTGCTGCTAATTTGCTGTTAGCTTTAATTGAAGGATTCTGTGTCTCGGGGAAGGCTTGCTGTGGTCCTTGCTGCAAGGAGTTATTTATGTGTTGACTCTTTAAACACATTTATCAGTCCCAAAAGATCGATGCCTCCTCTCCCTTTCAAGGAGGAGGCTGCTTTGGGATCCTGCATGGAAAGGTGTGTGCAGGGCATGGGAAGAGTAAGTAGATTTTTATTTATTTATTTATTTATTTTTTAATGAAAACCATCAGCATCCAGCCAGCCCTGCCTGGGCTCTCTTGTGGGGATGTTGTGCTGTGTTTGCAGAATGACTTTGAGTCTTTGGCGGCGATAGGAAGAATAAATCCAGCTCTGAGAAGTACAAGGAAAACAGGTTCCTTCTCCTTCCCAGCCTCCCCTTTTTTATTTTTATTGCTTCTTGTTGTGTGCCTCTCTCAAAGGTGATTTTGTTAACAAAGATCCCCCTGAAGTCTCACTGCTCATGGCAATAACACCAAAATCTGTTGACCATTAATTTTTTTAGAGCACAAGTCCTCATTTCTCTTAAGGAGGGTGGCTTTTATCAGATGGCAGGAAAGCACTTCTGGTTTTATGTTTTTATCCATCAGTGTTTGAAGTATTTATCTCTCTGGCTTTGTTTTGAAGAAGCTCAAACACAATGTTCTTTTCAATGCACTAAAGAGATCTTCAGCTGGGTCACAGATTTCTTGAAGTTTATATTTTGTTACTGTGTCATTGCCTAAATTTCACTTAACATCTTATCTCTGCTTAGGTTTTAGTCTCTCTTGCCTCTTAGTGTAAGTGAGAGAGTTTATTCATGATATGTAATAATTATAATTGAGAACTCTTGCATTTTTGATGCTTGAAAAACCCAAGAAACCCAAAATCCAGGATTGTCTTTTGGAGACAGAATCTGAAACTTCTCGTGGCTCATTTTAAACATTATAAATGCTATTTCTCTTTCTCACAAAGCTCTGACACCATCACACCTTAAAGCTAAATAACCAAATTATTGTTCAGTATAACTGCATGCGTATTTATAGCATCCATGCAATAACAATTTACCTTCTTTTTCCTTTAAAATTAAATCCCTTTTCCTTTATGAAAAGATTATTTATGATCACTGAAAGATCATCCAGTTGAAACCAGCCTTTGTGATGGTGTCAGAGCTTCGTGGGAGCTGTTTTTTCCCTTGGCTGAGGACAGGGATCCTCCTGCCCTTGATCCAGATCTCTTTTTGGGAGTCTGTGTTCCCTGGGTCCCTGAATTGGGGCTTTCAGCACATCCTGCTCAGCCTCTGTGTTCCGAGCAGCCTGAAAGTAGGTGAGGAGATTAAATGGTAGTGAATTACTCCAAATGACCTAAATCAAGGTCTCTGATGAGATTTATGGCATTCAGTTACACATCTTGAAACATGTTGAGAGAACACTGAACTTTTTAAAATCTTCTTTTTATTTTTTTTTATGTCTGGCAGTGCAGCCTGCGTGGCTGGACAGGATGTGCCTCTTCTTTTCAAGAAAAATTACTTGGACACAGGAGATAACTGCAGATAAAGTGCTGTTACTTTGTGATTGGTTTTTTTTTTATTGTTCCTCTCTGTTTTTTTTTGGAGGGGACAGAAGGACAAATCCCAGGGTGGTGTTGAATGAGGTGTTTGTCCAGCCAAGGGTGCTCCCTGCATCAGCTGGAAACAGGGAGAGGGGGATGGAGCTCATCCCTCAGATAAAACTTGACTGCAAAGAACAATCAAAACCAACTCCATGAATGAGTCAGAACTTTGTACAGTCTGGAATCAGATTGCCAGGAAGCTGAAATGTGTCTGCAGTTATCCCTTCCTTTGATTCCTTCCTCGCTTCACTCTTTTCCCCCCTCCCTGATTCCTGCTGTTTTGGGGATTAAGAAGGAAATAAACACTCCCCTGCAATCTCCCAGCACAAATAAACAGGTTTGCTATTTTTAAGCAGCAGTTTTTCTGTGATTCTCCCAAAGTTCTTTCTGCTCCGCTGGGATTGAGTTTGAGGCTGTTTTCTTTAAGATTTATTTTTAGGAGTTGGAAGGCTTGTGTGAACTTCAGTGCTGGCAAAGATAGTGGTTTGCCAGTCCTGGATGTCGAATTTATATTTAAAAACTTTGAGATCTTTCAAGCTGCCAAGGAGAGGGACCAGGTGAGAATGGGAAGGATGCTCATTTTGCCACCTCCTGTACTGGGATTGTGTTCCCACTTTGGTGCATCTGTGAGGAGCCCTCAGCCCAACCTTCACTGTTCCCACTGAGGCTGAGCCTTGGGAAGATTTTTAATTTAAACAGGAGGAAGTTGGTGAATGTTAAATATATTTTTTTGGGGGGGGGGATAAAGCAAACACAGCAAACTATTTGTGATTCCTTGATGTAGGACAAGCTCTGTTTCCTCGGAGTGGGCTCCCTTATGGGGATGGATTTTTGGGTGTTTGTGGGGAAGAGAGGTTGTGCCAGAGGAAACAGAAGATTCCCTGTGTTTCTCCTTGTTTTTAGTGCCTGGGGCTGGGCATTCCCTCCTGCCTTCTGCCCTGTTTTGCCCAGCAAGAGGAGGGGCAGGAGAATGCTCTGGTCCTTTCTCAGTGCCCCCACAGGTTCTTAGCCCAGCTGGAGGTGTTCATGCCTGGCTTTTGTTGGCATCTGGGAGCAGAACACGCAGGGAAGGCACTACAGAGCAGTGGGATGTGTTGGAGGAAGGGGAAAAGTGTCTCAGGAGCAAAGAGAAATCGGCTTTGAAATCAGAAATCTGGCACTAATTAGGCTGAACTTGAAATTTCAGTGAGCACCTGGTTCCTTGGTGATTTCATTCTCTGCGTGCCAGGGCTTGGTTTGAGGTCAGGGCATTGATCTCAGCCTTTTCTGCAGACTGGGAGTTCTCTGCCAGGGGTGGCACCAGGGATGGCTCCTACTGCTGATGGCAAATTGGTTAATAATGTGGTTACTCTAAGTAAACTAAGGCTGCAGACTTGGGTGTCTTAATATTTTTCCACACCTCCTATTCACTTGCTGGCGTGGAGATTTTATTTTTGGGTTCATTTTAGTTCTCTCAGCCAGATGCAGCTTTTTTGAACATCAATTCTGTAACCATCCACTCAAGCCTTTGGAGAGCTGTGACAGCAAGCAGTGGTTCTTCCCTAGACAGGCTGAAAATGCCATTTCTACTCCAGGCTCATGGCCTGAACTCACCAAGCCGCTTGTTAACAGTTAATTGCTGTCATTTTGATTTGGGTAGAGGTTATTTTCAGTGTTCTCCCGTTGGCAGGGTTGTTCTAGATGAAGTCAGAAGTCCAGTGAGCGCAGCAAGTGGAAGGGAACTCATCAGTGAGTTCATTTTTATGCATTTTTTTTCCCCTTTGCTTGCTAAAGAGCTTCCTCGATTATATTTCCTTTAATACACCTTTGACATGCAGCAAACGGGGAAGAAGCCAAACCCAGCTTCATGCACGAGAAGTCAGCGTGGGTGACTCAACCTTCATCTTTTATAGGTCCTGATTCAGATTCGTTCCCTGCTTGTAGCAGTGGAAATGTCACCAAATGTTCTCTCTGCTGGGAGTGACTCCTGCCTCGGTGCTGGAGTGCTCCAAGCTGCCAAAGGTGGTGGGCTCGGGTTCCTCCTGGCAGCTCCGGGAGAGAAATGGGAGCCTGGGATGCAGAGTGGGAGGATGAATCACTTTTCTGCTCCTTTTGGACCCAAACTGAAGCCGGGAGGAGCTTTTGGCTCTGCACAGCTGCAGACCAAAGGAGAAATCCTGCCTTGGATGTGCAGATGTCTTACAAGCACCGAGGTGCTGATGGAGCTCCTGGGGCTTCAGTAACATGGTTGGTTTTTTTTTTTTAAAGCTGATATTTCTGTGACAATTACAAATCAAAACAGTTAATGTTTATAGACACTGCCTGAGCCCATGGCTTTATTTTTATGAATGGGATATCATTCACAAAGAATTAAGAAGTTGTGCTGAGATGAGCAGGATCATCCCTGGGCATTGGCATTTATTCCCAGTGTGTGCCTACTGCTTTTGATATATTTGGGTTTCCCTGTGAGTGGTAGAGGTTAGCTGGTGTCGTTTTGTTCTTGGAAAGCAGAGTGGCTGCTGATTTCAGCTTCTGTGCTCTGTGTGATTCACACAGTACCTGTTGTCTCTGTCAGTGCAGGGATGATGCTGGATCAGTGGGATAATTCAAGGTGATTCAGGAAATTCAGTGGAAAATTGACCCTCACTATTTGAAACCCCAGCAATGTGCCAGAGGAGCACCTGAATGAGCTCTGTACAGCCCCTGGCCAGGTAATTCAATGGAAAACCCAGGTAATTCAGTGGAAAATCATGGGATTGTGGCTCAGGGCAGGCACACTTCGAGCAGTGTAAGTGGGATGTATTTACCTTGTGAGCTCAGTTCACTGTGCATCTCTGTGCTGGAAATCTCAGTGCCTTTGTCCATCGGGGATAGTCTTTAAAACCTCATCCAGATGGGAATGGAGGTGGCCTGGAGGCAGCAGCAGGCAGCTCCTGTTGGGCAGGTGGCACTTCATGGTCTGGGTGCCACGGTGGGGATCAGTCACAGCCTGGACTCAGTGATCCTGGAGGTCTCTTCCAACCTGAAGGTTGTGTGATCCTGTGAAGGAGCTGGTGGCTCATGGATGTGCTTTTTGTGCTGCTCAGCTCTCCAAACCTGCACTGATGTTTCCTCTCAGCAAGTTTTCCTCTCCTGTTGTTTTTAATGACAAACTCCACTCCGCACCGAGCGGGCAGAGCTTTAAAATCCACAATCTCAAGACTGCCTTGGCTCTGACTTCCCAGCCAGAGCTGACATCCAAGGAGAAGCTGTTTTAGGCTTTAAATAGCTCTGGCAGGGAGGTGGACAGGAGCACACAATGTGGCCGTGGGGCTCTGGGCTATTCTTAGCGGACAATGGCCGGAATGAAAAGCTGCAGCACGTTGGGGCCATTGTGTGCTGGGATGTTTTCAATTCCGAGAGCCACAGGTCCTTCAGGATCTTCTCCTCTTAATTGGAGACCTCTCACTGTTTTTCTTTGCTGGGGAGAGTGGAGGTTCTGAAGGGAAATGGCTCCTGAGAGGAGACCCCAGCGTGCCACACCAGGAGCAGCCTTTGTCATCTGTCGTTGACGCAATTTGGAGAAGAGGGAACTGAAACCTCTTCAGGAAAGAATTTTCTGTTCGTTCTATTTTGAGCGTGTTGTGAAATCAAGGAAAGTACAAGCTGATATGAAATTTAAATTGAGATGGTTGTGGATGCTGCAGCAGGAGTCAATGCTCCAAGTGTGGGGTGGTGGTGGTGGTGTGGGGAGTGTGTCCATGGGGCACTTTGTGTTGGAGCTCTCCCCTCGGAGGATGGTATCTGAAATCCTCTCTACAAAGGACAGGTGGGAGAAGCAGTTTCTCTTACAGCTTTATTTTTAAGGGCAGGGCTTTCTGCAAGGAAGCTGCCACATGCTTCTGCTTCCAGTGGCTGCCACAGGGGAAGCAGCTGCTGTCACCAGGCACCTCGACTCCTTCCTCTGCAGCCTCTCGAGTTGGAGGAAGATAATTTGCATGGCTGAGTGGTGTGGCTGATGCAAGCTGCAAGTGTGGAGCTGTCTGTGGGAGCCCAGTCCTCCTGCCCATCATCTGCAAGGCTGCTCAGTGTCACCGTGCCTAAAAAATGAAGATTTTCGAGTGGGGCTGAGGTGGGGAACTGGAGAGGATCAGGCTGTCTTCAGATTGATTGGCTCTGCTTCCTTCCCATGCAGTGGTTTCTTAGCTACCCTTGAGGAGATTAAAAGCTGGACATCCTGTTCTAGGGGAGGCTGTACCCCTGCCTTGCTGCCTGGGTTACTTGGATGCAGGAATGCTGCAGGGATGGATGCCTTATGCTTATCTCGTTAATTCCCAGCACAGAGCACACTCCCAGCCACGCTGTGGGACAGCCACGTGGAGCAGTGCTGTGAAACACACGGGGCTTGCTTCAAATTCCTTCTAGTCTGCCCTGGCTGCAGCAGCCTGTGTAATTCAGCATTTAAAGCCTGCATGCTGAATCTCTCTTGCTGCAGAGCATCTGTGTAATCCATGTTCTTCAAGCAAATGACTCTGTCCAGGGTTTGGTGGTGGTGGTTTTGTTGTGTTGTTTTTTTTTTTTTTCAACCATAATTTTATTCCTTTTTAATTACAGCATCCTCTGCAGATGTTGGAGTGTCATAAAAATGAAATGTGGAAACGAATGCAAAGTTGTCATGGCTTGCTTCAGATTCTGGGTAGTAATTAAGCTGTCGGGGAGTAGTGGAAAGTTCGTCTGCTTTATCTGTGTGTCCTTTGGCAAATGACCTCTGGGCTTGTTAATGGGAAAGGCAAATGTGCAACGAGCTGGATCCAGTGCCTTGGCTGTATCAGCGTGTCTGCTTTGGCAGATAAAGGATAAAAACTCCCCTGGATAATCAAGTCCAAGATTTGGGGGGGTTATTTAATAGCTGGAGCCATTGGTGATTGCTATCAGGGGAAATTGAGGTAGAAATGAACAGGAATACCCTGATGTGAGTATTTTTTCTTTCTGGTTGGTAGGAGGGAGCAGTGGCACGATGTTAGTGCTGGGAGATTGCTGGTGTAACTGGGAAAAGCAGCTGGTGAATTGGACAAACAGGTCCAGAACTGGCTCAGGGGGGACAGGAGCAGCTCTCAGACCTAACAGTGACCTGATCCTCTGATATCTCTGAAGACACTGTAGGATTCAGGCTGCCTGGAACCCCCAGTACAGGATCTGCTCTTGGGTTTTACAGCTGAAAAAGCTGCAAGGTGAAAAGATAAGCCATAAGTGGATCCCAGAAGGATCCATGTTTCCTCCCCTCTGTCTGCTTTTAAAGGTTTTTCTGGCTGTCTCTAACACGTTCGACATCGTTTTGTGTAATCCTGTCTGGCAATTTGTTTCAAGATGTTGGTTTTTGGTTTTTTTTTTTTTTTTTTAAAACTCTTTCCTGAATGTTTTGTCCAGATGGTCTCAGTGTGAGTCAGACTGGAAGGTGCAGTGGCTTGCTTTGATAAGGTTACTCGCTCTGCTCGGAGAGTTGATGGCTTTATAGGAGTGAAAAAGCAGATCTCTCATGTTAATGGGAAATTACCATTCAGGCTTTTAAAAAACAAAAATAGGACCAGAGCATCTGAAGCTTTCACTGCTCATTTCCCTCTGTAAGTTATTCCGATGTTCCTGTGAAAGTGTTGGATTTTAAATGGTGATAACAAATCCATCTGTCCTGGCTCTTCACAGGAATGTCTCTCCATAGGAAAGGTCCACCACCACGAGAATTTACAAATGTCAGTCACAGCTTAATGGCATCAATGATTTATACACCTAACGAGCAGTAAGAGCTAATGAAATGTCGTCTATTGATAATTCATAATTCAGCCACGCCAATAACTGGATTTCTTAAGTTATCTGAGATGTTGTCAGCATATAAATCAAATCTAAATAAGTTTTATTGAAAGTTACATGTGTAACTTTTATCAATGGAGGTTTTACTACACCATTTATTTGTGTGCTCAGTATTAAGATAATATTTGTAGACCTTCCTGACGCAGGCTTTTGCTAAGTATAGATATTTCCAACAAAACCCCTAAACCCAAACAAAAGGCTTCATCATTTTGGGCATATGAATGTGATGCCTCAGGTTTTAACTTTTATATTTTTCAAGTCCTGTACTGCTAGTGTGACTCTGAAGTTTTCTGTAGCTCGTTCAGTGCTGTTCTCTGTGCTAAGATAGACATAACAAAACCTCTGACTTGCTCTCCAAGGACACCCAGAAACAAGAACTGGAAACCATCGTTTTGGGAAAAAGGGGGAAAAACTTGGGGAAATTCCATCCTTGCCTGGCTTCTGCTTGGGGAATTGATGCTGAGATCCAAGTGGGAAGAACTCGGGAGCTGTCCTTGTCCATGTTGGGATGCACTGAGGCAGGAGCCTCTGGAGCCCAGAGTGTACCTCTGAAGGCCTTTCCAACCAATCCCTCCTTGATTCCTTTATCCCTGTCTGCTCTCTGTTTCCAGGGAGCCATTTAAGGCATCAAACAAGACTGAGAAACATGGATATCCCAGGCTTGGTTGGATCTCTGGAGGAAGTTTCCTGTCTTTAATTTGTTGGTTTTTTTTCCTCAGGGAGGATGGAGAAACCTCCCTCCCTGCCCTGACCCTGACCTTGCACTGAAACTGCACCGCTTGGCCCAGCAATGCTGAAGCTCTCAGAAGCCTCCTGGCGATTCCTGGCCTCTCTGTGCTGGCCTCTTGGGCTGCTGGGCTGATGTGGGTGTGTTGTTTTCAGTCCCTGCTCCATGAACCAACGCAGACATTCCGGGTGCGGGGCTGGCTGAGCCTTGGCTCCCGTTCCGTGTTGGTTTTGGCTGGGGTTGTGCCCAGCTGGCCCAGGGGCTCCTCTGGCTCCTCTGGGGCTTCCAACACCCAGGGTAAATAAGTCACACCCGTTCAGCAGTCAGTGGCTCACGTGTGCTTGCCTCTCCTCCTGTCCAAGTGGCTTTGATAAATCTGAATTGAAGCCTGAGCAGCTTGGTCCAGTGGAGGTGTCCATGGAACCAGATGGGCTTTGAGGTCCCTTCCAGCCCAAACCAGTGATGCTATCACTACGAAACTTGAATTTTTAATTTTGGTGATTTCTAGGGACTGAACTGTGCATTAAGCCAGTGAAAAATGAAGTGAGTTAATCAGGGGCTCAGGTCGAGCTTGAAGTGTGCAGAGGAGACCCAAACCCATCGCTTTTCCTGCCAGGATCAGCCTGTGTGGAAAATGCAGAAGGTGATGCTTCATTTCAGGGAATACCTTGTTGACTCTGTTATCCAGCTGGTGCTGGAAATGCAGATTAGTGCCTGCATCCATGTCTCATGCTCTGGCTTCAAATTATTCTAAGTTTTATTTGTACAAATATATATATATGAAATATGGGCTTTTTTTCCCCCTTTGACACCTAGTGCACAACTGCAGTTTGTGTGCTGGGTTGCACCTGTGTTTCTTTGGAAAGAGCTTTACTGGAAGTAGGTGATTTTTCCCAGAGGGACGTGGATGGGATCAGAGAAGAAACATAAATTTTCAAATGAAGACTTTAATTTTATTGTAGAAGTTACTACTGTACAAAGCCTGGGCAGAACCCTGTGTACTTCCAACCAGTGTATGCAGTAAGGTCCTTTATTGAACCTTGAGTCATTTATTGTAAATGCTGGAGCAATAGAAATGGTTTCTAAATGATAAAGCACATGTGTGTGTGTGTGTAAAAAGGAGGACCTGAATTTTAATGTCAGTTCTCTGACAAAGGCTTATGAAAAATAAGCATCTCCTTGTTCCTGCTCTGGTCTAAGCTGTGCTGATTAATGGGTGTTGCTGGAGCTGACAATAAACTGATAGAAAAATGATGATTCACATAATTCGAGCTTTGCAGGCTCTGTCAAATATTCATTTCTTCCTTTACAAGAGGTGCTGTGGAGGAAAATGTGAGTGGCTTTTGAGACAGCAGTGCTGCATTTACAGGGCTGAATATTTATACCTGCAGGAATTAGTTCTGTGGATTAGATAGGAAAAGCCTGCTTGGGATAGCTTTGCTTTCATTGAGTATTCCTGGTGTAAACTCCTTTTGAATGTGAAGAGACTGAGCCAGAGAGCAACAGGGAGGACTTTTTTTTTTTTTTTAACATAAATGTGTTTTGTGGTTTTCAATTAAGCTCCCGTCTGGCTTTTAGGTGTGTTATATCTGAATTAAAACAATGCTCCAATTTGATTTCTTATGCAAACAGTTAAGACTGATTTATCAGGGGCTCTCCTGCCAGCTGAAAGAGGCTGGAGTTACTTTGATTTTTATGGGGTGTTTTAATGGCAGGTGTTATTGGAGAAAATGAGAGGCTGCTCTGGAGGAAATGAGCTCTGTCATCACTGTCCACTGGTACCGTGGGCAAACAACCTGGACCTTTTTGAAGTCAGCTGGGAAGTGTCTGTAATGATGCTCATTATTCACCTCCCCTGGAATGCTGGGGGTTAATTAATGGCCCTGAAACCCTCCCAGAAACGCACACAGTGGGGCAGGCAGGGAGGCACTGGCGGCTCCAGTATATTTGAGTCACTTGTTGACTCCTGGGGACAGTCGCTGTCCTCCTCCTCCATGGACTGAGAGCTTTTCCTGCTGCTCCAGAGGGAAGGCAAGGAGGAAGCCAAGGAGATCCTTCATGGTTCTGCTGTCCAGGTCCTCGGGCTGCTGGCCTGCCCCGGGCTGGGCTGCTCGGGACCGACCAGGTGGGTTTATCTAAACGGGACCCAGAGCAGGAGGGGATGTCCTGGTGGAACAGGGAATGCTCTTCATTCCCAGGATTTCACCTCAGGATGCCTCTGGAATAGTGGGACTAACCCACGGTTGTCTTTCACTCTTCTATAAATAGTGGATTTTAAAATGAAGCCTCATCCTATTCTCCTTTTTTTTAAAAAAGAAATATTCCAGGTGAATTGGTGCTGATTCTTTTTAACACGAAGCAAGGATGAAAATTGTCCATGCAATTAAAAACCCAACCCCACAGTGTCTGACTTTCCCCTCTCTGCCTAAGACAGCCCTGGAATTTGGCAGCCTGCTGGAAGTGGTTTTGAAATTGAGTTTGCTGTGCTGTGCTTGAGGAGTGTTTACATGTCCCTTTTTTGTTCCTCTCTTCGTTTCTTTCTCAATCATTTATTCATGTTAACGTGTTAGGTACCAAAGAGGAGAGGGAGGCAAAGAAATCCTGAGGTGAAATTCAATTAGACACTGGCATTAATCATTCTGTTTGTATCTCTAAATATCTGACATAATTCACCAAAGGATTTTCCTTTAATTGGAGAGATTAAGGGATGTAAGTTGTAAATTGCCACTTTTGTTCTAGCAATTTTATTCATTTGACAAATATACTTGATGTTACTTTGCATGAAATAATTGTGTGCAAGACAGTAACTCTCAGGTCTTCTGAATGGGGAAGAAATGGTGATTTTTTTTTTCATATTAATGCTGCTTCTGAGTTCTTGCATCCCAGATTCTTTAGCACTTCCAAACTTTGAGCACCCGTGACAGATGAATAAAAAAAAATCATAAAAATTATAATATCAAATTAACTAAGAGGTGGAGGGAATTTGGTCTGGGGAATTTGATCCATCCCTGGACTGTTTTCCTGAAGAAATAATTAGCACTGTGGAGGATTTCATCTGCCTGTGTGTGTGTGTGTGGATGCTGCATTCTCACCTCTGGATGTGCCTGCGTGTGCAGCCCTGGAATGCAGCATCTGGGGATGTGCAGGGAGCTGAAATTGGGATTCCTGAAGTGAACTGAGGCACTGAGAGCATATGGGAAGTGCCAGAAATAATGATCACGTTACAGGGTTCTGATGAATAATTCACTTCAGTTTAGGGGCTGTTCCACCGTTCAAACAAACCTCTCACAGGCTTTGACACGGCACAGCTGAAGCACTTGGAGAAATTCTGGAAGGCAAAAGGAGCCCTTGTTCAACTTCTGTTTTAATCAGCAGCAGCAGAGGAAATCTTAACGCTGAGGAGGAAGACGTGTAAGGTTTTAGGCTGGAGTTGTGGCTACTAAACAGCTACTACAGCGTGGAGCAGAAGGACAGGGAGGTGAAGGGCTGCAGACAGAAACTCTCTCTAAAATAAGCCAGGAAAGCACAGCAGAAACTGCTAGAAACAGGATTTGGGAGAAATGTGCCAGAATTCTTTTTTAAATAAGAAAGGATTGGTTTTGGTTTTTTGTTTTTTTTTTTAACCCTAGAATCCACCTTTCTGCCCCGGAGATTTGGGGCAATAGAAGAAGACAACCAAATATTTCTGGGCTGTTTTGCAAAGAGTTTTTCCACCCATCACTCCAGGGCTGTGTTTTGGGGAGAGGGAAGTGCCTGACCACCTTCTGGGGGAAGAACCTTGTCCTGATATCCCTCCAGCCCCTCTGACACAGCTCCAGATGGATGCAGCAGGTCCTGCACAGAGCTGGGATGTTCTCGAGCCGAGGAGCAGGAGCTGCTCCAGATCAGCAGCATCTTAACTCAGCTTTTGTTCTCCTGGACCTGTTCTGCTGCCTCTTCCTGCTGGATTTATTCTAGAATAAACAGATATTTCTGTCAGAGTGCAGCCTCTCCCCATACAAAGGAACCTGAGGTCCTTTGTGAGCGTGGCAGTGCCACATTCTTCATTCAAATCTCCTCCTCTTCTGAAGGGGAGAGCCCTGGCTCCCTCCCTCCCCACGCCCAGGCAGCTCATGGCTTGCAAATGAATTATTCCCGTGGTTCCTGCAGGGTGTTTCTGTGCATTTCCCACACTTTTGGGGCAGTTTGGAGCCATTCTTGCACTGGGATGCTCCGTGGGGAGGCCCAGGGTTGATCACTGCTCGTGAGACCTTCCCCAAATTTGGATGTTCCATTCCTCCACAAGTTTTTTGTGGTGCTCAAGGTATCAAGGTACTGGAGACCTCGATGGCCTCTGGCTCAGCTTTCTTGCTTTCAGTGTCCCATGTCCCAAAAAGATGAAATGAGGCTTCTTTCTGCTTTTTCAAGGTTTGTTCATTTTTTCCTTATCAAAACCTCAGAGGCACAGGCTGTGCTGTGGCCTCCAAGAACACAAGGGCAGAAAGGCAATGGCTAACCCAAAGCTTTTATACCTACTATCAACCACTTAGGAAATTCTACATATCTTATTTTGTTCCCAACACCTTTTCATTGATCTGTCCCTTCTACTCTAAATTTTCTCCACCAACCAACACAGCACAGGAACTTGTGTCAGAGAAGAAAGGAAGAGAAGGAGAAGGGAAAGAAGAAGAAGCTAACACCCTGAAACTTCCATGTTTTCTCTATGTAATACATAGAGCAAAATCCTAAAGCTACAGCTGAAATCTCTGTGGTTCACTAAACAAAAATCCTTTCACTTCTTGGTGCATCCAAGTCCTCCCAAAAGCGAAGGGAGCTTCTCCCCCAAGCTTAGGTTGCAGGCTGAGCTATTTTTTGATGAGCTCTGGGGATAAAAAGACCCCCAGAGGGGCAGGAGAAGCTCTGAGGCTTCCCTGGACTCCAACACCAGGAGTTAAAGAACAGTTTGAGCAGGGTTGGGAGTGGAGGGTGGTGGGGTTTGGGCTGGTGGAGGAGCAGGAGTTAAACTTCCCTTCCTTGGAGCCTGATCCTTGTGCAACACCCACTGGAAATCCCCACTCCTGCCCTCCCTCCCAGAAAGGACCCAGGAATGTTTTATATTTCTGTGTTTTAGTCATAACCAGCCTTGACTTTGTGAGAAATCTTGGTTGAGAATGTGTCCTGCACATGCTTAGCTTCACTTCTCACTGCATTTCCTCCCTGTTGTTGTGAGTGTCTGGGAGCACATCTCCAGCTCCTTGCACTGGTAACAGATTTTTTTTTTTGTGGTTAGCACAGCAAGGTTTGAGGAAAGACTCTCCTCTTTCTGAGAGAAAGGTTTGGGTGAGCAGCAGAGGAGTGTGATGGAAAATACCTGAGTTTTTGGTGCTGCAGGGAGACTTGGTTTGCCTTGGGCCAGAAGCAGAAAGGGAACTAAAGCAGGAAAAAAAAAACCAAAACCCTTTATATTAAAAATATTCATCAAATTTTTGCCCATCTCTGCAGTGTTGGCTTTGTCACCCTGCAGGAGAGAAAACCATTGGAATAACTATTACAAAGTTGTTTGGAGAACATAATTCTCATAGCAATTTCTGCCTCCCAGGGCCACACAACACTCTAGGTGCTCATTGCAGGAGGCTACAAAGAGGTTTTTTAGTTAAAATTATTCTCAGAACCTTGAAAATACGAACTGGGGGGATGTGTGTATGTTGGTTTTGATTGCAATTACAGTCCATGTGTCAAAATGACTTTTAAATTGTTTATTCTGTAATTCCATGCTGCAAAACAGTGATAAAATGTAATTTTACTACTTGCCCATAGTGTTTTTTCCAGCATTCAGAAAGTGGGAAAGCTTAAGCAAAGCTTTGCCTGAGGTTTTTTGGTTGTTTTGTTGTTTTTTTTTTAATTTTGGCTTGGTGTCAGCTGGGGGAAAACCTTTAACTGAGTACAGACAATCCTAAAATAGCTGTGAAACTTCCTGGAGAGGAGGAGCTGCAATGTTCCTGCTGTTTGCACGTGGGTATTTGAACTGTATTGATAAACTTTTATTTCTTTTGAATAAACAGTTGTAGAAGCTGAAACTGGAGTGTTATTACCTGATGTACTCAAACATGTTGCCCTTATCAGGGTTGTTTCGAGGAGTTGCTCACGTTCTGCTGTTGGAATTAGGGCCACGAATCCCTGCCCAGGGGAATTTAATCTGGGTTCTGGTTTTAAACATCCTCCCCAAAAGTCAACAGCATGGGCTGTGTTTTGATGATAGCAAAGGGGGGACCTTCATTAGACAGAAAAACAAAAAAATTAAATATTTAATTTGAATACTGCATGGATGAAATACCTTGGCAAATTTGTCAGCATGTTTAATTGCAGAATTCTGAGCATTTACTTAGAAGCTTGGCAGGTCTGAAGCCTCACATGAGTGTGCAGTCTGGGAATATCAGATGATTGGGGGTTTTTGTGTGTGTGTGTGGATGTGGAAAATAATGTCCAGGCTGCTGTGGCCAGTGGGATTCTCTAAAGTTACAAATTTTCCAGGTCCCAGCTGTGCTGAGGCATCACCCACGGCAGAGGCAGTGCCTGCGAGCAGCACTTGTGTGCTGCCTGGAAAAGCTGGGAGCCCCAAGGAATTACTGATGCACATAAATTAGGGTGTAGGTAAGGAAATAAAAGCTGAATGTCCTCAGTTCTTCCCTGAGACCGAGACCAGCCTTAATTTTTTGCTTTTAAGCACGTCTGGCGTCCTCTTCTTTCACTTCATTAATGCAAATTTCCCAGCACTCGTCTTGCACCTCAAAACGATTTCATCAATCTCTGTTGGAAAGAATTTCAGCTCCCAACACCTCCAGCTCTGTTTATATATTTATAACTACAAAGGGATTCTTGTCAGTGTGTGTTACTCGTTGCTATTATTTCTCAAATGGAATATCTGGCTGTAGAAAGAGTATTTACCTTTTCCAGGGCTTACAGTGGTTATGAACCTGAATCTCCCTCCTGGCTCTGCTCTTAAACAAAAGGCTGTATTTCCTCCTCTTATATCATTTTCACTTCAAAGCCCAGCTTTTAGATTACCAGAGAGATTTTTTTAAAGCTGTGATGATCAACAGCTTTTGGCTGGTGACACAGCTTGTTCCCTGGAATTCTTGCTGTTAATATATTAAGGCTTTTCTAAGTCATTAAACCTCCGAGCCACGTTGGGGTTGCTGGGCTGGGCCTGTCATTAGTCACAGCCCTGTTTGTAATCATGTACCAATAAAAATAGTCAGGAATACCAAGTCCTTCACTCTTGGAGTACAGCCTCTCATATGTGATGGCAGGAGAAATGGGAATAATTTAGTGATGTGGTGAGAACATGTCAAAATATGTGATTCAGCGCATTCTCTGGAAGTTACTTGTGTGTTTAAACAGTTATTGCTTTTACTCACAAGTTGTAGTGCTGGATGGTTTTTAACTTTTTGAAACTGAATGGAGGGTTGGCTTCAAACCCAGCTTTAATTTGTAATCTTTAATTTGACTTCCATGGAGTCCCCAGAGGTGGATGCCAGGACACCTCATGGTGATGACCAGCACTGGAGCACATGGCAGCTTCCAGGAGGTGGGGATTGAAGCAAGGATGAGGCACAAGATCTAAAATCCTTGCTCCAGCTCTGTCTGAAGCGGAGATTGAATTCCCTTTGGCCTTTCTTGCCTTTCCTGCGCTGTGAGGAGAGATAAGCTCGTGCTAGGCTGGGTGTGCAGCTTAGCTCCTTCAGCTTAATTCCTTCTTAGTCAGGGACAGCCGAGCCACACACCAGTGCTGGCTGCCACCTTCCCATCCCTGGCTCTGCTCTCTCTGGGCTGTGGCTTGGCTCCTGCCCGTGCCAAGGTCCCCTGGCACTGCCATGGGAAGGGGCTGGCTGTGGGACCACCAGGCACTGTTGGAGTCCAGGGAAGCCTGAAAGCTTCTCCTGCTCCTCTGGGGGCTCCTTTTGTCCCCAGAGCTCCTCAAAAATGGCTTAGCTTGCAACCTAAGCTGATGGGAGAAGCTCCCTTCACTGTTGGGAGAACCTGAATGCACCAGAGAGGTGAAAGGATTTTTGTTTAGTGAACCACAGAGAGTTTAGTTGTGGTTTTAGGTTTTGCTCTATGTGTTGTATAGAGGAAATATGGACATTTCAGGGTGCTGGTCTTTTCTTCTTTCTTCTTCTCCTTTCTTGTTCTTCTCTTCCTTTCTTCTCTGACACCAGTTCCTGTGGTCTGTTGGTTGGTGGAAGAAATTTGAAATAGAAGAGACATCAATAAAATGAGAGTTTACTGGTGTTGGGAACAAAACGAAATATGTAGAATTTCCTAACTGGTCAATAGTAGATATCAAAGGTTGCTGCTGTTAGCAGCCATTGCCTTTCTGCACTGGAGCACACAGCTTGTGTCTCTGAGGTTTTGATAAGAGAAAAAATAAACAACTTTGAAAAAGCAGAAAAGAAGCCTTGTTTCATCTTTTCGGGACATGGGACACTGAAATGATCGAGAAAGCTGAGCCAGAGACCATGGGGGGACGAGCAGCCCCTGCCAGGGCACGGCTGCTTTGGAGCTGGGCTCTGCCTGGAGCAGCAGATCCGTGTGGGTGAGAGCGTGGCTGTTTCATCTGGGCGGGAGCTGGGGCTTGGTGGTTCTGTTTCGCTGCCATCCCACTCCTTTCCCAAGCTTGTCATCCTTTCACACAGCGTGGCACCGGGGAGAGGGGCGGGGACTCCTTGGGAGATGGGTGAGATACTCAGCAGCGGCTGGGGATGCTGCTGCCTTCTCCTGGTGCCCTGTGCTGGCAGCCTGTGATTCACCCTCCTGCCATCCAGTGAGAGCAGCTCCAGCTTAGCCCTGGGAAGAGCTGAAACCCTTCCTGGGGAGGGATGTGATCCTGCTGGGAGCAGGAATGTTGCTTAGAGCATGAGGAGTGACCAGGCAAGGCTCTTGGGTCTGAGGTCGCCCTTTCCTAGGTCACTGCATGACCTGTGGAAGAATGAAAAAGTTGGTACAGAGGATTTGGTTCCATGTTCCAGCTTTTTAGGATGCTTAAGCCTTAAAAAGTCACGTTTGGGGAATTCTTTTTCAGAAGGTGGATGTTGGGTGCTGAGCATGAGCGAGGTGCAGTCCCAGTCTCTGTGGATATCCTCCTTGTCCAGGTGGAATTGTTTGACGAAAACACAAATTCTTGTCAGGAGCTCAGCAGAAACCTGCTGTGTTTGGTGTAGTTTGAGGATGTTGAGGATCATGGAATGATTTGGGTTGGAAGAAGACCTTAAAGCTCATCTCATTCCACCCCCTGCCATGGGCAAGGGCACTTTCCAGGTTGCTCCAAGCTCCGTCTAGCCTGGCCTTGGACCCTTCCAGGGATGGGGCAGCCACAGCTGCTCTGGGCAGGGAATGACAAATGTGACTAAAATATTATATTCTATAACAAAGAAGGCAGAAGATCCTTCCTTACCCTCTGAACTCATTACAAACTGGACCTGCCTTCTGCATGCTATGGGGAATGTTGCAAAGGTGGTTGCAGAATGTATAAAAGTCAAGTTACACAACTGTCCAGGATTATACAATGGTCTGTCCCTCGGTGACCCAGGTGACTTTATGATCTGGTGATGGAAACGAATAAATGGTTTGTTTTGAGTGGATGGAAAACTTTCTGTGGCCACTGAGGATGTTTGCGTTATGTAGTTGTCAGCCACGTGAGCTTGAAATACAATAGAATTCAGCAATACAGGGCAAGGCTTTACAATAAGAATACCTGGTGTTTAATCCTCTAATTTTGCCACAGGCATCTTGACCTTGAATTCAACGTGTGCTTATTCACCTTCAGGCGCTTGAGGCACTGGCAGCAGGAGCAGAGTTCTTCAGGAGGTTCTCTTCAATGATCACAGTGGGTGGGATTGCCAAGGTTTAAAGGAAAGGAAGGGGGAAAGGCTTTTTTTTTTTTTGGTGTTTAAAGTGGCTGTTAACCTAATAACCTGTGCAAATGAAAAGATGCAGAAGCAGTGGGTTGAGGGCCGGAGTGGCTGTTGTGGCTGGAGGCGTGAGGAGGTCCCGTGGCACTGGGTGACCCTCGGCCTAGAGCGCGCACGGCCCCGACTCCACCAGGGGATGTGCTCGGAGCGGGGCCGAAAAAAAACATCTTCTGCTTGTGTAAGCAGTGGGAAAACAAGCAGACACTTTATACTCTGGAAAGCCCAGTAAGCCTCAGGAAATTCCTGCATTCTTGATTTGATTTTTGTGGCCGAGGGCTGCGCTTGAAAGATGAGCGAGGTTGCGTGGCCGCGGCCCAGCGCCACAGACTCCATCCACCAGGGCTGAATGGCTCATTGTTCCCTGCGGGAGCCCGATCAGCTGTCACTGCTCCCCTCGAAACACTGCCTTCTTTTAGGAAGGAAAAGTGCTGATACCGTGTTTCACACTGAAGGAGGAGTTGCTGGTTCTTGCTGCTGTTCAGAGCTGCGTGTGAAGTGTCCCACCTCGAGAGCCGCGTTGTGATTTCCTAATTAAAGCACTCGTGCTCTGCTCGTCTTCTTGTCTTTGAGAGCTGCTGGTTTTTTTGGAAGTGGTCCTCTGGACTTCTGCTTTTGCTCCAGAAGGTGGGTTTGCAGCTGGGAACAGGATGGAGAATGTCCAGTTTTGCTGGGTTGTTGCCCTTATAAAGAATCCCTCAGTCGTGGCACCGAGGAGGGTGAGTGGTCATACCATGATCTGCCTGAGCTGAGTCTGGTATTTGCCATCCCTACCCCAGTCCTCTTTTCAAACGTGGTGTCTGCTGCTCATCCATGCTAAAGAGGGTTGCTGACTTCTGAAAAATTGCAGATGAGCAATCCCTAAATGCACAAATTCAAACATCACAGGCGAACAAGATATTTGCTGCATTTGAATCCTGACCCTCCTTCTTAATGTGCTTTGCAGAAAACACCAATTCTGCTCTGGTATTTTGGGATCCCTTTCAAAGAGTCCACAACTTACTAAAATTAGTGTCTTTTGTCCAGTAGCTTCTGAAAAGGTCACGGAGTTGTTTCTGTGTTGGGAACATCCCTTTTGGTGAGGAAAGGGTGGAGGAGAAAACACAAAGGGAGGAAGAGCTTTCTAATACTTCTTGTGTTGAAGGATGTTCCTTTTTGGATTTCAGACCTGCAGGTGAGTGTCAGGCTAAGGATTAGGAGAACTGAGTGATGGCAGCCAGGAAAACGTCACCTTTGCAGCAATTTTGGTGCTGTTATCACCTCCTCTGCTTTAAAAAGTCTTCAGGTCAAAGCTTCAGGTGGGGTGGGGGTGTCTGGTTTGCATTTCCCTGGTTAAACCTGTCACTTGTGCAGGGCTTTGCAAATCCTGGTGTGGGTTTGTGGCTGGGGCTGGAGCTGAGGGTGTGCAGCACGTGTGGAGCATCAGCAGCAAGTTTTTATCTAAGTGCTGGCAGGTCTGGTGTGTGTGAACATCCCAGCTTTCCCCCTGGCCCTCCCAGGCCCTGCCAGTCCTGAAACACGAGCTGGGATGGAGCGAACAACAAAGGAACCTCCAAAGCCGCGGTGAATGCAGCGTGCAGGTTTTACCTGGCATGGCTCGTGCTTTCCTGGCACATCCAGGGTCGGGTTTGTCTCCTCAGCACCCTTGGAGCCAGCCCTGGAAGGTGCTGAGCCCTGCCTGGGGTGACCCCACACTCTTCCCACCTGAGCTGGGGCATCCCTGAGCGGTGCTGGAGTGGTTTTGGTTAAAGCAGTGCATGGACAGCTCAGGTCGATGTATTTGCCTGTAGCTGTGTTTCCTGCTGGAGAAACACAAGTTCTCTGAGTTTTAAGATTCTCTCCTGGGGGGGAAAAAAAATAAACCTGACCAGCTTTGCCCCCACATTAGTGTTGACTCCTCCCTTTCAACAACCTTGCTGCCTGTATTTCCTCCTTGCAGCAAAAGCCCCTGGGTACCACAGGCTGAGGAGTTTGGAACCACCAAATTCAGTGCTAATCAAGGCCATCTTCAAGCCTGAAAACCCCACACTTGTGCTGATTTTTAAAATCTTTTTTCTTCTTGGCAAGGGCGACTGGGAGCCGTGTTTTCATACATGTGGTTCGGGTTTTGGAGTCCCTAAAATAAAACTGCGGGGTTTTGTTCACGGCGAATCCCGGATTCCCTAAAACTGTTCCCGCAGATGTGAGCACGATCCGAGGCAACTGATCCTGGATGTGCATGGCAGGAATTAAACCATGGAGGTCCAGATGGCTCTTTTTTTTTTTTTTTTTTCCCACTGGGCAAAGGGATGAACTCACAGAGGAGCCAAGCTGCACTCTGTGATTTTCCGTGTTTCAGGAATCAGCAGCGAAGTTGTTGATTTTTAAAGAAATTGTGTTTGGGAAATGATCCCTGCCCGCCTTCCCTGGCAGTGATGGAGCTGTGGGCGCCTGCAGTCGCAGGGTGGAGGTGTGAGGAAAGCTGTGACTGCTGGAAACCTGACATTTTATTGCTGGTTCTGGAGTCAGCCTGGAACAACACATCTTGGAAAAGCTTTGGAGGGAGCAGCACTCACAGTCAGGCCATGGCAGATCTCTACAGTTTGACTGCTGAAAGACCTTTAGATGAAAGGGCACATTTTATTGATTTCATGTTGAGTTTATTGCCTGTGTAAAAGCCAAATAGCCTTTGCTGGCTGCATCACTGAATATTTCTGCATTTTCAGACTGGGACTGACACACTTCTGCTGTGTTTTCTTGCCCTCTTTGACCGTGAGTGAGTCATTTTTACTATTCTGTCCCTCAAATTCAGGATCAGTGGGATAAGGAGAGCACGGGGCTAGTGGGAGAACCTTTCATGTTTGTAAAATGCTTGAAAACTGTTGGTGAAATATTGCGTTATCAATAATAATTATGCTGTGATTATTATGATTATGTATTACGAATTAATTATAATATTAACACCTATATCTGCGTGCTCTGTGGGGTCCTCAGATGGGGATATGTTACTTGCAGATATTTTTAAAAGGAAAGGAGCCTTCCTGGAGACGATTCCCTAATGGGAAGCACTCTGGTGTTGGCTCTCCAGAGGGGTTTCTTCATCTCTTTCATGGCTCGGTTTATAATGAGCTGCACAGCTGGAGACTCAGGAACAAACTGAATAATCTCAATTTCGGTGCCTTTGGGGAGCGCCCCAGAATGTGCAACGTCTTGTTTCTGCATCAGGAGTAGTTTGCAGAGGAATTTGATAGAAATTCCCCAAAGCGATTTGCTGAGCTGACGTGGGGGATTGCAGCACTCAGTCCTTTTTTCCAGACGGAGATTCAGTACATTTTTAGGCAGTGACCACTCGCTCCCCATTCCAAAAGTGCACTTGACACTTGTAACCCATGAGCTTTTCAGCAACAAAGCTTCGCTGTGCCCCAGGCTGCAGGGTTTGGGATGGAATTCCTGCAATTGGTGCCTCCAAAACACAACCCCAGTCGTTTTCTGCCTGCAGTTAATCACCACGGGGGAGCCTGGCTGACACTAACGAGGGAACACATTTTTTAACCATGTTTTATTGGAGAACTGTGATGGTGTTTTTCTGTGATGGGATTGTGTTTAATCTGCGCTGCTTTTGTTTGTTGCAGAGATTCGTGCCCAGTTGGTAGAGCAGCTGAAATGCCTTGACCAGCAGTGTGAGCTTCGGGTCCAGTTACTGCAGGACTTGCAGGATTTCTTCCGCAAGAAGGCAGAGATTGAGATGGATTACTCAAGGAATTTGGAGAAGTTGGCTGAGAGATTCCTGGCTAAAACTAGGAGCACCAAAGACCAGCAATTCAAGTAGAGTATTTGCCCTTTGTTTCTGCCCTTTTTTTCGCTGCTGTAGATTTGATTGCAAGGACAGGAATGGAAAAGAGAGTTGTTAGAGTGAATGTAGGCACCAGCACTGCTCTGAATTCCAGAGCCAAATGTTCCCCGAGTTTATGTTGGACACAGAAGCCATTCCCTGTTTCTGGGTAGCCTGGCTGCTCACTTCATGTCAGTAATTCATGGTAGGTCGTGTGTTGTTAATAGGGAATGGGATGTAAGAACTGGAATGTGCAAAAGGAGTCATTTTCTTGGGAAAAGTGGGCAAAGCCAGGATTTCCTTCAGTGTCAGTGGCTTTGGTTTTCTGAAGGGAAGCTGTTCCCAATCTGTTCCGTGCTGTCAGTTCTCCGTTTGCAGGATCCCACACACGCTCTGCGTGGGAGTTGTGTTACAGCTCTGCTACTATCGCTTCAAACGGCACAGAAATAAGGCCAGCAGCACTTCCAGAGAGAGCTGAGCCACTGTGGGTGGGGGAATCCCTGGATACTGAGCTGGTGGGACTCCATTAAAATCTAAGCATGTCCTTACTGACAATCTCTGGCTCTCCTGCTTGGAGCATCACTTACAAGTGGGTCTGGCCATGCTGCTGGGCTCCTTGCTGGATGTTGGTTCTTCCCCACCTCTCTGAGTTGGGATGGGTGATGCAGATGGAACATGTTTCCACTGGTTCACCTCCTTCTGATCCTTCTGAGGTGCCTTTCCCAGGAGAAGGGTGAGGGTGAGGAAGGGGCACGGCCACGGGAGCCCAGCACGGCGCTGCCGTGGGTCACATCTGGGCAGCGCTCAGCCTTGTTGGGTTGTGTTGTCAGGGCAGCAGCTGGGGAAAAACACAGAGCAGCAGCAGCCTTGGGATCTGAATCATTTCTGCTTGGGACATTTCGGGCTGAGAGGATCCATCTGGGCCTGCCCCCGCCCAAAGTGCAGCGTCACTTTTCGCTTTGTTTGGGTCGGGATGTTCTCCCTGTGTTTGTGTTGTGTTGTTGCTGTGTTTGGAGGGACGTGGGGATGCAGCAGCTTCCCGTTTCCAGCAGCAGCTCTTCTTGTGGAAGCCATTAAGGAGGCACCATTTTAGTTTCCTGTCTGCACAGCTTTGATGTCATTCACTTCAGTCCTCGTTCAGAGCACACGTTGTGCTGCGCTCTCAGCAGAGCTGTGTGACAGACTGGGGGAGAGTTATTCTGCATATCCACAGACCTGTCAGAGCCTGGAGGATTTCTTCTTTTCCTTTAGAGTGAAAGTGTTGTCACAACCATAAACTGGGCATATCCTGCACGAGCCTTTAAGATGGCACTAAAGAAATGATGTTTTGAATTACAATTTTTGCAGTATGATCAGTGATTTCAGTTGATTTTCTTGTTATTTCTGGTGAAAATTGAGGTGATTTTCTTCACAGTACGTGGTATGAAACATCTCATCCGAAACACTTATGTATTCAGCTTGAGAAAGTTGCATAGAACTTATCTTCTGTTTGGGGATTTAGAATGGATTTATAATGTGGAAGTTTTGATCAGAGGTGAACAGAATCCTGCAGGGTTTGCAGGGAGAGGGCTG
Organism: Erpornis zantholeuca; assembly: GCA_013400515.1. Classification (NCBI taxonomy): domain Eukaryota; kingdom Metazoa; phylum Chordata; class Aves; order Passeriformes; family Timaliidae; genus Erpornis; species Erpornis zantholeuca. The sequence continues at coordinate 1,343,841 of VZTN01019504.1, read as the reverse complement.
GTGCTGCTCGGGCTCTAACTTTAGCAGCAGATTGCTCCTACCAGAAAAATGCCTTGCTCTTGGACTATGTTACCCCTGCAAGGTCTGAGTCCTGAATACACAAATTAATTTGATCAAGAGCCGGAATAAGATAAAAATAACACAAAATCTGAAGCTGCTGGGTGTGTGGGCAGTGGTGGCCACAGCAGTGGCCCAGGCCAGGCTGTCCATGCAGCATTTCTTTGGCCATTTGTGTGCTGGCTGTGCCAGTCAGCAGTGTCAGAATGCCACAGGGGCCCGCCAGGAAAACAATTCCCATTGGAGCCACCCATCCCCAGCACTGCTCTGTCTGAATCACGGGGAGTATCTCACCTGGCATCTCTCGTGGAGATGCTGGAGCTGGGATCCCATGGGGAGCCCCCCCATTTAATCAAAGCCAGCCATCAGCTCCCTGCTCCTCGGGAGCTGGGATTACACGTCTGGGAGAGGAGCCCGGGCGGGTGCTGCTCTGTAATTGCCTGGCTCCGACCCTATAAATACCCCATAATAGCCTGCTCTCCCCAGAACCTGGTAATTATGTCGGGAGGTATCATTCCCTGCCTGCTCCCCGTGGCACATCCCGTTTTTAGATCTCCTGACACGCGGGCCAGGAGGAAATCTGTCAGGCAGCCACCCTGTCATTTGCATGTGCTTTCCTGCTCAGCAGCTATTATGGGATTGCCCACTTGCTCCCACTGTGTGCGTTCAAGGGAAGCTCTCCGGGCCAGGAGGCTCTGGGCTGAGCCCTGAAATTGGATTGTGTGGCTTCCTCCCCAGCCGTGTCCATGCTGGGGAGAGCACAGGCTTCAAGGGAAAAGCTGTGTGGGGCTTCTCAAGACATAATGAGGTTTATTTTTCTTAGATGTGGTTGTCTCAGAGTGGATCAGGTGGCCGCGTTTGCGTAGAATCACAAGATGGTTCCGGTTGTAAGGGAGCTTAAATCTCATCCTGGGACACCTTCTGCTGTCCCAGGTAGCTCCAAACCTGGCCTTGGACACTTCCAGGGATCCAGGGGCAGCCACAGCTTCTCTGGGCACCCTGTTCCTGTTTCTCACAGGGAGGAATTTCTTCCCAATATCCCTTCTAACCTTGCCCTCCTTCAGTTTGAAGCCATTCCCCTTGTCCTGTCCCTCCAGCCCCTTGTAACTCATCTCTCTCCATCTTCCTCATCAGCTCCTTCAGGCACTGGGAAGGCACAGTTGGGTCACCCCAAAGCTTCTCCAGGCCCAACAAACTCAGCTCTCTGAGCCTTTCCTTGCAGGAGAGTTTTCCATGTGGGGTTTGGGATGGGGATGGCTGGGTCTGGGCAGCAAACGGAGCCTGACAGAGTGCTCGGTGTGGAACTTCACTGGAGCATCTCAGAATGATCTGCAGGGGTAGGTGTGTGTTATCCTCATCTGATGTCTCTGAAGAAGGGGAACAGATTGATTTAGCCAGGGTGACACAGGAGTTGATGGCAGTTGGATGCAGCCCAGGTTTTACTTGCTGTTAACTGCTCTGCCATGGCTGTTAGACCTCACTGCACCTCCTCTCTTTTAAAAATGGGGTTTTTTTTCAGTTAGAAGAGGCTATTAAAGGGCATAATATTTGGTGTATGTGTTCTATCTATTCCTCAGTATCTGTTGGTAAATACCCTTTCAAAACCCAAGTCTTACAACCCTGGTTATCAAAGGAGCTTCTTGGGCCCAGCTTTGGTACCTGGGGTGTGAATCAGAGCACTCATCTCACACGTGGCTCTTGGGTCTGGGGGTCCCTGCAGGCTGCAGAGCTGGGTGTGACTTCCAGCCCCTCAAAAATGGCTCTGTCCCACTGCACTGAGACCCTGAGACCTTCAACCCCAGGCTTCAATTCTCCTTTTTCACGTGATTTTTGTCCTGGAGGATTTGCCTATTCAAATCATCAGTCAACAGTATGAAAAGCATGGCAAATCTAGAGTGATTGCTTTTGAGGGAGAAAATGGGAAAAAGAAAAAAGGAAAAAAAAAGACAATGCTATTTTAAGGTCATATTTTAAATCTTTGGAAGCAGGATCCTGAGTAGCAATTGTCAGCTGGAGAGCTCAATGTCCAGGATATCCCAGCATGAAATTCAGATGGCTTTCTGGCAGCCTTTGCCTTGAAGTAGAAGATGCAGAATAAGTCTGGCAACCTTCAGGCTGAGCACTTGTAAACAACAGATGTTCATAACTGGAATCTTTTGGAAGAGAAGGGCAGGGAGCAGCATGGATGTCCATGCTTGTAATTCTCAAAATTCGCAGTTAACACCAAGCTGTGTTAGGGAACATCAAACGTGGGTTTGAATGAGCAGCTTGCAGGGAAGTTCAGCTTTAATTTTCCTAAAAATAAAATTATTACTTTGAAGCAGAGATGATACAGGTTGTGAGGGAGGTATTGACAAAAGCATTTGGGTCACGTGGACTTCAATTACATTATTATTATCAATAGTGATAAACATTGTCTTAGGCTATTTTGCTGGTTCTTTTTGCTGAAACTGAGTCCTGTACATTTTATTCTGAGCCTGTCAAATAACCCCATTTAAAGGTTTTTGTAAGCATTAAACATTCATTGATTCAGTGACCTCCGTGCATGTAGAGAGCCAGGGATCCATGACCAGCAAAAATGGATGGGAAACCTCAGGGAGGATTTTTGTGCTGTTTTTCATCATCTCAGTGATGCCAATCTCACACCACCACGATGCTGTGATTGTAGCCTCTCTTGCCAGAGCACACTGCAGAGGACAAAACTCAGAGAGGGTTGAAAGAGTATTTAGAGAAACAATTAAATCTCTGCTCTCACACTTGGCCCAGCTCCAGCTCTGAGGGTTTGCAGAGTTGACTGTCCTGGGATGCACCAGCTTTGGAAAAGTCTGTTGGACACATCTAGGAAAAAATCTGAATATTTTGGGAGATCAGGAGCTGGAAGAGGAGACTTCAGGTGTTGTTTTAAATGCCTGCTTCACAGCAAGGATGTTGAGGGAAGTTCTCTGTTCCCACGGGCAGTGAGACATCCCTTGGAGAGGGACCCTGCATCAGGACAAGGACTGATGGGTTCAAACTGAGAGGGGAATTTAGGTGAGATATTGGGAAGGAATTCCTTCCTGTGGGGGCCTGGCACAGGTTATCCAGAGAGGCTGTGGCTGCCCCATCCCTGCAAGTGTCCAAGGCTGGGTTGGATGGGGCCTTTCTCTTCAGTAATATTTTCATTCTCACCTGATTCATTCCTTTGTCTTGTGCTCCTTATGGAAACACAAGGTTCCTATTCCTGATTCGTGGTTTTAACAAAAAATAATTTATTATTTATTTTGTTATTAGTTGGGGTTTTTTAAAACTTGAATCTATTTTGTAAAATAACTTTTTTGCTGTTTCCTTGCAATGCCCAACTCATTGTCGCTGGCGTCTGTCGCTCTCCCCTGCTTACCTTAAAGCAGATAAATCTTGGGCTGTCTGCAAGTCCCTCGTATGAATGAGTAATTTAATTAAAACTTTTCAGATACTTGAGACTCAATCTTCCCTTCTGATCTTTTTGAGACCCAGCCGAAACCTTTGAAGTGGAAGTTGCACAGGACCCGATCAAGATAACACCCGAGAAACCACAGGGCTCCATCATTTGTGGTTCCCTAAAAACCTGTGCACAGCTTCCTCTTCCTGCTCCCAGCCAGCCCTGATTGCTGTGATCTGCTGTAATTTAGGCTAACCTAAATAAACTCTCCACACTCACTGTCATCTTTACACGAGGAGAAATAGTGCTTGAAGTAAACCTGGATCTTGGCATCTTCTTCCTCTTCCTCCTCGCGGGGGAAGTTTGAGTCAGAAAGTTGTTGTCAGTGCGAAGGCCACCAGCATTTTGGGGAATTCTTATTCACATTATTATTCACATCTTAAAGTTTTTGGGGTGATCTCATGAGTTTCACCTCTCCAGGGTGAGTGGGGACTCTGTCACTCTGCAGGATCTGTGGGAACGGAGCTCGGAATATTTCCCTTCCCTTTTCCGTCCCTCCTCTGTGATGACATGGAACTGGGAGCAGAGTGCCTTTGCCAGCTCCTTTGGGAGTTGAAATGGTTATTGGGAGTCCCAGTTTGCTCCCTGCCATCTGCTGTGGTGAGGATTGAAGTGGTTCTGCTCTGAGTAGAACTTCTGCTCTGTGTTGGGAAAGCTGCGCCCATGTCCCACCCCGGGAGAAGCTGCAGTTCCAAAGGTGCTTTAAAAGTTAATGTGTGTGGAGTTTTAAAGGATGCTTGGGAGGTTTGAAGCAAATCTTTCCTTTTCTGTCTCAATTCTGCCTTGAGTACCTGCTCTCTGCTGGGAAAATTGTCACCAGCAAATAATGAAGGAGAGCTTTTCCCTCCCCTCCTTGCCGTGAAAACGCTGGGTGTGTACCAAAACAAGAGCCTGTTCCAGAGAGGCACTGCAGGGTTATTGAAACCAAGGGATGGCAAGAAATTAAAGGAATTTAAAATGAGAATGTGGCCGTGTGTGGCTGCCCGGGGCCGAGCATCCTGAAGGTGACAATCCCGGCCGTGCTCTGGGAGCCTGTGGGCTTGGGGATGGATTTTCCCTGCAGGATTGGCCTTTCATGTGTAACCACAGGAGTGTGTCAACAACCATCTGGCGCCAGCACACACCAGCCACTGCCCTCACCAGCCTGTCCATGGGCTCCTGGTATTCCTGCTATTTGCTGCCTTGGAATAGCTGTGGCCGGGACAGCTGGGCTTTGTCCAGTTAACTCCTGCAGCTCTCCTGTGTCCTCCTGGTGCCTTAAATGGCTCCCTAGAAACAGTGAGCAGGCAGGGATAAAGGAATCAAGGAGGGATTGGTTGGAAAGGCCTTCAGAGGTACACTCTGGGCTCCAGAGGCTCCTGCCTCAGTGCATCCCAACATGGACAAGGACAGCTCCCGAGTTCTTCCCACTTGGATCTCAGCATCAATTCCCCAAGCAGAAGCCAGGCAAGGATGGAATTTGCCCAAGCTTGCCCCCCTGTCCCCAAGCTTGTGGTTTGCAGTTGTTGGGCCTAGGAGGGTCTGGGTGTCCTTGGAGAGCTGGAGAGGCTTTGTTGAGTGTGTGTGAGCATGAGAGAACAGCACTGAACGAGCTCCAGGGAACTGCAGAGTGACACTGGGCAGGGCAGGGCTGGGAACATAGAAAAGTAAAACCTAAGGCATCACCCCTGGGGCTCCAGCATCCTTAGGAAAGGCACTCCTGCTGCTCCCTGCTCCTTCCTGGGGATTCTTGTAGCCAGAACTCCTGGTGCTGGTGGCTCCCAGCTGCTCCTGGTGGTGCTGGAGCAGTAATGAGGTCTGAGGGGTTTCAAGGCAGGGTTTTGAAGGCAGCAAGAACAAGGTCAGCTGGTGGAGAGTCTGAAGGTTTTTTGTTCCTACATTTCATGGTAGCTGGGTAATTTTCACTTGTAGCTCTGCCAGCTTTAGAGGGCAGAGACCGAGTCAGTGGGTGAAGCAGTCCTGGATCACAAGCTGCAGTCATTCCTGAGCTTTCCAATTTTTTTTAAGGAAAAAAAAAAAAATCAAGATCAGCTGTTCTGAAAGCTTTTATCTAAAATTATCCATATTGCAGCACAAATCCAAGCATTGGTGTCATGAGAAGGGTAATGAAACTCTGCCCTGGCTCAGATTTCCCATTTTCCCCATGTCAGGCTTTCCTTGCAGCAGAGATCTCTGTCCTTTCAAGTGCAGAATATTCCCTTTTCAATGGAAATTAAACTGCATTTCTTTCAGGAGGAAAGAAATCCGCTAAGAGTCGTGTCCAGTAATCAGGGAGAGCTCTGGCTTTGCCCCACAGGTTTTACTCTTTTCTAGATAAATATTATTGTGCTGTAAATGGATGATAAACAGAGCTGGAGAGAAGTAAGTGATGTCTTTAAGGCTCCACCTGGATCTGCTGCTGGAGCACCCTCTGAGATCCCAGCTTTCATCTGGGATGAAATGCTGCCCTGAGAGATGACATTTTCCTTCCAGTAAATGAAATTCTGACCCAAATAAACTGAGGTTCCTCTCCTCTCCCCTGCTGCCCTTTGTGCTGCTCCTTTGCTGTGTGCATCAGCCGGGAGAAGGAAGGTGGGGAAAGTTCAAAGATGAGAAAATAAAGCTGCTTTTGGGAGTGCTGCTGTCTGTGTGGGGACAGAGAGAGAGAGGTGCCTCCACATAATGGCCTTTGCACATGAGACACAGCATTTTGTTTCCTTGGCAGACTCTGTTTAAGCTCACTGGGTGCTTGAAATCTTTTTTATTGTGGTTAAGACCCAAATGCTTGAGACAGGACTGTGAAACCTTTTTTCAGACACTGGAGCCATCCTCCCTCCCTCAGGCTCTGATTTATGCACAAAATCCTGGATTCAAAGGGAAAAATGGAAGCCTGCATTTGGCACAGTGCTGCTTGCATTTGCAGGATCTGTTTGTTGGGGGACAAAAGCTCCTGGGAATGTAGGGAATTGTAACTGAGGGTATATTTTGTGTATTCTTCTTTGCTCCTCAGCATCCCCAGGGCTGTACTCACAGCTCCAGAACCACGGCAGAATCCTGTCCTATCCTTCCTGTTTTGTGTCCTTGTAGGAAGGATCAGAATGTGCTGTCACCAGTGAACTGCTGGAACCTGCTGCTCAACCAGGTGAAGAGGGAGAGCAGGGACCACACCACCCTCAGTGACATTTATCTCAACAACATCATCCCACGCTTTGTCCAGGTCAGCGAGGACTCAGGACGCCTCTTCAAGAAGGTAAAGGAGTGCCCACGGCACAGAACTTCTACTTTTGGTTCTTCTAAAATGCAATTCCTGCTCCTGGTGGATCCATTTATTGGTTTTTTTTTTGTTTTCCTCTTTAGGCTTGACTCACCTTTGATTTTTTTCAGTCATTTTTCAGTCATCATTTTTCAGTCATTTCAGACATCATTTCAGTCATTTTCGTTCACTCATTCATTCACTCCCCAGTGTGGCCAGTTGAGATTTGTTGGTCTAAATTAAGGCTGTGTTTTTCTCCTCTTAGCCTGTTCCACAGTTTCGTGTGGAGGTTGAAAATTTGATTAAATAAGCAGAAACATTCCAGTTCTTCAACTCTGAACATTAGTCAAGGCCAACCCTCTAAAGACAGAATTTTATCTGCCATGGAGAAATTACTGTTAAAAGAAAAATTAGGCAGAATTCCTGCTATGCTAGATGATAAAAAGATATATTGTCCTTATCTGGGAAAAGGAGAAAAAGCAGCTGAGGTCTCTTTTTTTTTTTTTTTTTGCCTTATCCCCTTGATTTCCACCTGGGAAGGAAGGTGGGACAGTGTGGGAGGGTTTTCCTATTAGGAATCTGTTCTTGCAGTTAGAGAAACACAAATGTGGAGGCTCTGGAAGTGCTGTGCAGTGCCTGGTCCCTGTGGGGATCTGCCAATGGCTGCAACATCTGCTCCTTCACGTGTGGGAGCATTGCAAGTCTTCACTTTGAAAAAAAAAAAACCATTTCTCTGCCTCCTCTCCCTCCCCCTGCAACCTGTCCCGAGCTCGGGGAGTTCCTCCTGCTCTAGCAAGGCCTGGAGAAGGGAGAGATTGTTCAGATATTTCATATTTTCTGCCAGTTGCTTTCAGTGCTGGAGGAAGCCTGTGAAAAGCAGTTTGTTTAGGCTCTTGGGGAATGAAGAGTGCTCGGTGTTGGGTGTGGAGTTTTGTGTTGAGATGAAGGAGCAGCTTCTTGTTGCCTTTGCCCTGTTCCAGCAGGTTGTGATTTCTCTGGGAGAACGAAAATCTGTGCTGTTCCCTCTCTCCCACCTGCTCCTTGAGTTTTTTAATGGGGTACGAAAAATATATTCCACTTTTACCTTCTGTTTCTCTTCTTTTTTTAGTCATTGCCCAAGCAGAGGAGGAGGAATCTTCTCCTTTTCGAGTAATGTCACACCGAGGCCTTTTTGACCTTTTAAAACTTTCTGGTAATTACATTATGGTTGATTAGATACTTACATGGGATTATTGAGTGGCAGTTACTCTTCAATTCCTCTAATCCCTCCAAAGGAGGAGTAATCTCCCTGTTGAATTTCAACAAGGGCTGTGCTGCAGCAAGGTGGCCTGAAAAAATGCCTTGGCAAAGCAGCACTTGGAAATTGATATTATCCCAGTTTGACTGAGATAAAAAAACCCAGGGCATTTATAAACCAGGGCAAACCCGTGTTTATGTTTTATTTTGGGCAGCAGGACATGAATAAAAACAAATAAATAACCAATCAACAGCAAAATACATCTCTGGTTTGTTTTCTCACAGGCCAAGGGCAAACTCTTTGTTAATTTGTGCAAACAAAAGGGCATTTGTTGCTAAACCCTAACTACTTGTTTGGCTCTTTGCCAGCAATACCAGGCTGGCTGAAGGCCAAATCAGGTGTTTGAGTACTACTCCACTTGTGCTGGGTGGTTAAAACCAAAAATTGCATCCTCTGTTATCTGTTAGCAGCTGATAAGTAGAGAAATTTGGCTAACGTGGACCTACTTGTGCTTTTCCTCTTGAGTCTCTTCCCTTCCTGAGCTGCAGGAAGCAGCTGGAATTGGTACAGAAGGTACTGCAGGCTAGAAAACAGATGAGGTGTGTGATTAAAGTATTGCAAATCAGCTTTGCAGTCCGTGGATTTAAAGAAATGTTACCCATTTGTAAACCCCCCCTGCTCTGGGGCACGTTTGTAAAATAAACAGCACAGAAGTTGTCAGATCATCTCTGAACTTCAAGGAAATGGAAGCTTTTCCACCTTTTTGCCTTTTCCTGAGTTAAAAACAGGGACAAGGAGTTGCTGGCAAAGCCAGACTGCCTCTCTGTAGGTGTTGGTGGGCAGTCTCCTGGGTTATATTTAGGAAGTGCTCACTGGGTTTTAAATAATTTTAATTTCATTTTAATAATGAAATGTGGAGAGGATGGTGATGCAGAGATCCTCATCTGCTGAGGGCAGTCCAAAGCACATAGCTGTAAAAGAGAAGAGCCCTGGTTCTCAAGGCCTTTTTACAAACAGAGTCTGTTGATTGAGTGATCAGAAATCAGAAGGTTTTATTATGAATTGATATTTAGATTAGATATTAACATATAAAGGAAGATCGAAAGAAGGAGAGAGAGATTTCTTCAGCTTGTTTAGCTGCTGGAATCCTCTGTGTCTGTGTGAACAGAACACTTTCAAAATGTGTATAACACAAACTATGAAAACAATTTTAAAATAGAGGTTCTTCTCTTTGGCCAAAGAGATAAGAAGAAAAACAGCTGCGATATTTATATTTTTCTCAAACTGAAAACAATTCCACTGATTCAATGCTGCAAGAAACCAGTGAGGCACAAAAGTGCCTAAAGAAATCCTTTCAGGGTTAGCAACACATCTAAGGAATAAAATCCTCTCCTTGGGCTGGTTCTGTCAAACCGAGCGGGGGAGATTGGGAGGACAGGCAGGGGAAAAAAGGAGGTGCTTGAGGTTTTTGTCACTGAACTCTTGAAGCTGCTGCATCTCTCAGTGTGTGGAGAGCTGTTCAAAGGACAGAGTGTGGCTGTGATCCGGGCTGGAGGCAGCTCTCAGGGGCTGCAGGCAGCTCGGGGCTGGGTGTGTTTGATAAGGGCTGCGCTGGGGAGGGACCAGAGTGGCAGTGAGCAGGGGAAAGCTGAGGGAGCTGGAGCAGCACAGAGGCTGAGGTGGGGGCAGCAGGTCCTTCTGCATCCAGGGCATCAGCAGGAGTGCTGGCAGCCTGGGTTTTGTCTCTTCAGGCTGGGGTGGAGAAGGCTCGGGGTGGGATTCTCGTGTGGTCATGCTCGGACCCTCGGACTCTGCAATGGTCGAGTGTGGATGGGCTCCTGTTGGTGTGAAATCAGTGAATTCCAGCATCCCAGTGGCTCCTGTTGGTGTGAAATCAGTGAATTCCAGCATCCCAGTGGCTCCTGTCGGTGTGAAATCAGTGAATTCCAGCATCCCAGTGGCTCCTGTTGGTGTGAAAGCAGTGAAATCAGTGAATTCCAGCATCCCAGTGGCTCCTGTTGGTGTAAAATCAGTGAATTCCAGCATCCCAGTGGCTCCTGTTGGTGTAAAAGGAGTGAATTCCAGCATCCCAGTGGCTCCTGTTGGTGTAAAATGAGTGAATTCCAGCATCCCAGTGGCTCCTGTTGGTGTAAAATCAGTGAATTCCAGCATCCCAGTGGTTCCTGTCGGTGTAAAATCAGTGAATTCCAGCATCCCAGTGGTTGGGATTTGTCCCAAATCTGGGATTTGTCTGCCCCCAGGGACGGTGTCAGTGCAGTTCTGTGCTGCAGGGAATGAAAAGGGAGATCAATGGTGAAATAGCCACTTTCCCATCAAATAAACCTGGAGGGAGGGGGGAATTGTCCTGGTAACAAATTGCTGCACCTTGGGGAGGAGGTGATGTTGTCGTGTTTGGGCAGAGTTAATGATTTGGGGCTGGCTTTGGTGCAGGGTTGGAGTTTCCAGCCCTGGTGCCACCAGCGTTGCTATTCTGGTCACCTCTCCCTCTCCTGGAAGATCATCCTGCTTTGATGTCAGCTCCTTTTCATTCCTTCATCTCCTTTGATTTCTCCTGCTTATCCTCCTTCAGCGTGGCTCCTTTATTTATTTATTTCTACATTGCTATATCTGTGTATGTTTTTATTTATTTATTTTTTTTTCCCAAAATAGTCTTCTATTTGAGCTGATTCCTGCTTTGATTTCCCCTTTTCCCTCTATCCCCCTGTCACCCTCTGTGTTTAATGTTATCCTTCATTGCTCTGCGTGGAAGAACCTTCCTGATTCTTGCATGGTTATCAGGTTTTCTTGCCTCCAGATGTATCTTTTGAGTGGGATCCCTTGGGATTATTTATACATGTATAGACCTTTGAGCAGCAGTCTCTTTAATTTGGTCTCTTTAATCACTCCTTTTTTCTGTGTTGTCTCTTTGAGATTTTCCTAAGAAGCAGCCTGATAATCACATTCAAATTGAAGGAAAAACCAAAAATTACCTTTTTTTTTAAAGAACAGGCTGTGGAAACCTCACTCACTTTGAGCAGCGTCCGAACAAACTGATTATCTTCAGATTTTTGCATAAAGGAATTGTGAAGTGACTGGCAAATGTTAATGGGCAGAAAGGCAGATTTATTCTGTGTGCAGAGGTGCCTCAGGACAGGCAGTGCCCCCGAGATGAGCCAGGTACCAACTCAGCATCTGCCTGCCCTGCTGGGTTTAAAACACACATTTTCTGCTCTGGTTTTAGCTGGGAGGCTCCAGGGCTGCTGGAGCAGCGACCTTTCCCTGCTGTATTCACTTAATTGGGGATATTTAAGGGGAGAAAACCCCGTTTGGAATGAAGAAAACCAACCTGAGGATTTGAAATTCTCCTCCTCTTTAGCACCTTTGATGGTGGAAAAAAAAACCCACCCCAGTTTATCTCCTGGTGCACTGCAGGGTGTTTGATGTGAAATGGAAAATCCACAATGAGTTGGTTAAAAGCCTCGCAGTAATCAAGGAAGAGGAATTATTAATTCTCTGAAGGGGTCTGTCATGACCTACTTTACAGCTGCACTGTGTCTCTTGCTGCAACTGGAACCAGAATATGACAAATCTTAAAGCACCCCACACATGGCAAAGCCACCACATGAAAGAAATGTCATGGTTACAATGCTGGGAGTTCGTGAAAATATTTTTCCATCACGGTGTCAATTTGTAAATATGCAAATGCCACAAGTAAAGCTCCCACTGGAGTGCAGAGTTGGTACCTTTGTGCTCCATCCCTGCTCCCTCCTGGCAGCCATACCCACGCTCCACCAGCGATTCAGAAAACATGAGAATATTTAATGTTTGTCCTCCTCTAGGCATATTTAATTATCACTTCTAAAAAGATGCAGAGACCTGATGCTGTTTCAGAATCGGCAGGTTTGGGTTCCAGTTCCAGGCTGTCACCCCCTGACATAATTTGAGGCAGCAAATGTGATAAAAATCTCTTATCTTGGTGTGTTACACATTCACCCTCCCATGGCTTGAGCCCTTCCTGGCTCTTGTTGAGTTCATGGGGGAAGCACCTGGGGAACTCCAGGGAATGTTTGTTTTGAAGCCATCCCCTCTCTCTGTCAGGCTGGGGAGGAGATCCGGGGCAGAAAATGTTGTCAGCATTCCTGAGCTCTCCTCTTTATCATCTCCCCCCCAAATATTTTGAAGCTGAAGTCGTTAATGTTTGCTGGAATGCGGAACAGCCCCGGCCAGCCCCGCAGTAGATCCCAAAAACATCTTGATTAAATTAGAGGGGAGGTGGAGGGGAGGGGGGCTTGGAACAAAGAGGCTGTTGAGGAGCTGGCACATCCCGTGCTGGGAATTTATGTTGCAGCCAGGGGTGGCAGAACCTCCAGCCCTGCACATGGTGCAGATACACCCCGGAGTAACAAAGGAGTAGTGTGTTCTTCCCTGGGCTGGGGAGAACCTGCATCCCCAGCCCATCAGCCCTGCCAGCTCCTGGCCTGGCTCCCTCGGGTGCTGCTGATGCTTTTCCAGAGAAAAGAAAGGTTTTTATGACCTCTCAGTGCCCAGCAGGGGTGAGGAGCTGCCCTGCTCTCCCCACCCTCAGGTGTGCAGGGAGCTCCTGTGCTGCCTCCCAAGGATGCTCCTCCACCCAGATCACCTCCCAGACCTGCAGGAGAAGGGTTTAACCTGCTCAGATAAGGAGACACAGTTTGTGGGGACACCCCCTCTCCACACACACATCCAGCTCATTAGTGCAGCCAATTAATGAAGATTTTGTTGCACAAGCCATTCCTCATGTTAAGGGAGGTGCAGACAGGCTCGGTTGCAGGTACAGCCAGGAGCAGATCACAGTAAAGCTGATCAGAATATCTTTTATTTATTGCCTTTTCCTGGGAGATTGTTTACAAAACGAATCGTTCTGCCTCTGCAAAACACCCAGAATAACAGAGGAAATACAGAACAATGGAGAATTTGCTGCTGCAGTAGCAGTTGTTGTCTGGAGACATTGACAGCTGCCAGGACTGTTCTTGTCTCTCCTTGGCATGGATGTTATCTGTAATTCCATGGCACTTTCTGGCATGGTGCTGGAATCTCTGCATGGCACAGTGGGAGCAGCAGCCTTCAATCTGCACTTGGAATTCCATGGGAACTCGGGGAAGTTCTCTTCGTGCATCACCTCCACCTCCCTCCACTGCACTCGAGCAACGACTTTTTCCTCATGTCCAATCCATTTTCCTCTGACTTTCCCAAGCAAACCCTTCTGCTTCCTCCAGTGTATTTCCATTTATCAGGCTCAGCCAGCTCAGCTTTTGTTCTGGGTGGAATCAGTGCAGGGAACAGTTTTACATTAGCAGTGCTCATTGCACAGCTCTTGTTGTGATGTCCCCTGTGATCTGTCTTACCTTCATCCTAATGGAAGAGATTTTTTCCAGCCCAGCAATCCAGCAGCTCCTTTCTTGAGAGCTCCTTTGGAAGCACAAAGAGTTTTGACAGTTTGGCATCTTCTTTCCCCTTGAATCTACATTAAAATACTTGTTTTAATCTCTGTCTCGTAATTGGCGTCTCAGCAGTTTGGGCAGCAAATGAGTGATTTTTTTGGTGCAAGAAATGAGCAAAATGGGCTGAAAAGAGCAGGGTTGAGAGGCAGATGAGGGCCAGGCCAGGCAGTTCCAGCAGCACCGAGGAGCCTGTGGCTGGAAAGCTCCTTCTGTGTGAAAAGTTCAGTGCTCAGGGCATTTCACACAGACCCAGGCAGTCACTTCCATTTATCATCCCCACGTGGAGGAACAGGCAGCCAGGAAACCCTGGCGACCCAGATGAGTGCAGGGGTGAGCAGCAGCCTCAGCTCCTTCTGCTTCCAGAGGTGGAAATCCTGCAGGATTGTTCCTGCAGACTCCCTCAGAGGCTGGGGATCGCCAGCTCTGTGCTTTTCTCCACGTTAGAGACTCCTCAGGAAGAGCTTTCCTTTGTTCAGCCTTTGTGTCAGATGCTCTTCTTCCTTCTAGCACCTGGGGAACAGAGTGAGGAATATGGGACTGGAAGATGTGGAAAATCTGGAGGATTTGGGCATTGTGAGTCCCAACTGTGCTGCCAACAGAGCAATTCCAGGCTGGCCTGAACCACAACACCCCAAAATAATAAAAAAAAAAGTCTCTGATAAAGCAATTTCCATCTCAGAAACACTGAGCACCGCTGAACCGAACAGTATGGGGGAAAATATAATTTAAATTTAAATCAGATAATCTTGCACTTCTGGCTTTTTAATTTATCAGTGTGTTGTTGGTTTTCTTCTCATGGCTTAGCACTATCTTGACTTCCTGGGCAGAAATGTTGGTTTAAGCCTGGATTTGGCTGCATTGCCTCTTTATCTGTTTCTTTTCCTGAACATTGTAGGCATAAATAATCTTGGATTTATCAAATTTGCTTGCCCCAGTAGATATTAAACACTTCCAACGTGAGGTTTCGAGCACACAAACGCTGCCTTAGTGGGCAGGGCATGAGTAAAATCTATAAAATGAATTAAATTATTCTTGTTTCGTGGTGGTTTCCTTATCCTGCCTCTCTTCAGCTTCCACACCAAGCTGTGCTGTATCCACAGTCTGTCTGATCCTGTGGAAGTGGGAAAATTGTGTATTTTTCAGGCTTGAAAATCGAAAATCTCAAGTTCTCTGGAAATTTCCATCTCTGTTCCCTAAAGCTTTTCTGACTGTGCACTTCTGATATTTTGGTTTATTAATACTCCTGGTGCAATGTGACCCCGAGTGGCTCTGGGCTGGGCACTGATTGGATTTGCCAGCATAAATAGTGGTGCTTAATTGGGCCTAAATTATTCGTGGCTGCTCCGTGCTCACTTCCTCTGCCTTTGCAGTGCCTTCCCCAATTAACTTTCATTTCTCTGTTCTCTTGCAGAGCAAGGAAGTGGGACTGCAGCTCCAGGAGGACTTGATGAAGGTCTTGAATGAACTCTACACGGTAAATCGGGGATTTCTTGGCATCTTCTCGGGCACAAGGGAGAAGTGTTTGACTTCTCCCACCAAGGCTGAGAAAAGGCTGCAGTCGAGGTCGCCTAAAAAGCTCCATAATTCCAATTTTTTCCCTCTGTCCTTGTGTTGTTTCTGCTCTCTAAGTGTTGGCTCCACAAAGCTCTCACCTTCATGACCATTGGTTGCTTTTTCTGCAGTGATGCTTCCAGAAAGAGCCAGAGATAGGAGAATTATTCCTAAATACACCAAAAATCTCGGGCTGGGAGCCTTCAGAGGGGCACCCACTGAGCTTATTTGTCCCTCAGCTCTCAGCAGAGCAGCTCCTTTTAGAGTCAGAGTTTCCCATCTGGGCTTTTCCCTTCTCAGTAAATCCTCTGGAGACCTCGAGGAAGAGCTGAGGGAGGAGGATGTGATCCCAAGGGAGCTGCGTGGGGATTTTTCTTCTCCTCGAAGAGATGAATGGGAAACCCTCATGGCTTGATGTAAATTCTGCTTTCTGCAGCTGTTACTGAGCTAGTTCTCATCTTTAAAAGCAGAACTCACCCTTCAGTTGCTCAAAATGCCCTTTATTTTGTCCTTCCTCAGTGATTTGCTGGGTCATGACACTGAGATTTGTGTTGTGGCCTTCCCCCTTCCAGCAGCTGACCCAGGGTTGTCTCTCAAGCCCTGGCATGCTGACCCTGTGCTGAAATTGGGGGTGAAAACCACAATTACAGAGTGTCAGGGGGTTCCCCAAAATGTCCTGTATCAGTGAAATGTGTGGAGGGAATTATTCCCTTGCAGTTTGGTACAATCAGAGCCTCAAAGCCAAATTTTCAGGCTCAAATCAGCACTCCAGAAGTTGTTTTCTATTTGAGGACATAATTGCCTCAACTTCTGAGTGGTGTCATGGATGGGATGCTAAGGAAGGACACAGATCTGCCTCTACAAGGAACTGAGATGAATCTTTACTTTCTCTACACAAATAAAACACAGAGGGTTTGTCCCAACCTGTGATTTTTTTTTAGTCCTGTGCCATCTTGCCCTCAGCAGACCCCAGTGAGTCACCAGTGTCCCCACACCAGAGCCTGTGGCTGCCAGCATGGCCTTAAAACCATTAAAAACCAATTAAAAACTGGGATTTCTCCCTCTGCTTTCGCTCTCTGCCAGCTCCACTCTTGAGTGAGAGAGGAAAAGCAACTCCTTTGCATCTATTATTATAATTATAAACTCCTGCTTTATAGTCTGAGCATCTGCAGGGGCTGGGAGTGTGTGTGTGTGTGTGTAAATTATTCAGGATGTGTCTTTAGCACTGGCTGCAGTCACATTCCCTTTCATGTTGAAATCCAGAGTCTCTTTGGCTCTGGGAGCCTCTGCTGATCTCTGCTCAGGGGTGTTGTTAATTTGGAAAAGATTTTTTTAATTTTTATTTTTTTTTTAGGTATTTTTATGTTTTATTGATTTTTAGAGTGTTGGATTTGCTGTAGTTGTTTATAGATTGAGGAAATTGTAAATATAAAAAATGTTTTGTTTTTTTTTTGACTAACGAGAAAGTTTTTATTTTGAGATGTGTTTTTATGATTTGTGTTGTGCACACTTTGGAACTGTTTGTTTATAGGGACACAGAGGATTCCAGCAGCAGAGCAGGTGGAAGGAATCTTTATTTTGGTTTTTTGGGGGTTTTTTGATTAATATTTAATTTAAATATTTACTTTATAAATAAAGCCTTCTAATTTCTGACGATCAATCAATAAATTCTGATTGTTTTGTGAAGAGCTCTGGAAATAAAAACTCTCTCCTCTCCATTCCACACAGGGGGAGTGTGCAGCCCACTCACGTTAAATCCTGTTATGGTGTGCTGCAAAATAGCTGTAAATGGGTTTTCATCCCAGATAAATCAAATTATTCACGAGCAGAGCCTTTATTGCTGCTGGAATGGGCGACTTTATGCAATTGTGCCTTTTTTTTTTGCCCCCTGTGAGTGTTTGTATCGTGTTTGTTTTGGTGTGGGATTCAAATTGCTTTGCATTTATGGATAAGAAAGTGGTTTGTGTCTCATGTCCTTTGGTTCTGTTTGCACAGCACAAAGCTAGACATTAATATCACGTGAAACAATTGGGATTTTTGTGACTGGGGGGGATATTTATCTATATGTACTTATTAAAAATGTGCTGTAATAAAAGCTGCCTGTACAGCTCAGGGTCCAGGTCTCCCTAAACGAAAGAACCACACTTGTTTATTAATTCTTCTATTACATAAGGTGCCCAGAAGTACTTTTATGTCCCAAATTTGATTTGAGCAAATGGCACCTGAGTGGCTCTCACAGGAGGCAGGATTTACATCCTGTGATGCTGAGAGCACTGATTCCCCCCAGATGAAAGACTGCTAGGCCTCCCTTCAGAAACCTTACCTGCTGATGAAAAGCCCTCGTTTTCCTGGCATATCATTTTCTTTGAGCACTCAGGGAGGCTGGATTTAGTCTGCATCCTTTTTTTTTTTTTGGTCTCTCCGTGCCTCCTTTCCTGGCTCGTGCAAGAAGGCACATGCCAAAGCCAAACAAAGCAGCAGCTGCAAAAATCACCCACTTGGATTTCAGATTCGTTTTGAGAGCCACACTGGCTCAGGCACCTCCTGCCCTGATTTTCTGCCACGGGAATGTTCCCTGTGTTGAAAGGGAGCAGTCCTGGTTCTCAGGGCAGCTCCACAAACAGAGGCTGTTGATTGAGTGATCAGAAATCAGAAGGTTTTATTATGAATTGATATTGAGATTAGATATTAATATAAAAAGGAAGATAGGAAGAAGGAGACAGAGATTCCTTCAGCTTGTTTAGCTGCTGGAATCCTCTGTGTCTGTGTGAACAGAACAGAACAAAGTGTGTACAACACAAACTATGAAAGCTATCCCAAAACAGAGGTTCTTAAGAAGAAAACCAATCTGAGATATTTACATTTTTCTCAACCTGAAAACAACTCCGACAGATTCGATGCTGCAAGAACCAGTGAGGCACAGAAGTGCCTAAAGAAATCCTTTCAGGGTTAGCAACATCCCTGAGTGCCTTTTCTGCTTCAGGTGTCTGTGACTAACAGGAAGCTCTGCCTTGCCGGGCCCTGAGCGTTGGTGTTTGCTCTCTGCAGGTGATGAAGACTTACCACATGTACAACGCTGACAGCATCAGCGCCCAGAGCAAGCTGAAGGAGGCAGAGAAGCAGGAGGAGAAGCAGATTGGGAAGTCAGTGAAACAGGAGGACAAGCAGACCCCGCGCTCCCCCGACTCCACCTCCAACGTCAAGTTCGAGGAGAAGCACGTCCGGAGGAGCTCTGTCAAAAAAATCGAGAAGATGAAGGAGAAGGTACTGGGCAGGGTGCTCAGGAGCCTCACTGGGGTCCCCCCTCAGGTCCAAATCTCGTCCTTTTTGCAGGTTTTATTCAGCACTCGGCTGAAGGAAAGGCAAACCCAGCAGCAGGTTTGCTTTAGGTGTGCAGGTTGTGAACACAGGCATGGCACACAAAGCTGAAACCAGAGTGGGAACCAGCAGTTGGAATTCATGGTTGTTATTAGAGTTTTTGTTGTCCAAAGCACAAGCACAAAGCAAAGCTCCAAGGAGCCCAGCAATCCCAAAGTGGCTTTGAGGGCAGAACCAGAACTCAGCAATCAGTCACTTAAGCAGTTCAGCTCTAACTGAGCCAATAGAAGGGAAAGAGTTATTTTTGAATGGATTTAGGGTCTGGAAGAACCAAGCTCAGGCCTTGGAAGAGGTGGGGTGCCTGTAGGAACCCTCAGACAACCCATGGGCTTCTCTGGTGGTGCTGGAGCTGGGCCATAACCTCCTAAACCCACCCTGTTCCTTCATTCCTCCTTTAATCTTCCCCCTCCCACAGTCTCAAGGCTTTCAATCCAGCAATGCTCAAGCACATCTAAATAATTAATCTGCATTTCAAGTCTCGGAGTCCTGGCAAAACTGGAATTCAAATGGGTGAAATCTGAGTGAGCAGAGCAGGATTTGCTCAGTGTTCTCTGCTGTTGCTCAGAGTGCTGCTCACCCCTTTTAATGCTGTGTTCTGGTTTTTGTTGTCTTTCAGCGCCAGGCAAAGTACACAGAAAACAGACTGAAGGCAATCAAGGCAAGAAATGAGTATCTGCTGGCCCTGGAAGCCACCAATGCCTCGGTGTTCAAGTACTACATCCATGACCTGTCTGATCTCATTGATGTAAGTGCTGCTGCTCCTCCCTCAGCACAGCTGGAAACCTCTGCACAGCTGGGCTGGGCAGCTCGTGGGGGTGGCAGTGGCCTGAGGATTGGTCATTAGGCTGTGACAAGAGCTTTCCTCAGGTGGCCACCTCTGTTACACAGACAAGGAACCAGGCACTGAGAGAGACAAGGAGGAGCTGCTGAGTTAAAGTGAAACCCAGCTTTGGTATCACACTGCTGCCTGACATTTTCATTTGACTATTTTAAGCAAACCCACAAGATTTTAACTCAGAAGCACCTTTGAAAAAAGGATTTTGAACTGTAGGAACAGTACAAGAAATTTGGTGGAAGAGAGGGAGGTCAGAAGTGTTTCCTAAAGCTGCTTTTAAATGGTTTTGGGAAAGTTATTGAATCACAGAACATCCAGAGGTGGAAGGGACCCACAGGGATCATCCAGTCCAGCCCCTGACCCTGCACAGACACCCCAAAATCCCACCCTGTGCACGAGGGTGCTGTCCAAGCACTTCTGGAGCTCTGGAAGGTTTGGAGCAGTTCCTGTTCCCTGGGGAGCCTGGGCAGTGCCCAGCACCCTCTGAGGGAAGAACCTTTCCCTGATCTCCATCCCAGAGCTCCCTGGCACAGCTCCAGCACTTCCCTCAGATCCTTTCCCTGCTCACCAGAATAGATTCCAATCCCTCCCCGTTCAGGGGAGAGCAATTCTGCTTTTGGTAAAACTCACCACAAAAAAAAGAAAAAAAACCCGAAATTCTGATTTTTGAAAACTCAGAAGAGCCAGACAGGAATGCTGAGGTTACTCCCAAGGATGGAACCACCCCTGAGCAGGCTGTGTGTGGGTCAGTGGCTCTGGTGGCTCCTGTTCCCCTTGCCAAGGCCATCCCTGCTGGCAGCACTTGGCTGCAGAGCCCGGAGGGAGCTGCTGGGGAGGAGCAGGGAGCCATGAGCACAAGAGTCTCTAGACACAGGCCATAAAGAGCACTCAGATCTCTATTAATTACTCAGCTATTAGAATAACCAGCAGGCTCTAGGATAGGTTTATTCAGCTGATGATAAACTCGCCTGGAGTGCTCTTGTGCCAGGTGTTGATTTAAACCTGTCCTGTGGAGGTCAGGGCTGTCACCGAGAGTGGGCTTGAAAAATGCTGTTATTTCCACATGCCGTGGTCTGCTCTGGAGAGGCCTGGTTTGTTTATTCCTGCTGCCTTTTTAGGAGCCCTGTTTTGGTTAACTTTTGCTCAGCCTTAATTGCGTGGCCCTGGGTTTTTAACGAATGGGAACTTTGTGTTTATGTTTGTATCGAAGCTACAAGGTTGGGATTAATTTCACCAGCATCAGGCTAATTTAATAGTGTTAATTGTTTTCTTCTAAAGCCCTGTCTCTCAGGTCTTCCCCCAAATGCTGCATGTGTGCCTGCTTCAGTTGTCTGTTCTTGGTGTGTTTTCGTGGATCACAGGTAGCAAAGAATCCCTTTGGATTTCACAAGCCCAGAACAATTTCTGAGCCCAGAGCTGAGGTGTTTCCAGCAGGACAGGACAGATTGGGGTACCCAGCTTGGAGGGAAGGGCTGGGCAGTCCCAGCTGTGTCTGGGGCATGGCAGGCAGTGGTCCAGGACAAGAATCCAAACTTCTGCCTCCCAGGGATTTGTCTGTTCCTAGAGAGGAGCCCTAGGTGAGTCCCTGCCCGAGTTAACCTCCTTGGAGCACTCAATTTAACACCACCAGTTCTCATCATCTTCAAAATAAAAGTGTTATCTGCTCTGTGTTCAGGCATGGAAAAATGTGGGACTTGTCTGGGAGCACAGGAGATGGAACTCAGTTATCTCGTTGTTAAGACACAGGGAAAATAGATTTATTAATGCCTTTGATCCTGAAGGATTGAAAATTAACAATTATAACCAGTGATGGTTATCTGAGCCGTCTGACTTGAATAAAAATGTGATTTTTAAGCCAGGCTGTAATGCCTTCCCTCGATCTAATCATTTGATGATATTGAATTTTGAAATATAATGTAAAAGTAATCTTCAAAGTCACTTACAAGGAGATTGTGTTAGGCCAAACAGCATTAAACTTGTCATGTTTATCCAGCAGGTTGTGTTCCCTGTGCAGTGTGCAGGGAAGGGTAGCAGGGAGTTAATTCTTTGTCGAGAGGTATGAGCAATAAATTGTTTCTGACATAGCCCAGTAGTTTTGAATTTCCTGACTTTGGGGACTGAGGCAGCTCTTTGATGCTAATGAAATATTACAGTAATGGGGAAGTTTGCATTAACTCATATTTATAAAAGGGTCACTAGGACAGGATTGGGAAAAAAAAGAAAAAAAGATAAAAATGAGTGTGTGAGTCCCAGAGCTTAGTTTGCTCTTCCAGGAGTGGGCATTGCAGGATTTACTCCAGGATCTCATCCTTCCCCTTCCAAATCTCAGTTGCATTTTAAAACAAAGGGCTTTTTCCCCTTAAATCTTCTGCTTTTGAGGCCTGTTTGAGAGCTAACTGGCAAAGGGTTAATCAGCTGTCATGTCGGGAAGTGAATTTGAATGAGTTATCATTAAATTCTTATAAAAAATTGATTTCCTTCGAGAACGATTCCATCAAACATTTATATAACCCAGAAAAGGGATGGCAGGACTGGTGCATTTATACACATGGAACACTGGACTTTAAAAAAAAAACCCTTTAAAGTGGGGGAGTGGGCTGGGAAATGTTTTTCTGTGGCTTCAATAGCAAAGAGACAAAGTGTTGTGCCTGAGGTGAGCTCTGGTGCTTTAACTCCCTTTGGACTCCCAGTTTGGGGAGCACACTTTGCTTTGGGGGGGACACTGGGAGGACAAACTGGTCACACTGGGAGGACAAACTGGTCACACTGGGAGGGTGCAGAGCCCCGTGGCAGGAGTTGTGTGGTGCCTGCAGCTCAGGAATGACAAGGAGCTGCTGGAGAGGGTCCAGCAGAACTCCCAGAGATGGTTTGGGAGCATCTCCCTGATGAGGAGAGGCCGTGGGGCTGGGGCAGGTCAGGCTGGAGAGGACAAGGCTGAGGGGGGATGCCATCAGTCCATACAAATATCCCCAAGGGCTGTCAGGGTTTTGCCAGGCTCTGTCCAGGGACAGGACAAGGAGTAATAAACGACAGCACAAGGAATTCCACCCTGACACGAGGAAGAACTGCTGTCCATGAGGGTGGCAGAGCCTGGAACGCCAGGGAGGGTGTGGGCTCTCCTCTCTGCAGACATCCCAAACCCACCTGCAGAGTCCCTGTGACCCTGCCTTGCACTGGGTGATCTCCAGAGCTCCCTCACAACCCCAAAAATTCTGTGAAATTTAACTGACTGCAGTTAAATCCGAGCTGATGCCGATCCTGATCCTTGGCCCAGCTCCATCCTTCCCCCCACGGCTGCAGGACCAGCAGAGTGAGCAGTAGCTGTGAGTGCCTCTTGATCCAAGGCTGCCTCCACATGTGCAGATTCTCAATCAAGCCTCTTTTGTTTTGCTTTTTTTTATTTTGTTTCGTTATTTTTTTTTTTCCCTTGGCTGGTTTTGTCCTTTTCTGATTGAATGTAAAGTCCCTTCATTCTCTGCCTCCAGCCCAACCAGCAACTGCAGCTCTTTTTCTGAGGCTCCACACCTGCCACAGCTTGTTTGGCACAGGAGCCAAGGCTTCCAGCAGCACTCAGTGGCAGGAATTCTGTGGGAGCAGGGAATGGTCCAGCACTTTCCCTTCCCTCTGCCCCCACCCCTCCTTCTTCGTTTTTTTCTCCCCCTCCTCTTTCCCCCTCTGCGTTTGCAAACAATGACAGTGATGAGACCCAAATGATTGGGGCGAGGAGGAGTTTCCATGTGAATTTTGCTTACAGAGCAGCACAGCAATGGAGCAGATGGTCTCTTTCTTTCTTTTCTGGATGTTCTCCTAGTGGATGTAATCTTGCTTGTCATTCCAAGAAGGTGGGCTCCTTCTCGCTCACTTTATTAGATGCCTGAAAAATCCAGGCTGGTTCTGATCTAATGCTAATGAAAAGCTCTTTTTTTTCTTTTTTTTTTCCCCTCTTCTGAAACATGCAAACTTGGCTCTGCAACCGTGGTGGAAATGAAGCTGCTTGATTGTCTCCCAGTGACATCATCCCAGTGTCAGCCATAGCCAGGAAATTCTTGACCATAACCACTTTCTGCTTCAAAGTTTTTTGCTCCTCTGTTTCACCCCAGCAATGAAATCACCCCTGCTGGTGGCTGCTGGGTTTTGGATGACTCTGTTTTCGTGTCGTGCTCCTCCTTCCTGAGGTGCACTGGATGAAGCAGTTTGCTGCAATTGTGGAATTATTTGGGTGCAGATTTGTCTTTATGGATGATCCAAATCCTGTGAATCGTCTCTCCAATAGCACTTCAGTGCCTTGCTCTCCTCTTCCTTTGAATAATGTTATTTAAGGATTTTGGAGTGTTTTCATAGCAATCAGGACCCCTAAAAGTCAGGTTAGAATTTAGGGAAATACACTGCCCTGCTGCTGAACTTCACCACTTCATTTTCTGAACGAAATGAATCTGGCACTCCACAAAAAACGAGTCTCTAAAACTCCAAGAAAACTCCACAAATAGTTTAAGCTTGGTAATTAATTATAACCTGGTGATAAAATTTTCATGGGCTTCCAGGCTGAGGTGCCCTGTGCAGTCCCTGAGGGATGTGGGACCTCCCTGCCACCCAGCAGACAACAAAACACCCACAACTCCTTCCCCATTTCCACAGCTGCTGCCTTGGGAAGCACTCAAATCCCCACTCTGCAGTTCTGTTCCCTTCATTCACGTGGGCTTGTGTGTGTTTTTTCCAGCAGTGCTGTGACCTGGGCTACCACGCCAGCCTCAACAGAGCCCTGAGGACGTTCCTGTCGGCCGAGCTGAACCTGGAGCAGTCCAAGCACGAGGGCCTGGATGCCATCGAGAACGCCGTGGAGAACCTGGACGCCAACAGCGACAAGCAGAGGCTGATGGAGATGTACAACAACGTCTTCTGCCCCCCCATGAAGTTCGAGTTCCAGCCACACATGGGGGACATGGTCAGTGTGGGGCCCTCCTGCAGCTCTGCCTGTTTATCTCCCTCGTTTTTGATAAGTGGGCTCCACCCCAGGGCTGCCTGTGGGGAGCCTCGGAGCTGGGAGATGGTGCAAAGATTGGGCAGAGATGTCTGAATTTTGCTTTTCTGGCTATCAAAGCTACTGGAAGGGAAGATGTTTAATTAGGTTTAATACTAAATGAGAGTAGGAAACACTTCATTCAACCTACAGGTTAATGCCCAGGACAGGCTCTGAATTTTGAAATTTGGAGGGCCAATATAAGAAACCTAAATGCTGTTTTTTTGCAGCATCTGAGTGTGCACTCCGAGAGCACAAATGCTTTGTGCTGGTGCTTTTTGCACTCTCCTCCTGAGACAGGGCCATCAGAGCACTCTCCATTTCTGGCAGGGCAAATCCCTCTCTTTATAGGGTGATGGAGATGTGGTTGCTCTGCTGGGAGCTGTTGAATGTCACACGAGCTGAAAGCAGTTCTGAGCAGGAGCACATGTACAGTGCAACAATTCAGGTCAGGTGGTTGGATCTCTAGATTATCCCCCGAGCACAGACTGGAGGATGGTCTCTTGCAGCCTCTTCTGCTGGGCTGGGAATTGCAGCCACTGCTCCAGGCTCTTCTTTGTCTCTCCCATTTTAAGTGAAGCCCTCAGACTGCAAATGACCTTTCCTGGATTTTTCTGTGCTTCTGATCCTGTAAGATCGTGTGAAGAAAAGGAATTACCTGCAGAGTCTCATTCAGGAACAGCTCCCATTCACTGAATCATGTATCTGCTGCTTCTCAAGGCCAGAGGAGTGTTTATGAATGCAGCTGTCAGTCTTGTAGCAGTGGTGCTGCACACAGCAGATTATATCAGAATATTTGATGGTGTGTGTGCATGGGTGGGATAAAACTCCCAGTTTCAATTTCTGTCTCTAAAAAAACAGCCTCAGGCAGTGAGGTCACTGTTTTCTTTTAAAAAACCCACACAAATCCCAGAACAAAACCGAAGGGGAAAGCTGCCCTGTGCTGTGGCATCAGAGTCATTCTGAGCAGCTCAGGGAACCTTGGTGTTCTGGTGTCTGTGACAGGTCCCCAGCCTGGGCTTTTTATATTCCAACTCCCCTGGATTCATTCAGGAGTGACCAAGTGTGCAGGTGGTTCAGCTGAGCAATCCCAGCCCCTCCTGCCCCTACCCCAGGACGCCAGGCTGAGGCACTGAACCGAATTCTGATTTTTGATGTGATTTATTCAAATAAATATAAAGGGATAAAGCACCTGCAGGTTCCCAAAACACACGAGAAGCTGACATCTCTGAGAGTAGCTGTTGTTTTCCAGGTCCTCTTTGATGCTGCCATCATCTCTTGCTCTCTGTTCAATCCTCTCGGGACGGGAGCTGCAGTTTGGTAGAACCACAAACCTTCTCTGGTTGAAATGCAGTGCTGCCTGCTTTTATAGCTCAGCACTTTGGAGAATGCTTGTGTCTGATAAACGAATGAGGAGTTGCAATGTCCTGCTGTGCTGTTTCCCTTGCAGGAGTCTCAGCTCTGTGCCCAGCAGCCAGTCCAGAGTGAGTTGGTGCAGAGGTGTCAGCAGCTGCAGTCTCGGTTATCGACGCTGAAGATCGAAAATGAGGAGGTCAGTTCATCACCAAAAGTTCAGCAGCCCCTCCCAGGCACTTCAGTGGTTGTTGGGCACTGGTTGTGGAAGGATCTGTTTGTTGTGATCCTTTTTGATCAGTGCTTGTGTTACAATTCAAGGCCAAGGCAATCTGTGTATTAATTAGTGTGTGATCTCACAGGGAAATTGGGTGTATGGAGGGAATCCTTTAAAATACCTCCCCATATCTCTCTTCCCATCCTTGGTAAGACTGGCTGTGGTGCAGGAGGACAGCAAAGGGAAAAGGAGGAATTCAATGTTTTGAAGTGAGTTTGCATAACCTGAGTTAAAGTGACCTTTGTTTACTTGGCCATCCAAGGTGAGAAGAAGATGACATGAATGGGGATCTAATCTCTGCACCTCTGTGCTCAGGAACTTCAGAGCAAAATTTGCAACCCCTTTTATATCTAGAAAGTTGACTCTGGCCTTCAGTAAAAACATACAGTGCAGCAGAGTCCTGTTTGTAATTAACATCTCATGCCCAGTAGTTGCAGAACACAATTAGAGCATCTTTGTTCAGCTCCCTTTGCTTTGAGGTTCAATTTCTTTGCATCTCCTCCTGATCCCTGTGAGATCACAACAGCGATCCTGGCACGGAGTCCTGGCAGGTTCAGGGTGCTGCCAGCTCTGTGCTTGCATGGACTGTGCTGTTAATGAGCCAAAATTAATTACAGCACACGGGGTGTGAAACCAGTAATATCTGTTTATTAGCGAAGTGCTCCGGGGGACTTTGCTGCCTCTGTTGTTTACTTACAACATGAAACCTTCAGGTTTGGAGTTGTCTCCTTCTCGCTGGGCAGGTTAAGAAGACGATGGAGGCCACGCTGCAGACGATCCAGGACATTGTCACCATCGAGGACTTTGATGTCTCTGACTGCTTCCAGTACAGCAACTCCATGGAGTCTGTGAAATCCACGGTGTCGGAAACGTTCATGAGCAAACCCAGCATTGCCAAGAGAAGGGCAAACCAGCAGGAGACTGAGCAGTTCTACTTCACAGTAAGGGCTTCGTTTTTAGGGATTTAAGAGGTTTTTGGGGGTTTTTTTGGGAAATTTTTTCCTCTGAGGGTGGGCAGGCCCTGGCACAGGGTGCCCAGAGCAGCTGTGGCTGCCCCTGGATCCCTGGCAGTGCCCAAGGCCAGGAGGAGCCTGGGATGGAGGGAGGTGCCCCTGCCCATCCCCTGGATGATCTTTAAGATCCCTTCCAATCCAACCCATTCCACGATGCTGTGATTTTCAGTGTGATCTGTTCAGAATTATCCCCACAGGCGAGTGCAAAGCGAGGCTCTTGTCTGACAAAAAACCACGTCTGTCGTCGATTTTGGGCTAGCAGAAGCATTAAAAATATCTGCTCTCAATTCTCTGCAAATATTTTGGGATACCTCTGTTGATGCAAACGTAATCCATGCGTAAATTGTGTCAAATTTGATTTCTTCTGCATCTGAGAAGGATGAATCCGAGAAAAAAAAACCTAATAGCTTGTAAACATCGAATTTCAAAAGTAGTGCAAACTAAAAGAATGTTTAGCTCTTTCATTTTTTGTTATTATCATCCTCCATTTTCAGCCTGCATAATCTTTTCATTGAGTCAGTGCTTTTTACAAGATGCTAAGAGCTGAATTTCATAGCAGACTCTGTGTCTTTTTCCTACATCAGATTTATGTTAAACTGTTGAATTTGTTTCCAATTTGAAAATATTTCAGAGTAGCAGATGAAAATCATGGCTCTTACCCTGGTTCCTTTGTCATTCCCTTGGGCATCCTTCACCTTCTTCTTGCCAGAATGGAGTTGTTTGTTAAAATCTGAATTTTCAGTGCAAATGGCACTAACTTGGCAGGATGAGCCATTAGGCCTTGACTTAAAAAAAAAAAATTCAAAATCCTTCATTGAAGGTGATCTGGGTACTGAGAGATGTGGGTGGAGAAGCTGCTCCAATTAAGAAGGGATTGACCACCCTGCCCGGGGTTATGGAACTAGAAAAGTGATTTTTAATTGAACTCTGAGCATTCCCTCTCTGGAGAGAGCTATTTCCAGTTCCAGCAGGAGGAGGAGGAATCCAGGGCTTAATTTGGGTGGGATATTTCTCCATTTCATGCTGTTGGTGTGGTGTTAAAGAGAGACCCTCTTTAAGCAGCCTGATCAGAAGCTGCATCGATCTGCTATTGACCAGGCTTATAAACAGCCTTGATAAGGATTTCCAGCTCTGAATCTCCCAGGAGCAGCTTTTTCAGTGTCTGAGAAAACCCTCAGATGGGTATTAATGAGGCCTGAGGGCAGAGCTTTGTGCTGGGGATAAAAACAAAGTGCAGTGCAGAAGTGAGATTGAATTCCCTTTTCCCTCGTGGTGTGCTGGGGGCAGGAGCAGTAACAAAAACACTGATTTAAAGGAATATTCCATATTAATGTGGAGGAAATTCCGTGTGCTGCACTCCTAGGCAGAGCTCTTGGGGTGGATACAGTGATGGCAGCATGGGAATTCAGTGGCACTGGAGGATTCCAAACTGGAATGATCTGTTTCCACTGGAGCCATGTCCCTGCAGGCTGGTGCTGGTGGATCTCTCGTTGGGCTTTGTTTGTTTTTTTCCCTTTGGCTGTTTATGTTACACCAAAAAATCCAGGGCTAATGGATCCTTGTGATTTACCCAGAAAAGCCTTGAAGCTTTATTTTGAAATTAAATTTTTTTTTTTTTTTCATCAGCTTCTTTGCAACAGGCAGGGAACAGAATGTAAGGCATGAGGAAATACTAAAAAAACCATGGGATTCTGCACTGGATGGGAACATCTTTTTCTCCTTTAAAGCAACCCCTGGTACCTGTTGATGTTTTTAATGACCTCAAAGCCAGAGCCTTGCAAGTCCCAGCGAGTGCCTCTGCCCTGCCCTGCCTGCAGCCACCCTAGGCTGGGCTTAAGCATTTAGATCTGCTTCAGAGGGGAGCTTAACTCTGCCAAGATGAGTTGATCTGCTGATCTTTAAGCTTCTGCTTGCAGCTGAGCCTCCCAACCCTCCTTGTCCCTTGACCTGAGCGTGACTGAGACCCCCCAGAAGCAGATTTATCCTCAGCTCCCCTCACTTCAGACTGGTTCCTTTTGCAGTTCATGCTCATCCTATTTTCTTCTGCAAAAATTTAACTGATCAAACAAAATATATCATTAGGGCTTGGCAAAGAGATTCTACAGGGAAGTTCCAAAAAAAAAAAAATTAATTAATTTTTCATAGCGGTGATGGCTCTTCCTGTTTTCTCCTAAAACAACAACAAAAAATTGAAATATTAATAAAGGAAGCAGGAAATGCTGAGGCTTTCCAAAGGGACTTAATTCTTGTGAAACGTTTCTTTCAGTGTTGTCAAGCAAGGGGACATAAAACACAGGCTTTTGGCAGTTCATTAAAGCCATTTTTGTTTGTTGTGTCAGTGCTCACAGGGCTGGGGAGCCCACAGGGAAAGCTTCCTTAGTTCCTGGAAGGTTCTCTCTCACCCTCACTACTGCCTCAGTGTGTGTATATATATATATTAATTAATTTATTTATTCACTTATTTAAATATGTATATATTTCTTCTTGACTCTTTGCCCCTCCTGCAAAGGCCCAGCAAGGTCCAGGCACTTGCTTTGCTCAGAAATATTCATTTTTACCTCAAGGATTTGCAGTCTTACTGTGCAGATCAGACCTGGAAGGAAGTGAATTGAATTGGGGAAAGCTGGAAGTGTCCAAGGCCAGGCTGGACAGGGCTTGGAACAACCTGGGATAGGGAAAAGTGTCCCTGCCCATGGAACTGGGGGAGCTTTGAGGTCCCTTCCCACCCAAACCATTTGAGGATTTGATTCTAACGAGGGCATTTCGTTATTAGCTGAGAGCCCTCTCGCTCTCTGTTCCTTCTGCTGGGTGAATTTTTAAGATCTGTCACGACTCCAAAGAGTGATCTGTGATATTTGCAGAGTTTGTGCTTCGGGGTGTGAGCACCTCCCATTTATAATGTGGACAGCCCCTGTGGAGCAGAGTATTTCACATGCTGCAGCTCAGAGAAGATAAATAAAACTGCTCTGAACTGCAAGATAAGAGATGAAAGAGCTGAAAAAAAAAACCAAAAAAAACAACAAACCCCAGCATTTGCAGAGCTGTGAAAAATCAGGGGGCAGTGGGAAAAGTGTACAATATTTCACCTCAAGAGTAAATCTGAACCCAAATAATATCTTTATTTGTTTTGCCCCCTGTGCAGCCCTGTGGATCATCCAGCGTGGAGGCAGAGGAGGGGTTTGACAAGTAAAGTGGGGTGAGAGAGGTTAAGTGAGAGAATAAGCACAGAAGCAGCCTTTTAGTTGGTTAAAACAGATTGCTCATTCAGCTGCATCCCCAGCCCCTGCAGAGGGGTGGATGACAGCTCCTCTGATGGCTTAAAAGATGCCAAACATTCAGCTGATCCCACAGTGGAACAATGGAAATTGCCCTGAAGATGGAGAATCAGGGAATTACAGAATTGTTTCAGTTGGAAAACACCTTGGAGATCATTGATCCCAGCTTGGTTGGGCTCGAAATGTGGGCGGACTGAGCTTCAGACTTGTCCAGATACATAAACCAGGGCTTAGTTCATCCTTTAACCATGAATTTGTGTTATTCTGTCACTGTAAACTTGGGTGTCACTCTGTAAATTTGGTGTCACTCTGTAAGTTCAGTGTCACTCTGTAAATTTGGTCACTCTGCCCTCATCTTCACAACCCAGCCACCCAAAGGCTCCATCAGAGAAACAAACTGTCCTCTCACCATCCTGTTTTTTGCCACCTCCACAGAAAATGAAGGAGTACCTGGAAGGCAGGAACCTGATCACGAAGCTCCAGGCCAAGCACGACCTCCTCCAGAAGACCCTGGGAGAAAGTGAGTCTGGGTGGCCCTGGCAGCTCTCAGCCAGGCTGGGTTAGGGATGCAGGGTGGCCATGCTCATGTTTTATGAATTCATTCCTCTGATCTGTGTGAGGGAGAAGCCAAATGGCCCCAGCAGTGGCTGCTTGATGAATGGTGTACACCAAAATGCTTAATGAGGCACTAATGAGCATCACTGAACTGCTGCAGCGTGCGCTGCCCCCTCCTTCATCTTCCCCTCCTTCATCCTCCCCTCCTTCATCCTCCCCTCCTTCATCCTCCCCTCCTTCACTCCCATCCTGGTTATCACCTCCTGGTCTCTGTTGGGCCAAACCTAAGGATTTCCTGATGAATTCAGAATTATTGTTGGGCTGGGCCTTCGTTTGCAGGCAGCTCAGCTGCTCCTCACCTCTGTGGGTTCAACCCCGGACCAAACCCAAGTATGGGAGCCCAGGCTTTTATTAGGAGAAGAACCAACAAATTTCAGAGCATGTAAAATATGTTGCCTGTCCAGAGGGCATCAGTCAGGGGGCAGCAGCCAGAACTGAATATTCATTTGCTGTTAGAGTCAGAACAAAGGCAGATTTCTTTCCCTTCATGGTATGGGTAAATCCTGTTGGCCAAAAAACCACTTCAGCTATGCATCCAAGTTTCCATAGAAACCTTGCCTGCCTTGTATTTGCAGAGGGGAAGGTTTTAAGAGTCTAAATGTCAGGTCAAAAAATGGCTCCTGGGCTGTGTCTGGGGCAGGGCTGGCGTTGGCTGAGCTGGGCTCCCCACAGCTCGCCCTGTGCAGATCTGCTGGATGAAAACTCTGCCAGCACGTGGGCTTTGAAGTACTTGGCTTTCAGTTGGAAAAGGCTCTGTAAAACTAAAATACTTCTCTCTGCAGGAATTAGGAGTTCTGTGTTTATCAGACCCCAGCCACTGGGAGGGGAGGGGAGGAGGTGCCTCGGTTTGGGTTGGATTGGTTAAAGTTGCTCCTCTCTTCAGCTGTCCTGGAAGGAAGGGTGGCTGAAGCCAAAGTTTTGTGTCCTCAGGGCATTTTTCTTGTGCCTCTAAATGTCTGCGAGTGACAGCAGTGCTGCCCCTGTGACTGATCTCATTCCTGGGTCCTAGCTGACCTCTGCATTCCAAGACCTATTTCCTCTTAACCTGCCTGCCCCCTCTACCCTGCTCAAGCTGGGCTAGGAGGGAAAGGAGAGGAAATTAAGTGTGATTTCTGTAGGAGATTTAAAGGCTGCTTCTGTTTTCTTCATTTGCTTTTGGAGCTTTCTTTGTGGCCCCGTGAAGGGACCCAGGGAGCTCCTGAAAAAACTCCTCCTGTCCTCTGTGAGATCAAAAGGAGCTGGGAAAGGGAGGGAGGAACATCCCATTTCCAAAGCCACAGGAGCAGGTGGATGGTACAGACTGGGGACCGTGCCTAGACTCACCCATAAAATGTCACTTAATTGGGAAATGGGCAAATAAAATTCCCTTCACACGTCCCTGGAGCACAGTTAGGAGCTGTACAGGAGGATGTGCCTCCAGCTGCGTGCCTTCAGCGCCTGGGGAAGTCCAGGGGGTTGTTATTTTTCATCCTCCTCCCTGCCCCATCCTCAGGTGACGTTTTTCAGTCAGGGTGCAAATTGCCTTAATGTGAAGATGACAAGTTCCAGGGATAAAAGTAGCAGCAAGTCCTCCTCTCTGCGAGCCATTGAATCCCTGCCTGCTGAACCCATTTGTCACCCTAATGCAGGAGCCCCTTGATGCTGCCACAGCCATGTAATTCCTCTGTAGGAATATTCCACGGTGAGAACGGGGACAGATGGCTGCAAATTCTGCTGCAGAATAACATTTTCATGTCAATTATGCACTGTTTGGGCTTTACGTGGGGAGAGCAAAAGTGGCTCTCAAGAATGTGCTCGGCTAATTGTCAGCCATCAGCAATTAGCTGCTTCCCCTCATGCCTTCTTCCATCTCCCCAGGAGCAGGAAGAGAACTGGAGGGAAGGTGGATTTTCACCTGGTGGGAATCACTGTGGTTTCACTGATTTTTTGGGTTTTTTTTTTCCACAAACAAATGGGCCTGTCCCATTCCCACCAGCACATCCTCCTTCTCCCTGCCCCTTCTGTTGTGATGTTTTAGGTGATGCTGCATTTACAAGTCCCGAGCTTGGCTGCTGCTTCCCTGAGAACTCGGCGCAAGTTACTGGAGTGTTTTCATAAATATGTTTGTGGAAAACACCACTGAACGTCTGTCTCTCAAAATAGCTTCAGTGCCAGCACGTTCAGGCTGTGGGCTGACAAATCTGGGAATGTTTTCACTCTTCCTCAGGGGCTTGGTGAAGTAGAATCTCTCGCCCCACCAGTTCCCTTGGGAGGAGAGAGGGAGGGGAGGGACTGACAAGCCCAGTTTTTTTGGCAGAAGTCGACAATTAGAATGCTCAGGGAGGTAATTTTTATTTAAAAACAACAATTCCCAGAGATAGGAGTCCTTGGACAGCCTGAGCTGGTTCGTGGTTGGGTTTGGGGGTGCTGTGCTGGCAGGGGTGGGGTTGGTGCTGTCCTTGGAGCTGCCCACTCCTCTCTCCTCTCCTCCATCTCCTTCCAAAGCTCTGGACAGAGACACTGAGAGCATTTTCCCACTCCTCCCTCCTCACGCTGCATTTCTTTGTCTTCCCCACAGGTCAGCGGACAGACTGTGCCCTGGCCAGGTAGGTGTGGCTCAGGGAATTGTGTTTCTAAGGAAAATCTGATGCAAATTGGTCATTCCAGATCAGCTACCAGCCCAGGATGTGTGTCTGCTGGAAAAATATTGGGATTTAGAATCACAGAATGGAGCCATGGAGTGGTTTGGGGTGGGAAGGGACATTAAAGCTCATGCAGTGCCATGGGCAGGGACACCTCCCACTGCCCCAGGGTGTTCCAAGCTCCATCCAACCTGGCCTGGAATCCTTCCAAGGATGGGGCAGGAATTCAGCCAATATAAGCAAATTCATTTTTTTTTGCCCTGGCATATTTACTGCAGATCAGGAGCAGGATGGGAAAGTGAGAGAAATTCCTTAATTTGGAGCTGCCACCCAGAGAATATTCTCCAAATTTAGGTTTTTATAACCAAATCCTTGGTCATGGGAGAGAGCTGGGCCCAGGGGCTGTGCAGGGCTTATCCAGGGGGTTGAGGACCAGAAATTGGGAAACTCTTGATGCCACTGCTGCTCTGCTATGCCTGGATTCCAGCAGGACAGAGGAACAAACCTTTCCTTCATAATTAGGACCAATCCCAGAACCAAGCACTGAGCTCCTGACGAGGCTTTTGTAGAACATAACAAATCTCCATCCCCAAATTGATGGATTTTGGGGGGCTCTGCTGTGGGGCAGGGGCTGTGCATCATCCTGCCTCGTTAACAAAGGGAAGGTGATTGCCACCAGTGTGGAGTCATTACTGCTGCTCCCATTCCTCACAGCAAAGCAAAACTGACAGGTCCTAATTAGACCCTGACATCTGTAATAATAAAATATTATTCATCACGAAACAGTTTTAAATATCAAAGAATCATGCAGGCTAACAGTTTAAAACCCACCTTATTGTCCATGGCAGCCCGTGCAATCAGATTTCTTTTATTTATTTTATTTTTCATTCAGTGGTTTTGATTATTTTTTTCTTCACAAAAGGAATTTCCCCCCCCAAATTAACACGTTGTAGAGGCTTTTTAAGAAAATCACACTTCTAATCCCCTTATTTATAATTCAGCAGCCATCTGCCCTGGCAGGGAATTGGCTGGAATGATGCATTAGGGCCTCCCTGCCATTATCTCCCTCGCTTCATTTTTACAAGAAACTAAAGGAATTTTAAGCCCCAGTAATAAATTTCGAGGGGAAGATCCTGGCAGAGCAGGGCTTTTTTTCCTATTTTTCTGCCATTAGTGTCTACCAACATCAGCAAATGAGAGCAGACAGGCAAGGCTTAGCCTGGCTGCTGTGTGCTGATGTTGGAGGGGTTTTTTGTGTTATTTATTAATTTGAAATCTTATCAAAACTGTAATAAAGACTCGGCAGTGGCAGCTGTTAGCAGCACAGGGGGAACCAGCCTGCTCCCACCTGCTCTTCCCTGTGCAATTTATATCAAACTTCATCTCCAGCAAGCAGCCCTGGATGGCAGAATTCCTTCTGCTCGGAATGAAAACGTCAGGGGCAATCTTCTGTCAGGGCTCCCTTGTGCCTCGTGCAGTTTTTGAGTGATTTAAAGTCACTTAGAATCTTTGTGGAGTTCCATAAATGGAACGAGGCTCTGCTGTTGTCATTGACTTGGATGTCTGGCACCTTCCCTGCCCCAAAATGTGCTTGGGAATGCTGAAGGAATGAGCTGGTGGTGGTGGAGGATTATCCTGACTGTTCTGTTCTGTTCTGTTTTTCCCTCCTGCCCCCCTGGACCAGTGGCAGGCGCAGCTCCACCGTGAGGAAGCAGGTAATGAACATTTCCCTCAGTAACGAGGCAGGGATGTGGTGTGAGAGGAGGAGGAGTGGTGGGAAACAATTTTTTACCTGTCCCTCCCAGTCTCCCATGGACCTTTCCAGTCTCACCTGGGAAATCCCTCAAACCTGGATCCAAAACCTTGCTCATTCTCCATGACAAAAATCCAAAATTACTTTTGCCCTGTGTTTTGACAGACCTGGAACCAAAAATCCCAAGCAGCCTTGAGCTGTTTGGAAGGCTGTGGTTTAGGGGATCCACGCTGTTGTTTCTTTGTTTTCCATTATTTTCCTTGCAATCCCAGTGTTAAACCTCTAACTGCTCTCTTGTTGTGTAATAAAAGACTTACAAAGCCAGGCTTTGTGGCCCTGGCCTTGGGGATAATCTGTTGCTTTTTGGTACCCAGTGAGCTGAAATGTGTTTCCCTGAGCTAGGGAGGACCCCAAGTATCTCTTGTTGCTGCTGTAAGGTTAAAGTTTGGCTGGAATTGGTTTGGAATTCCAGGTCACACAGCCTTGCCTTGGGCTGCTGCTTTGGAGTTTCGGAATGAAGTCAGAGAGGGAACTGTGATCT
The DNA here is from genome assembly GCA_013400515.1 of Erpornis zantholeuca. Classification (NCBI taxonomy): domain Eukaryota; kingdom Metazoa; phylum Chordata; class Aves; order Passeriformes; family Timaliidae; genus Erpornis; species Erpornis zantholeuca. The sequence continues at coordinate 1,308,149 of VZTN01019504.1, read as the reverse complement.
TGGTGTGCAGAATCAAACCTTGATCGTTCTTTGTTCTTTTATTTTTTTCTCTCTTTGCTCTATGTTCTTGCTGCAATTCCTCTGTGGGCAGGATTCCTCCCAAGCCATTCCTCTGGTGGTGGAGAGCTGCATCCGATTCATCAGCAGGCACGGTGAGTTCGTGGGCTGAAGGTGTCCTGTGACATTCCTATCAAATAAACCTTGGAATCTGCTCAGAGTAGCTCAGGACATGGTGCTTGTGCTGCCACAGAAAGAAAACAGCTCTGATTTTCAGGCTGCCTTGTTGGTGTTGTGTGTGTGATCGCTGCTCCAAATAACTGACCTTGCAAATGCTGTTTTTCCAACAATATCCCTTTATTCCTTGTGAAATAAGCTTCCCATCCATGGACACCACTCGTGCCTCCCCTCCACTCACCTTCCTTTGAGCCCTGAAGTGTGGCCTTCACCAGGAACAATCATCCTCTTCATGAGGAGGAGGAGGAGGAGCATTCAGGGTGTTTGAATGTAGGAGGTCAAGCAGTGAATTAATTGTTCACTCAGTGCCACAGAGAGATGATTTATGCCTGTTTGGAAGGTTGACCTCTCCCAGCCTTGAATGCTGTACATTTACTGCAATTTGTTTTCATTTTTAATTGATATCATTTGTTAGTAGCGTGTGAAACAGCTGTTAATTAACACAGCGTGTGGAAAGAGGTGGAATTTATCTTCATTAACCAAGATGCAGGTCCTGTTTCCTTTTCCTTGTTTCATGACCATTTTAGAAACCATAACCTGGAGTCCAATTCTCGTCCTCCCTTGCAAGATCTGAGTTCTGTAATCCTTCTTTAAAGCCATACTTGGATACTTGCTGGAAAAATCCTTGAAGCCACATTGAAGTGGGAACTGCTGGGGGATAAATCCATGAGGAGATGCTGATTTCACTCAGATTCCAGAATTGGCTTAGATTTTCCAGCAGACTCAGCTGAGTCCTTCCCTGAGTGTCAGCCCTGGCTCGAGGGTAATTAAACACTTTGCTCCCAGCCTGCATGGAACTGCTCTTGGAAAAGAAATGTTTTCCTCCTGGCATTGGCCATATTTTACTCCTGGCTGTTCCACCGCTGCTTTATGACTTCCTCTGGGTTGTAAAATCCTCTGGGGATCCTCCAGGGTGAGAGATAACATGAATGGCTGTCAGAGCCTTGTTACTCTGGCAGTTTAGAAGGGTTCATAATTTTTCTGCCTGTGCTGAGCTCTGGTTTTCCATATTCCGGACATCTCAGGGAAAGGTGGATTTTAAACCAGCATCCCTCTGCCTGTGTTCTTACCTTTCCTTTACTACAGGAGCTGAAGGAGGCATCTCCTTTTATCTAATCTGCCTTACCTCCTTATCAGCCTCTCTTGTTTCCGTGCAGGTCTGCAGCACGAAGGAATATTCAGAGTGTCTGGGTCGCAGGTTGAAGTGAACGACATAAAAAATGCATTTGAGAGAGGTAAGGAAGAGATTTCCAACATCCCAGAGATTATTGCCAAGTGTGGGAATTTGTGTAAGCACTCAGAAATGGCCTGGGTGCAGTTTGTTCCTTTGATTTTTGTGTTTCCTGAGTGAGCCCCTCCCAAACACCTCCCTGGTGCTCATTAACCTTGAATTCTCACTTGTTTGCTGTTAAGCTTTGTACCCTGTGGAGTGTCTGTATAATAAATATTCTGAATTCAATCTCCTCTCATGTCTGATAGCTTATTGATTGTTTGCAACACTAAAGGACGTAGAGGATTTCATTATTAGGTGTAACTGCAGTTTCCTCCCCTCTCCCCAGCTCTTTGTGTGCTGGAGGATGAATTTTCCTGTTCTTTCTGCGTTGTTGAGGCACAGCTTGGCCACATTTATTCTAAATACCAGCGAGGGAGAGAGGGAAATTTCAAGAGAGTGTTAATTTGACTTAGCTTTTAATAGATTGGATTTTTTTCTCTGGGAAGAGCCATTCCCTACAAAGGCAGGGAGCAGTTGGGAGCCTCCTGACTCATCAGCTCCTTGCTGGGCTGTTCTCCGTGGCAGAGCAGGTTCAGAGGAGCTGCTCCTCAGGCAGTCCTTGGGTCACTGGGAACAACAGGGCTTGTGTTAATCCCTGGAATCCATGGCTCCCAAAGAATAGGATCAGTGTTTTCCTGTGCTTGCTGCTGCAGGAGAAGGGAGGTCATTAATTAGGCACAGCAAGTTTATTTTGCATTTTGTGGGGGGGAGAGAGAAGCTTCATGAGCAATGTGTGGGAAGTGTGGAGGGTGATGTCACCTGTCCTCAGCTCCATCTACCTGAGAGTGAAAACCCTCAGGAGCAGAGGAGGCAGGAACATCACTGGAAGTGTCATAGTGAGGGAAAAACGTATCAGAATCAGATTTTTTATACAAAGAAATACCAGCTTGGGGAAATACCCACTTGTTCCATGCAGAAATAAAAAAGAGGATTTTTTTTCCTCCCTTCACCACTTGTCTCTGTAAAACCTGTGATCTAGAGGACTGCCAAAGTTAACAATAAGATCCTTGCAGTTTATTACTTCATCCAGAGCCCTTGGTGGCAGTTAATATCAGGGATAATGCTCAGGTTTGGAGTGGCCCATTTATTATCCCGTGTGTTATTAAGATAATAGGCAAGCTTTGGTAATTTCAGTCACATAATGGATATATATAGCTTCAATTTGAGGATTGCCCCATCATTAAATCTAATTATGTCTGATAGGGAGTTTTCCCCAGGGAGCAGCTCCTTAAGTGAGCATCTTTCCTTTGGCAGCGCAGACAAACTGTGGCAGATCTGCAGCAACAAATTGTCCCAGAAACTCTTCCCCCACCCCATTCCCTGTGTCTGCTCCCTGCTGAGCCAGGGCTGTGATGCTCTGGGGACTTTTTGTGTGTCCCCTGCATCACCTGGGCCGGGTATGTGATGCTCAGTGGCCTCTTGGGTGTCCCCTGCATCCCCTGAGCTGTGCTTGTGACTCTGTCTGGTGGTGGAGGATGTCCCCAAAATCCCTGGGGTGTTTCTGCTCCAGGGGCACCCCCACACCCCCAGCTCTGGTGTCAGGGTGACATTTGGCTGCCAGGAGCTGTCCCAGCTGAGATTCCAGGCAGAGCTTCCCACCCTGGGATCTCTGTCTGCCTCACCCTCGCAGTGCAGCCAGAGTAGGTGGGATTGACACCAATCCTTTTCTCCTGCTGAGTTGCATCCTTCAAGTATTTCAGTGTGAGGGAAGTGTTCTGATGTTTCTTGCCTGCTCTTCTCTCCTTGCTCTGAAGGGGAAGATCCCTTGGCTGGGGACCAGAATGACCACGACATGGATTCCATAGCAGGAGTCCTCAAGCTCTATTTCCGAGGCTTGGAGCACCCTCTCTTCCCCAAGGACATCTTCCATGACCTGATTGCCTGTGTCAGTAAGTACATGGAGAACTGCAAAGAAATAGGATTAATTTTTTTCATCTCCCACTTCTCTTTCCTGTCTTTCCCATTTTTTCCTGGCTCCAGAGTGAGTTTTTGGGGTTCCTTTGGCTGGGTTTGTGCTGCTGTGCTGGTCTCTGTTAGCCAGTCTGGGCAGGCACCTTTTCACAGCCATCCTTGCTCTGACATGAATGAACAAGGAGCTAGAAATTCATAGATTTTAGGGGCTCTGTGATGAGGTTTGCAAGGCAATGCTTGGTGACAGGATTCTTTCAGAAGAGAATAAAGCAAAAAACCCTCACTTGTGTGAAATAATCTCAAAGAGCTGTCATCAGAAGGTGTCAGAAGTGCCCTCTCGGAGGCAGGGATCACCAGCAGGGTTCCCTGCCTTGTGTGCTTTCCCTGGATCTGCTGCCGTGCTCCTGTGTGCTGTCCTCAGCTGACAAGGTGGTTTTTATTCATACTCCTTTTAGCTCCGTACCCACGAGGGACCATCCACTGCCTCCTGCTCGAGCATATCAATCATCAGGGCACTCACAGCCCAGCTGTTAACATTTTTCATGCTTTCTAAAGGTGCTTCTGCCAGGCAGAGGCTCGTTCGTGGTTTCTGTATGTGAACAACCTCATTTTTAAGTGGCCTGGCTCTCGCTGCGTCCCCCAGGATTGAAGAATGATTCCATTGTCCACGCAGAGAAATGGCCTTTGCAGGAGCAGCCTCTGAAGTGAGGCAGGAGATCACTGAGGAGACAGCCTCAGGAATGGCCTGTGGTTTTCTGCTCCTGATAAATGCATTTACAGACTGGGATCCACATTATGTCGAGAGGCAAAATCCGCGTTCCCCCAGACGAGCTCTCCCTTCCCAGCTGATTTATGCTGCCCACTTCTCTCTCAGTGGCTGCTGCACTTTTGCCTTGTGCCTCACCCTTCAGCTATGTTAATGTGAGTGTTGCACAGTCTTCTCCTTTCAAACACCCACCTTTCCTTGCTCCTGAAGGAGCCCTTGTGCCCCCGGGGCCGATGGCATCCAGAGCCCCCACGCTCGGAGGGGCTCGCAGGGAGGGTCCCACTGATGCCAGGATGATTTTTTTGCTTCTTCTTTCACACCCCTCTCACACACTCTTTTATAGTTTGATGTATTCTCAGTGCTTTTAGCCCCACACTTGTACCTCCCCAAGGCTGAGAACTCAGCTCAGCCCCACGGCACCGTTAAACCAGGAGAGCAAACATCCTGGGAGCCCCAGGCACCAAGGGCCTCTCCAGAACACATTTTGTACCCTCAGATAAGCCAATCGAAGAAGGAAAGTTCCTCAGAACAGGGAGTTCACTCCAGCCTCTCACTGGAAGATCTTTGATAAATATGTTCATTTTGCAAAGCCTATAATTGTGTGTATTTCCGTGTGAACACAGTGCACACATTTTCAAAGCATTCCACCTGGACCAAGTGCTGCATCCCAGGATCCCGAAATAAATACCAAAGTGTTTTCCCTTTTCCCCATCAACTGTGTTTTGGTTTTAATTTTAAAGGAAAAAGGCATTTTAATTTTAAAGGGAAAAGGCATCACCATGTGTTGGGGGACCTTGGCTGGCAGAGGCTTTGCCAGCAGGTTCTGCAGCAGAATCCACTCCTCTGCTGCCTGCCCAGTTTGCCCACACAGGGCACTGGTTGCAGTGAGCCCCAGAGCAGCAGGAGGGTGACTCTGGTGCTCTCTCTTCCTTCCAGCCATGGATAATTTGCAGGAGCGAGCGCTGCACGTCCGGAAGGTGCTGCTGAACCTGCCCAAGACCACCCTGATTGTCATGAGATACCTCTTTGCATTCCTCAATCAGTGAGTACCCCTGGGAGCGCCAGGGCTCTGCTGGGATCAATGTGGAATTCATGAGGCTGGGCAGGGCAGGGACACCTCCCACTGTCCCAGGCTGTTCCAAGCCCCAATGTCCAGCCTGGCCTTGGGCACTGCCAGGGATCCAGGGGCAGCCACAGCTTCTCTGGGCACCCTGTGCCAGGGCCTGCCCGCCCTCACAAGGAAGGATTCCTTCCTAATATCTCTTTTAACCTCCTCTCTTTCAGTTTAAATCCACGGCAGGGGGGTCCTGCTGTAGCTCTGGTTTTGAGCCTGGCTGCAGGCTCTGAACAACAATAACAGAGAAGAAATAAAGTCAAATATTAAAGTCAGCACCCAGAGCTTTCGAACTCCCCTTGCAGTTTCCCTTTCATTTCTCTGTAAATACAATCAGTGCCTCATTTTTTACCTGAATCCAGCACATTTGTGTCCCAGAGAGCCCAGAGCAAACCATCCGAGCCCAGCTGTATTCTGCAGCAGAGGATGGTGATGGTGATGATGCTTTCTGCTGTTCACCCTCCTTCCCCCTTCTGTTCTTTGCAGTTTATCTCAGTTCAGTGAAGAAAACATGATGGATCCCTACAACTTGGCCATCTGCTTTGGGCCCACGCTGATGTCCGTGCCCGAGGGTCACGACCAGGTCTCCTGCCAGGCTCACGTCAATGAATTGATCAAAACCATCATCATCCAGCACGAGAACATCTTCCCAGGAGCCAGGGAGCTGGAGGGCCCTGTGTACAGCAGAGGTGGAAACACAGAGGATTACTGGTGGGTGCTCTGAGGAGAGCAGGGGGTGGGTGTTTATCCAGGGATCAGCAAGCTGTGGTTGTGTTGGCTAATTCAGGATTGCAGCATCTGCCTCAGCCTTTCAAAAATCTGTTTTATGGCAGCAGAGATGGCTCTGGTATCTCTGGAGAGCCATTGACTTAAAAGAAATAAGCTGGTATAAAGTAGCTGTTCAGTTGTCAAACCTCGCTCACTTATCTTGAAGGGCAAGGTTGTGTAGGGATTTTCTTGGATGTTCTGGTTTGGTAGCTGCCAAAATCAATCTCTTTTTGTTGTTTTTTTTCCCCCCTTTTTTTTTTTTATTTCCCCCCCTCCTCCTGCTTTTGCCTTTTCTCTCTGCCTGTCTGGAGTGCCTTTGCTTCAGACACAGAGGTCACTGGCAGCTGAACCTCCAAGGCTGTGGTTTAATTTCCAGGGCAGCCCCGCTGGAGGAGGAGGGGGGAGGGAAGAGGCAGGAATGCAAAATCACCATTTCCATGCAGCCCAAAGCTCCAGAGGCTCGGCCTCGTGCTCGGCCTGAGAGCACATCTGGAAGCAATTCAGGCAGAGCGGCTCCTGTCATCTGGGCTGCAAGGAAAGGAGGGTGTTTGCTTTCCTCCTGCCCGAGCTGATCCCTCCCTCCCTCCCTCCGAGGATGAGGAATGTTTGCTTGTGTCCCCCCATTGCTCCCTCTCTCCTTCAGCCTCGCAGGAATGCAAATGATTATTTTCGTGGACTAAAATAAATAGGTTTTGGGTTTTTTTTAATGAAGCTGCTGTGGTGACAGAGCAAGCCTTGTTTCCCTGGCTTGTCTCGGAGTTGAGGGATCACTCCACGTTTGGAGGCTGCTCCAAACTCACTGCTGTGTGCACAGGACTTGCCAAAACCTTTTGGAAATTCTCTTTAATTTCACCTCTGGCTCTGATGTTTTTAGCTGATGTTACATACGAAGGAATTGTAGAGGGGAAAAAAAAAAAAAAACAAAACAACTTAATAATATTTATGGCCTTCAGGAAACACATTAATTCTGCTGAGAGGTTTTGTCCCGTGAGGGGAAGGGAGTCAAAGTGTGCTGTGTTGAGTCCCCTCAGTGTGGGTGTCAGTGCAGGGCAGGGTGTGGGGGCAGAGCATCCTGGGAGATGATATCAGGGAAGGAGATAAGGTGTGGATGAATCATGAGCTGGAAGGGACCAGCAGGGATCATTGCTGCAGCTCCTGGCCCTGCGCAGACACCCCAAAATCCCACCCTGGGCATGGCTGGCAGCAATGTCCTGGAGTTCCATCAGCCTCGGGGCTGTGCCCATTCCCTGGGGAGCCTGGGCAGTGCCCAGCACCCTCTGGGGGAAGAACCTTTCCCTGATATCCCACCCCAAACCTCCCCTGGCACAGCTCCAGCACTTCCCTGGCTCCTGTCCCTGTCCCTCCAATTCCCCACTGCAATCTCCTCGCCTCCCACCCTTTCTCGGGCAGGATTTGCTGCTGTCACCTTCAGGGCTCTCTGGGTGACACTGGTGCTTCCAAAGTCAGCAGCCAGGACAGGTTTTTAGGTGGAAAATGCTGCTTTTTAGGAGGCAGGGCTGGGAAGAGGCACGTGGGCTCTGTGCAGGGTTTGGAGCCGCAGCGTTGGCTGTGCACGACATGACTTCACAGTCTGGGTGAAACTTTAGCCCTCACTGCTGCTTCCTCCTGGGGCCTCCAGCTGGCTTCAGAGGCTTCTGTAAACTTTATTAAGGAGCATAAAGGCTTTGCAAGGGATGGGAAAGGTTGATTCCTGAGGTACTGACTCGGGCAGCCTGGTGTCCTGTGGGTTAAGCAGAACGAGACACCAGAATTATTCAGATGTTTCACCCCTTCTCCTTTTTCTGTTTTCCTCCTGCTTAAAAGAGCACAGGAGGTGGATTGCCAGGGGGAGAGCACTGTCCAACCATCACCACTTACTTCAACCATCGCAGGGCCAAAATGAGGGATGAGTTTACCCCTGTGTGAAGAAGATTAAAAATCCCCATTAAGGAGGGCAGCAAAGGAGTTTCCTGGTGTGAGATGAGGAGCAAGCACTGGTTTTTAGCCCTTTTTTCCCTCCTGAGAGGAGCAGGCAGGGTAGGCAGGCAGGGCTGCCAGCTGGCAGCAGCTCTGTGGAGCTGCTTGGGAGAGGCAGTGGATCCTCTTCCAGTTTCCTTTCTGCTCCTGTCCAGAGGGAACCTCTCGTGGAGCTTCTTACAAAAACATAACCTTTGCTTGCCACTTGTTGTCTGTCGATCCTTTCAGAGCTTTTCTTCATGCCAAACATAAATGAGTTCTCTTGGTAGTTTAGGTGCTCTGGAAGCTTTATTTACAGGCAATTAATTGGGCCGTGGGAGTTGTTCAGGGAAATGAATGGGACATTTAAGATGGTGATAAAAGGGATGGAGGGAGATGACAAACACAGACCTGGAAATATCGTTATAAATCGAGGAATAATTTCCCTCAGGAAGTTGCAGCTTTCTCATCAGCCATCTAATGAGCTAATTAGAGCAATGGAGAATGCAGCCAAGGGAATAATCCTGGCATGGCAGGGAGGAGCTGGACCCAGCCTGGCACTGCTGTCTGACTGCTCAGCGTCTCCAGAGGTCCAGGCCGTAAGATGTGGAGCTGGACTTTGCTGATAGCACTCAGAAAGGGTCACCAAGATGTTTGCTTTGGCTGATCAAATAAAAATTCCACTTGATCTTTACACACAGCGACTTCAGCACGTGCAGAGGCATCCACAAAGCATCTGGAGCAGAGAAGCCTAAATACTGACTCTGATGGGTGTGTTCTGTCTGCCTGCTGGCCAGGAGGGAGCTCAGTTCCCAGCTGTAAAGCTGTCCCTGTTCCTGTTGGGGCTGTTGGCTCCAGTCCCTGGTTTCTGCCCTTGAGATTCTCTTCCTTCAGTTCTTCATGTTGGAAAGAACGGAGAGAGACATCTCTGCTGTTTCAGAAATTGTTTATTTTTCTTATCAAGACCTCGGAGGCAGAGGCAGCATCCTCCGAGGGCACCAGGGCAGAGAGAGCCAGGGCTGCTAATAGCAGCTACCTTTTATATCTACTATTGACCATTTAGGAAATACTTTGTATTTTGTTTTGTTCCCCACATCAGTAAACTCTCATTTTATTGATATGTCTGTTCCACCAACCAACACACCACAGGAACTGGTGTCAGAGAAGAAAGGAAGAGAAAGAAGAGAGAAGAAAGAAGAAGAAGCCCACACCCCAAAGCATCCATCTTGTGTCTATACAATACATAGAACAAAATCTAAACCTACAACTAAACTCTCTGTGATGGAAAAACAAAAAGCCTTTCTCACTTCTTGGCTGTCTGCAGTTCATCCAGGATTGAGGACATCTTCTCCCATGGGCTCAGATCAACATCCAAGCCATCCTGGGGTGCTCTGGGGATAAATGAAACCCCCAGGGGAGAAAGAGAGGTTTCCTGGCCTCCCTTGACTCCCACATGTTCCCTTCTGTTGCAGTGAAAGCCCTCACGGAGAGAGAGCCCTGGCGGAGGATTCAGTGCAGGACGTCACGGCCGAGCACCACACCAGCGATGATGGTAGGGGAAATGTGGCCTTTACTGGGGTAACTGGTGCCTTTTGGGGGAGGCAGGGGAGGCTGTGCCTCGCAGTGGAAGTTTAGGATCAGTTCCAAAGCGGGGTTTAAATCAGAATGCTCCCTTGAAACGCCACACACGCAGCGTTCGGAAGGGACAAAGGTGTAGGATCGCTGGGGATCTCCAGGAGTTACCTGACAGTTCTGAACGTGTCCCTTCTCCTCATGGTGTCTCAGCAGGAGGTTGGATGTGCTCCAATGTCCTCTCCCACTCCTCTGTGCCTGTGCCAGGCATTTCCCTTGTCAGTGGCTCGGGAAGGGGAGCTGTGAGTGCTCAAAGCCCTCTAAGGGAGCAAGCAAAACAAACCCAAAACTTGCTTGTCTGCCACTGAGAGCCAGGTTTTAGAGCAGAGAGTCCTGAGGGCCTCACTCAGTGATAATTTTTGGATTTCCTTCAGGAAGCTCAGTTACATTTCTTGTCTGATCAGTGAAAAGAGGCACCAAGGCTGAGAATTTAACCATTTTTCCTAAGGAGAAGGTGACACTGCAGTCGTGAGCATCCTCAATGCTTCCAAAGCTTCTCCCTGGTTGGGGAACATCCTGTGAACCCCACCTGGAGCAGAGGAAGGCTTCAGTTACTGCTGTGAAGCGATGATCCCAGGAATGCAGAGCAGCCCTGGGAGCAGGCTGCCCCACCAGGGCAGGATGTGGTTTTGTTCTTGTGTTCAGACCCTTGGCACTCGTGGGAGTTCTGGGGTGGTTTTGCTTGGATGGCCTCAGCTGTAGAGGTGGGAAGCAGCATTCCCTTAAAATTAGGCTTCCTCTTTTTTGTGCTGGCCTTCAGGAATGTGCTCAGTGGCCCTGCCAGGTGCTCCTGTGCTGCCTCTCTGCTCCAGCAGCTGCCTAACAAACCCTCCCTGGCACCCCTGTGCTCCCGCTGGCTCCATGGCTCGCTGAGCTCACAGCCTCCCCACCTCAGCCATTCTCTGGTGTTCCACACCAGCGAGAAGGGAAAGGATGTTTGGGGAATCAGTTCTCCCTCGGCAAGGCTGAGCACTGGCACTGGCACTGCTCTGAGAGGTTGTGGGAAGGAGGCACAAAGCCTTGGGGAGTGAAAGATGGGCACACTCTGCCTCGAACAGAGTGTTCTGCCTGACAAGTGGGAGCTCTGAAGAACGCATGGAAATGTGTCCTTCTGGAGCTGCTATCTCTGAGGAGGAGCAGTTGAGTAGCTGTAAGGAAGGACAGGCCAGCTCATCCCACAGCTGCAGAAATGCTGGGACAAAGCCTGCAGGCTGCTGCACCCTGGTGTGAGCTTGTGCTGCTCGTGGCTGGGAGTTCCAGATCTCTTTGTGAGGAGAGTACAGCGATGAGGAAGGAGGAGTTAGAGATGAGAGCAGGACACTGCCCTGCAGCCTCTGGGGGTGTGTGGTGAGCCAGGTACAGCTGGGAGGTGTTTTGGATGGAGTCCTGCAGCCTCCGTGGAATATTCCATAGGGAGGGAGCACTTGGCACTGGGGCAGAGGAGGCAGCTGGGGCTGTGTCTCTGTGTGGGGTAATTAAGGAGCCTAATTGGGCTGTGCATTGTCACACCCTGGCCACACCTCTCAGCAGTGCAGGTACAGCTCCACCACAGACCTTCCTGGGGTTTTTCCCCCGTTTTGTCTTCAAATGTGACCAAACCTCCTAAAACTCTTAGGGGAGGCTGGGATGAATCTTCCCAAAGTAAAGCTGCCATCCCAGCCAGCATCTGCACACTTCATCAGCCTCCCTGAACTGATTTGAGACAGGTAGGAGAGGTCAGAACTGCTGAGAGACAAGCAGACTGTGTGGTTGTTAAATTATAAATACGAGTGGAAATGTTTTCATGTGCTGCTCGCCTGCCCAAGCTGTCAGACTGGCAGGGGGAATTGTTTGGCTTAGCCTTATTGCTCTTCATTCACATGGTTTTCTTCTCTGAGCGTAAGTAGGAAAAAGCTACTGGAAATTAAAGTCTAAAATCAGTTCTCTGGAGGAAAGCCAGAGTCCTAAAAAGTAAATTGGAAACATAAGAAACCTGAGTGCCACACTCATCTGGAACAATAAACACTTGTTAATGAAGCAGATGGAATTCTCCAAACCACACTCCCATCCCCTTCCTAAGTGGAGGGGGACACCAAAACTCACCACTCTTGGGGTTTTTTACTGTCAGGACGAGCTGGCAGGACAAGCAGGAGGGAAGAAGGGACCAAACTCAGATCCCCACGTGCTTTGGGGAGTCTGCCAGGAGCTGCCAGCATGGGCCAGGCTTTTCCCAGCCTTCCCAAGCCCTGGCTGAAGGCTGATGATGGGATCTGTGTGAGTCTGAGCACAGGCTCACCTGGAAGGGGTGGTTTGAGAGAGCTCTGAGCAGGGGTTTGGGAGGGGAGGGATTGCTGGGGGTGGCTCACACAGATCCTGCTGTCGATTGCCCTCGGTCACTTGGTGCTGGATAATTTCAGGTGCTGGTAGGACCTTTTGGGGGGAGATGCTTCTGCTCTGCTCCCTCAGGCTGGCTGAGGAGCTCCAGCTGGCTCAGATGGATTTACACCATCGTTTTCTCAAGCCCTGCTACCGCCTTGCCCTGCCTACAGGCAGCCCCAGCCCCAGTTTTGAAGCATATCCTCTCCCAAGGAATAACTGGAAAAGCTGTGCCTCATGCCTGGCCTTTCAGCCCATTTTCCTTTTCTCTTGCACTGTAGGAGCTTCCTGTGGTGCAGAGATCTCTGTGTGGAGCAGCAGATCTCTCTTTGATCAGGAAGAGGAACCACAAATCTCTTTTTTCAGGAAAGAACTCAATTTCCATGGATTGCTTGGCTGCATTAAAGCTCCTTTAAAGTAATTAGAGGGAGCCCACTGGGGCTGTGTGGTTGAGCTCATCTCCCCTCCCCTGATCCTGCCTAGAACCAAGAGCTACCTTAATACACATTCAGACTCAAACAGCCACAGATTTTTTTTTTCGGAGTCTTAAAAATAATCCACAGGAATTCCACATTGATTTTTCTGAGTGTCTTAAATGCCCTTATTGTGCCTCTGTATAATATCAGAGTCCTGCAGGGACCTGGATTAGTGGCTGGCTGCAGGCAGGGCATGGCTGGAGCTGCTGTGGGAGCTTTGCAGGCAGGAGTGGGCACGGAGCAGCTCGGTGTCCTCAGCACTGGAGCCTCTGGATGTTTTCCTTTGCTTCCACGACACTTGGATGAAGAGCAGGGCCTCCCACCGGGCCAGAATTCCAGTCTCCTGGGTCAGGTGAACCTCACAGGCAGCAGAAATTTCCTTCTGAATAGATGCTTTATTTCTGAAGCAGCTTGGAATGAGAGGATGTTTCCCTCCCCTGCCTGCCCAGGGGTTTCACTTCAGCTGCTTTGAAGGAGGTGAACCACAGGCAGATTTTTGTCTGGAACGCACCTGATTGCTTCCCAGCTCCAAAACCCTTCTGATTCTAATGAAACACTAATTGTGACCTTGCCACTTCCATCACTGTTGGCTTGAATTGCTGTGAGGGGGTTTAGGGCTTGGAAAATAAGAACGTGCCCTCCATGCAGGGATGAGGCAAAGGATTTGAAAGTGCAACATCCTTGAGTTTAGGGCTTCCCCTCTGGATTTTGCTGCCCAAAGAGGGAACCCTTTATCCTCTTCATATGCTGATTTTTGGCAGATTGATGGATGCTGACTCCTCACCTGAGCCCAGGTGTTTAGTGAGCTGTTGTTTGTTCCCTTCTGTCTCCTAGAGTGTGAGCCCATCGAGGCCATAGCCAAGTTTGACTACGTGGGCAGGACTGCACGGGAGCTGTCCTTTAAGAAAGGAGCCTCTCTGCTGCTGTACCAGCGAGCCTCGGACGACTGGTGGGAGGGAAGGCACAATGGCATCGATGGCCTCATCCCCCACCAGTACATCGTCGTGCAGGACACGTACGTCACCCCCTGCAGCCTGGGCTGCCTCCAGAACCCCCTTGGCATGGGGGTTTGTAGCCACACAGCCTCGGGGAGAGTTCATCTCTGCACCATGCAGCCTGCAGGGGAGAGCTGAGAGGTTGGAGGGGTGGTAAGAGAGTTGTTCTGGTGGCTGGTAGAGGTGCAGAGCTGGGGTCTCCAAGGTGCTCCCGGGAATCAGGTGCTCAGGAGGAGGGAGGCTTTCCACAAGGAGTGATAGGACAAGGGGGAATGGCCTTAAGATGAAGGAGAGTAGGTTTAGATTGGGTGTGTGTGGGGAGAAATTCCTGGCTGTGAGGGTGGGGAATGGCACAGGGTGCCCAGAGCAGCTGAGGCTGCCCCTGCATCCCTGGCAGTGCCCAAGGCCAGGCTGGACAGGGCTTGGAGCAACCTGGGATAGAGGAGGGTGTCCCTGCTCATGGCAGGGTGGGGAAAAAGATGATTAAGATCCCTCCCAGCCAAAGCATTCAATGATTTGAAGGATATGTGATGATTCTCAAACCCTCACACCGTGCTGCTGCCCTGTGTGACCATTTGCACGGTGCTGTACTGGAAAATCCAGCACTGCTGCTCCTGTTTTGGTTGTGATACCTTCTCCTCCTCCTTCCTAGTGAGGATGGGATGTCAGAAAGGTCCAGTCCGAAGTCGGAAATAGAAATAAATTCTGAGCCACCGGAGGAAAAAGTGACAGCCAGAGCTGGTGCCAGCTGCCCGAGCGGGGGCCACGTCGCAGATATTTACCTTGCGAACATCAACAAGTAAGAGCAGCCTTGTGTTGTTTTCCCTGCCTGCCAAGGGCTCGGTGATGAGCCCAGTGAAATGTTTCCTTCCCTGAAAAATCTTCATTAATGAGCACTGCCACCGTTTTTCTCTGCTTCTCCCTCCTTTAACTCACTGACATTTCTCTGTCCCCTCTCTGTCACCGGCGTGGCCATCGCTCATTTGAAACCCTACTGGCTTCTCTTCCCTGTCCCCAAGGTGCCATCTGCTCCTGTTTTTCCAAACATGCCCAATTTTGTGCACTGGGCAGAGAGAAGCAGGGAGGGGAGTGCTGGGCTGAGCTCTCATGTCGTTGTCCCCACCCGTTGTCGTGTTCTGTGATCTGTCATGTCTCCTCCACGTCCCCCACGTTCTGTCCCACGGGGAGGGGGACAGTTCCTGCAGGAAGCAGTGTCCCAGTTTGTGCTAAATGCCATCCCTGCTGTCCCACCAGCTGGCCCTGCCTGCAGCACTCCTTTGTTTCTGCAGCACTTCTCACCTCGGGTCACTAACCATATGCTTGCAGTGGAACAGCACAACCCCTGTTGCTCTAACCTTGCCTCCTCCACCAGAAATTGTTGCTTCAGCCAACACCCAGCATAATAAAAAGCTGGAGAATTGAGCTAGTAGCAGACTAAATTCCATGATCTGTTCCATAATTTTTCTAGACAGGCTTATCCCCCCTGTATTTCTGATTATTTCCTCAGTGTTAAAAACCCCCACCTCTCCCCGTTGTGCAGTGAAGGTATTATGTGATAATTACAGCTCGATGGGAGGGGATGTTCTTAACCTTCAGTTAATTTAACACAATGCAGTCTGTGAAGGCATTAACACAAATGCATCCTTTTAAAAGGTTTGGACCTGCTCATGGCCTAGAGAGCCTGGTCCTTCCTTGTGGGATTCAGCAGAGCTCCAGGGCTATCTGGGAAGCCGTGTTAATCTGCATCAGCTTGGGATCTGGGCTTTCTTTTATGATATTTGCTGTCTGAGCCACTGGAGTGGCCACTCTGCCAGTTATGGAGAGATTTGTGTAATCACAGACCTGTGCTGGAGCTTCACCATCTGCTGACCTTTGCTAGAGTTGTGTGTGGTGGTTTTTAGAAGCCTGGGGAATGTCCACTCCAGTTTTGGGTTTTGGTTTTTTTTTTTTTTTCCCTTTACTAGGGAACCTGATATTTAGCAACAGTAGCATAAGACTCATTTTGTTGTTTTTTCTTTAGGAATGAATCTTCTGACCTATGTGTGAACAGACTTGAGCAAAATTAAATCAGATGGTTTCGCAATGACAGTTGTGCCACCCACTGAATTATTATTTGGATGCCAAAATCCTACTGGAGTTAACACTTTCTTGCAGTTATTCATGGGGCTGGTGCTATATATAAATGGATCCTTCCCTGTATAATGGATGCCAAGCTTCAGACCTATGGCATAAAGTATTCTGCTGCATTGATTTGAGTGGAATCGTGCTGTCAGACCTCATGGTGCTGGGGTAGACACTAAATTCTTTGGACCAGTTCATCCATTTGACATCATCCCTTTGGTTTATCTGTAGCCCTGCATAGGTAATGCCTTGTGGTCCTGCCAAAGCCATGAGAAAGAACCATCTCTTTCCACCAGCAAACATTGGGAATGTTCATTAACCCCAAACTGGGGGTCTTGGCTTGCTGATCTCTGAAAATAATAACTTGATGCCTTGGGCCAGGAGCTTAGTAGACTTATACTGTGTCCTCCAGTCAAAGATTGTAGCTCTGCTCTTGGAATGTAATAAAAACACATCATCAAAACCTGTCGATGGCACAGAGGGTTTGTTTTTTTGGTTTTTATTTTGTTGCAGTATAAATTCTTCTCCTCTTGACCAAGTTAATCACGTTCCACCCACGTTTTCTGGTTTTGCTATGAATGTGCACAGCTGCTAGGACTCAGTTTTGTGTTAGAAGCGTGAAACTGGAATGATTTACGATTTACAATTATTTCACTGTACCGCAATCACTCCTAAACCCCCCGGGTCTGTTTGTAATCTGGGTACCTCTGTGTCTCCTCCCGTTGTCCTGTGTGTTGTTTTGGGGGGGAATATCTTCAAATGACAGCCCTGTACCTGCTTGTATTGACTTGTTTTGCTTTTGTGACTGAAGGCAAAGAAAGAAACCAGAGTCAGGCAGCATCAGAAGAGCGTTCCGCCAGAGTGACAGCCACGGCCTAGGTAGTTCCCTGGCAGAACCAGCCTCCCCCGGAGCCATAGCCGGTTCCAGACCCTCATCTCAGCCCATTATGAGCCAAAGTCTTCCCAAGGAGGTTCCAGACAAATGCTCCATCAGTGGCCACGGCAGCCTCAACTCCATCAGCCGGCACTCGTCGCTGAAGAGCAGGATGGAGAGCCCGCAGATCCGCAAGGCTGTCACGGCAGGGAGGTCCAAGAGCTTCAACAACCACCGGCCCATGGACCCCGAGGTCATTGCCCAGGTGAGCAGAGGTCTTCTGCTGGAGAGGTTTGCTTGGGAAGCCTGGAGGGTGTGGGGTACAGGAGGTGTTTGAGTGCCAGGTCTGATCTAATCCAGTGTCTGTTCCCCAGGAGGGAAGGGCAGCTCTGCAGGGCAGCTCTGGGTGAGGAGAGGCTGTGGGAGCTGGGCCTGGTCAGTCTGGAGAGGAGAAGGCTGAGAGGGGATCCCACTAATTCATACAAATACCTCCAAGGGTATTTGCCTCCAGGCTCTTTCAGCAACAGGACAAAGAGCCATAAATAAAACCAAAAAAGTTCTGCCTCAACATGAGGAAGAACCTTTGTCCATGAGGGTGGCAGAGAGAGATGTTCTCCCCTCTCTGGAGACATCCCAAACCCACCTGGAGGTGTCCCTGTGTCACCTGCTCCAGGTGACCCTCTCTGGCCAGGGGCTTGGACTCCAGTGTCCCTTCCAACCCCAAGCACTCTGTGATTCTCTCAATGCAGTATTAATTTAGGACACAGCTCCAGTCTAGGCTTCCATCCTCTCTGTGTGCGAGGCACTGAGGCTGCTTTCCTGAGGGAAGATAAACAGTCAGCTCCTTCCTCCATAAAAACTTGGCCCTGTTTGTTATCCAGAATTCAGCCTCACCAATAAAAACACCCATTTCAGAAGGTGACACAGATTCCAAAGCTGTCAGCAGAGAATTAAGCAATCATAACTTCAAGACATGAGAGAAATAAAGTATTTATTGTGGATTCAACACTCCTGTCAGCCGTGCAGGCTTGCCTGTGGTCTGACTTGGGAAGCACATGGCGCAGCACAGCCCAAATAAAAGCAGCCTGCTGACTTGTGCAGCACTCCAGGGGCATCTTCATTTCCTTCCAGGCTTGGGTGTGTGATCAGAAACCAGCTCTGATCCAGATCAGAAACCTGCTGGTTTTCAGGAGTTACTTACACAAGGGTCAACACAAGGGTTGCCTTACACAAGGGCCTTGAAGTCAGGGCTGGCTCCAGAAGATGTGGAGTTACAGATTTCCCTCTGCCACGAGGCTTCTCCCCTGGTGGATGTGCCTGGGCCTGCGTGTGTCTGTACCCACGGTGTGCAGGGTGGGATGGATGGATCTGTCTGCAGCCAAGGAATGCTCCAGGCTCGGATTACAAAGCCAGAGACCTGACTGCTCTGCCTGGCTCGGGGCTCTGCAGGTTCCTAAGGAGCTGGGGGGAAAGACGTGAAAATTAAACATAATGATGTCAATAAACATCATTTTTATTGACAAAACAGCAACTCCACATAATAAATAAGGGGCACATTAGAGCCCCATTAGGGTTTAGTTCTGATGGGAGTTTGTATTTTGCCATTTTGAGTATCTTCAGCCCCTTTGTTACAGGGGAGCTGCAGTGCACAGCTCCTGCTGTCTTTGTGTTTCCCTGTCCTTCTGAGGCTTTGGTTGATATAAATCAGATTCTTTGTTTTTTCAATTAGGCTCTGACTGAAGTTGTTCTGTCTCCTCTCTCTGCCAGAACCTTCACTCCTTTGTTTCACTGGAGAAGAGTCTGGGGACAAAAAGGAAAGAGGAAGGGACTATAAATAAAAAAGAGGAGGGAGGAAAGCCCAAGCTGTGTTAAATCAGGGTTTTTCTCTGTAGTATCTGCTCAAACACCAGCCAGTAACCATCTTACATATTTCCCCAACTTCATAACGAAAATCTGCCTGGCCTCAAGATAGAGTGGGAGGTGTCAGATTTCTGCCTCTGCTTTCTTCCACCATTCCTTGACTGATTTACCTTCCCCACCCCCTGAAAAACCTCTGAGGAAGCTGGAGCCAAAAGTGTGAGTCAGAGCCAGGCTGAGCTCCCCTGCTCCCCAGGGAGCTCTGTGCACCTCGGGACTCTCCAGCAGACAACATGCAGGTCCTGAGACAAAAGTGTCTTTAGCTCTAAAGTTCTCTTTGTTAGTAACTGTAATACTTTTTAAGAGGGAAGGAGAGGCTCCAATTTGGGTTTCTCTACGTGTTTCTGACATCTTCTATGTTTCGTAAAACGTTAAGATTTTGAGTTCTGTGAAATGCATTTCTGGGAACAGCTCAGACAGCAGGAAAAGCAATGAGGCAGCGAGAGCCCATGAGGATTTCAGCATTCAGTGTGTGGCCCATCAGGCAGTGTCAAAGCCATCAGTGCTCCCTTCAGGAATTTGCTCTCCTGAACCTCACGTGCCAAATAAACTGCGAGAATGGGCACCAATACTTTGGTTTCTGTTCATTGCTGCAGTTGGGGGCTCTACTTTGAAGCCTGGGCAGCATCAGGAGCAGTGAAGGACTGGATTAGCAACAAAGCAGTGCTAGCAATTATTTTGGTCCTTGTTCCTGGAAAATTTCAGTGCTTACTGGCTGCAGGATGTGGTGCTGCACAGTTTGGGCCTTGACCCGAGGCTGATTCTGATGCCTCAGGGTTTAACTTTGATATTTTCCCAACCCTGGCCTGCCCAGTGTCACTCTGCAGTTCCCTGGAGCTCGTTCAGTGCTGTTCTCTCATGCTCACACACACACAACAAAGCCTCTCCAGCTCTCCAAGGACACCCAAGACCCTCCTAGGCCCAACAACTGCAAACCACAATCTTGGCGACAGGGGGGCAAGCTTGGGCAAATTCCATCCTTGCCTGGCTCCTGCTTGGGGAATTGATGCTGAGATCCAAGTGGGAAGAACTCGGGAGCTGTCCTTGTCCATGTTGGGATGCACTGAGGCAGGAGCCTCTGGAGCCCAGAGTGTACCTCTGAAGGCCTTTCCAATCAATCCCTCCTTGATTCCTTTATCCCTGCCTGCTCTCTGTTTCTAGGCAGCCATTTAAGGCATCAATTCAAGTATCAGTGTTTAGAACACCAAAACACACGCTCAAAATCTGCCTTTTATCAGGTAATTTCTGTGTCTGGGCCGTGCCCTCACCAGGCTCCTCTGCTGTGCTTGCAGGACATCGAAGCCACCATGAACTCGGCCCTGAACGAGCTGCGGGAGCTGGAGAGGCAGAGCAGCGTCAAGCACACTCCCGACGTCGTCCTGGACACCCTGGAGCCCCTGAAAACCTCCCCGGTGGTGGCCCCCACCTCGGAGCCCTCCAGCCCCCTGCACACCCAGCTCCTCAAGGACGCTGAGCCCCCGTTCCAGCGCAGCGCCAGCACGGCCGGGGACATCCCCTGCACCTTCCGGCCCGTCAAGTCCGTCAAGATGGCCACGCAGGTGAAGCCCCCGGCCACGAGGCCCAAGCCCACAGTGTTCCCCAAATCCAGCGCCACCAGCCCCGGCGTGGCCTCCTCCGCAGCTCAGCAGGCTCCCGACAAGTCCTGTACTGTGTGACCGAGCCCGCGCTGCTCTCTGGGTACAGCTCCCGCTCTTAGAGACTCTGTCAGAGACTTGGAAATTCCTATTTAACGAATCCTCGGACTGAAGGTCGGTTGTGAAGTGCTGCTGGGAGCTCCTGAGCGGCGACAGCCTCGTCCCACGGGCCCAGGACAGCTCCTGCCACGCTTGGGAAAGCCCATGATCCACGATCCACTGTGAAGCTGGGCAGGAAAACACCCAAGGGATGAGTTGGGTTTGGGTTTCGATGCCTCTGGAAGGAACATTTGGTGGTGTCCTGTTTTTGGATGCTGGTGTAGTGACTTCTGTATTCTGTGTTTCATTTATCACAGGGAAACAATAGGATAGATTTTAGTCTATTGCATGTTTTGGTGCCACTGGTTACGTGGAGCTTGGACATGCCTGTTTCTTGTGCATTATTATTATAATTATTATTATTATTATCCTGTCGCCCGCTGGTGCCACGGTGGTTAAGGGTCTGTCTCGACTTCCCATCACATCCTCTGGTTTTGTTTGTTTGCTCCCCGTTCCTCCCCCTCAGGGCCAAAGCCCTTGGCCATCCAGCCTCATGCTTCAGTTGTCATGGAAAAAAACAGTTTACTCTGGAACGCTCTTAGATTTTGTGGAGTTCTACGTAAAACGTGTCTGTGCAAATATAAACAAACATGTTCCTGAGCTCTGGGAGCACAAGAAAGAGCCCAGTTGTTGCTTATGGACAATCTTCACTACTTTCCCCCCTCTGCTCTCCCATATTTAAAAGCAGCTTTATTGTTTCCAGTGTGATTTTCCAGCCCGTGGGCTCTGTGTTTGCTCTTGGGAGACTGAATGTAAAAAAGAAAAAAAAAAACCAAGATAATTTTGCAAACGAGCATCCTCTGACCAGAGCCCATTCCCCACACACACACACACACCCCTGCTTTGCCCGTGCCTCAGGATGGATCCTGACCCCAATCCCGGCGCCAAGCACTGTAAAAACTTCGCTCAGGAGTTCTCAAGCTCCCTGCCTCACCCCTCTCTGCTCTGGGGATCTCTGCTCTTATAGAGCAGTGCAGGGGACGCTGCTGGGGACAGGGATGTGACAGCACGTGGCCTCTGGAGTGGCTTCCCCCCCGTGCTCCCATGTGGGACTGACCTGTGAATGAATTCTTTGGTATTATTTGTATTTATCTGTAGCCAGCAGCATCCAGGGACTCTTTTGTACTCCCCTGGGGGCTCTCCGCGGTGCCCACGTTTATTTAATTTTAATGATTCAAAGGCCTTGTGCCACTTAGGAGTGGAGACTGGCTGGCCCTCAGCTTGCCTCCTTCCTCAGCTTTTCTGGGATTTCAAACGAGCTGCACATCTTAGGCTTCCATCAAATAAATTCAGGCTAGGACAAGATGAGAAAAGTCATTTTTCTGGCCCGTTTAGCTGAGCTTCCTTTCAGTTTGTGGGTTCCTGGTGACCGCAGAGTTGGTTTAATTGGCACTTAGAAAAGAAGAAACCAAGAAGAGTTGCTGAAATGTCCTCTTCTGATTTAGGATGTTACTTGGAAGAACGGAACAGGGTCTCCTGTCCGTCCCCACACGCACAACCTCTCTCTCCAGAAGCAATCAACCCCTTCGTTAATTAACGATGGCTTTCCAAAACGCCAGCTTTCCCTGGGCCCTGAACTGAGGACATGCAAAAATGGGGGAGCACTGGGAAGGTTTTGGTTGAGTTCCCTGAGTTTCCCATTCCTCCTGAGCTGTCCCTGGGGCAGCCCCACGGTACGAGCGTGGCTGTCCCTGCCCCTCCGGGAGATGCCACCACCAGCGACCTCTGCTCTCAGGTTCTGATGGACTTCCACCACCAAGGAATATCACTTGTTCTTTTGGGGAAACAAACAAAAAAACCCAGAATGATTAAATTTGTAATTTTTTGCTCAGGCAGAACTTTCTGGTATTTCCTTTTTAGTAAGATTTTTTTTTTTTTTTAATTTCTTCTCTTTTTTTTTTTTCTTTTATTTTTGGTCACAAATGACCGAAGTTCAATCTGTGTCAAGAGCAGGATCTCTGTAAATTGACTTTGCCTCATTTTAATGCCTTATTTTCTTCTTATATTTTTATGCCTAGCATTCATATTCCTAAGAATAAGTGTCCAGCCACGCACAGCACATGGGAGGAGCTGCTCTTCTCCAGCTTCAAGGTCTGAAGTGTGGAATTAGAATGGAAACAATAAAAAAAAAAAAAAACAAAAAAAGACTTCAGGTTACTGTAACAGCAACTGTCTGTATCTGAATTATTACTGTGCTTCTCTAGCATCCACAGCTCTGGGACAATCCTGCTGCCGAGGGCAAGGTGCTTGGCAGGATCACCTGGATTTGGAGCAACTCAACTGGAATTCTGGTGTGCACTGTGATTGACACAAGCAATAGGACAGGCTGGAGCTTGTCCTTCCTCTTCCTCGGGCCTGCCCGCCGGGAATGAGAAAATCACACATAAATTCATTTTAAAAGGGAGACTTTTCAGCTTGTCTGCCTCGCTCTGTGAACACACGAGGCTGAGGGGATGCTTGCCAGGAGTGTTTTATGAGCAGTCACTGCTGCAAGGTGAGGAGGAGGGACTGGAAATGTTCCCTCCCTGCAGAACCAGGAGAGGCCAGCGTGGAGGGGACAGGTCTGACACAGTGCTTCGCTTGGGGAGGCACCAGGGAGGCACCAGTGCCACTCCACATCTTCATATCCCGAAAAAATTCTAGCTCTTCCACGGAAATCCTCTTTTCGTGACCTTCCTGTAGCATTTGTGTCAAATGTAAAGACAAAAGAAGTGTTTGATAACTGGAATTGCATCTGTCTGTTCGATAGTGCTTTGTATGAACCTTGTTCATCAGGCGTTGGGTTGGAATAATCCAAAGCAAAAAGAGAAAAAAAAAAAAAACAACAACAAAAAAAAACCTTTTAAAACAAAACACGGTTTTAGGTGATCAATCTGAATGGTTTCTGAAGCTCAGACCTTTTCTGGGTTGTTTCCCTAGTTGGGAGTGGAGCAGTGTGCTTTAACCATTGCTAAATTTCTGCCTCTCTGAGGTCATCCAAAGGCTCGTGGTTTATGAATTGTAAATTTGTCCTTCACGTCCGAGCAGTGGGACACGATCAAACCCTCTCACTTTATCTGGACTGGGTATTTTATTGCAATGAAAATGAGTCAATAATTAGAGTGCACTGTGACAGCAGAAAAAAAAAAAAAAAGGGTTGTTGTATATGTCTGTATTTTGATACCTGTTCAAAAGGAGTCTTTGGGTTTCCTGTGCTGAATACCTCATGTGTTGGGTTTTTGGGAGTTTTTTGTTGATTTTTCTTTTTAATTTTTTCTTTTTTTTTAAGGCAAGATTGTTCTTGCACAAAAGTAGGTTAAGATAACCGAGTTCTCATAAATTTATTTACTGAATCAAAACACTTCAGCTTGGCAAGAAGTTCCATCTGTTGTGGTTCCCCACCTTGCACTTGGTACGGGGCCGACCCAGCGCACTTGGAAGAGCTCCAGCAATACTGGGACAGGAGAAGTTCATCGCAGGTGGAGTTTGCTGCCTTATTTCTCTTCTCCTCTCTGTCAAAAACCTCAAATTCAGTGGAACGTGGCCTAGGTTTGGGGATTTATTGAGCTTTTGGGAGATGTTCTGCGGAAATCAGCGTCGCTGGTTCTCGGCACTTCAGGTCCTTCCTGGGCCTGGGGACACTGGAACACTCCCTTGTTGGAATCCCCGTGGAGGGGACACTTCCAGCAGGTGATGCTCTCATCAGGAATGAAGGAAGAACACCCCAGAAATCCCTGCTGAGACAGCCTGATGGACTCCATGAGGGGCTGAGCTCGGGCCCCTCGTGCAGCACATCCGGAGGGGAAGGAGGTGCCCCTGTCCCCCCCAGGTGTGGCACTGCCTTGGTGGCCACGTGAGGGGCACCTGTGCTTGGCAGGACCAAGCCCTGGGTGTACAGGGATATGCTCCAAACGCACACAGAACTCACCTGTGAGCCACAGGTAGGGAGACTGCTTCAAAACTGCTTCAAAAACAAAGGAGATTGGGAGCATCGGGGCCTTTCCATTGCTTCTGTCCAGAACAGAAAGTTGAGTTTAACAAGGCAGGGATTTATTTATTTTGAGATTTTTAGCTTTCACAGAAATAACCAGCCCTTTTTGGGGCTCATCTGGCCTTGGTTAATGCCCCAGCAATGCAGCTGGGGGCAAAAAGCTGCTCCTTTAGTGGGCACGAGAGGTGGAAAGGAGGGAACGTCCTTTCCCCAGGGACGCTCCTGGCGCCAGCTCCGGGGAAACACCAAGCACTTCATGGACTGAACTTTGGGGTTTGAGCTCTTTCCAGATCGGCTCTCTGCGTGTCTCTGCGTCTGTGTGACAACCTGGTACTTGAAAAAAATTAAAAAAAAATATATAGAAATACTTGACCCTCTGCCTGGTGCCTGCAGGGCCGGGATGGCCCTGGCTGTGTCACGCACAAGCGTTCGCCCACCAGAAGGCAGATGGATTCTTTTCCAGGCTCGGTTCTAGCAGCAAACCATCCATTGGGGTGGCTCTGGAGATGCCAGAACAGCAGTTCAAGGCCTGGAAAATGTAGAGTTTTTCTTGGCTTTTTTTTATTCTTTTCCTGTTAAATTTTGTGCTTCCTCTGACGTAGTTCGGGATGAAGGTGTTCTTCAACGATGGGCCAAAAAGAGGTGAAGGTGGAGAGGGAAGGCAGCTTCCTGCTGGGCTAATACTTGATCTGCTGAGCTTCACACAGGGTAAATACTCAGCAGTTTGCAGTGAGGGTCGTGGGCAAGCCCATCCTTTCAAGGCACTGTAATAACCTCACTCCTGAAGTGGACTTCACCAGCCTTTCCTCCAGGCACTGCCCTGAGATGCGAGGAACGACCCAAGCCCGAGGGGTTGGGATCATGAGTGTGCCAAACTGCTGGAGCAATACTTGTGGGCAGCAGCTCCTCCGAAAGCCCAACTTGATGTAGCTCAAACAGGGCAATTGCTGAAAACCATCTCTGATTTCTGAGGGTCGCAGCCACGTCGTGGTCCTGCTGCCAGGCGGGAAAGTTGGGTTGAAAAGTGTAGAAATTGTGTTTTCTGTCCGAAGCTGGGGTTATCAACAGCAGTTGTTTCGTGGTGGGATGGAATGTTCTTGCTAAAACAAGTTTCCATTGTTTCATGTCTTCTACACCAATATATATATGGTGTATATATTAAACTGTGTAAAATTGTACTTTGTACATAGAACTCTGTACAATATGGAGGTACAGCCTCTTTTTTGTTTTTTTGGTTTTTTCCCCCTCCCCTTTTGGTACAGTATTGTACAGTATTAGGAGTCGATGTGTTGGAAGTGTTAAATCCATACTGGGGCAACAAAATGTATCCATTGTCATTAGCAATAGTTTTGGAGAAATAAATGTTTTGGGTATGGTGGAAACACTGACCTGAGGGTGCCTGTGTGTGATGTCCTGGGTGTGAGTGGGAGAGAGGGAGAGTGGCCTTGGGGGGGTTCTTGGAATGCTCAGGAATGGTGTTGGAGCTGGTGGTAAGTGGGTGAAGGATCTGCAGGATTCAGGAGTGCACGGTGCCATCCTGGGCACCAGGACGCTGGAGGAGCAGCGTGGTGGCACGGAGAGAAGGAGACACGAAGGATGTGGTGATGGGACAAGGAAAGGCCTGAAGCTGAAGGAGAGGCGGTTTAGATGGGATATTGGGAAGGAATTGTTCCCTGGGAGGGTGGGGAATGGCACAGGGTGCCCAGAGCAGCTGTGGCTGCCCCTGGATCCCTGGCAGTGCCCAAGGCCAGGCTGGAGCACCCTGGGATAGTGGAAGGTGTCCCTGCCCATGGCAAGGGGTGGAATGATGAGAGCTTAAAGGTGTCTTCCACCCCAAACCATTCTTTCTGTGGTTCCACTGATTTCTGATTCCCACCCCGTGTTCCCCCACCCTGGGCTCGCACGCACTGACCACAGCAGGAATCCCTGGGGCAAACACTTCCCTGGCAGTGACCTGATTTAAAAATGCTTAATCTTCATCATTTTCCTGCAGAGGATGGACTCCCAACTGTCTCAGGAAAGAGGATTTAAGATTGAGATTATGGATTGGATCATTATTATTATCATTACCAGCTTTCCCCCATCTCGTTTTTTCAACAGGCCTTTTTCAGAGCAGGGAGAGGGAACGTGGCAGGGCTGTGTCATTTTGGCTTCCTTTTCTTTAGATTCTGAGGGATCACTTATTTACAGTGAGGTTTGATGTTTAACTGAGGCATTTCGTCCTCCCTGTCCCTGGGGTGAGCATCCCTATGGGTCTGTGTCCCACATCTCCTGTAGGGGTTCAAGAGCTGGAGATTGGGGATGCTTTTACTCCAAAATCACAGCAGCCTCTCTGGAACCACCCTAGAGCAGGCTGGGCACAGTGGTGGTGGTTTTTTTGTTTTTAAAACATGAAATAGGAGTCAAGAGAGCAGTGGGGTGACACGACTAACAAGGGGGTTTTGATTTTTCCCTGGGTCATTGCCCAGCAGAAGAAGCTGTGATTATCCCTTAAACCCTCATCAAAGCCCAGGTGGATCTGGGGCTCCCTCACAAACCCCATTAGGGTGGTTTTTAACCAAGAAACACCGTGGTGAGTGCTGGGACGGTTCAGCTCTCAAGGACGTGTCCCCGGGAGCAGGTTTGTCACAGGGACACTGTGGGGACATCGCTGTGCCCGTGGGATTCTCAGCTTTTCTGACCCCAAGGACGAGGTCCCTGCTGCACACAGAGCTCGCTGCTTGTCCTTTATTCTCTGGGCTTTGCTGCCACCAGCTGGAACAATTAATTCTTGTCACAAATTGCTTTCAAGGCCGGGTTTTTTTTTTCTTTCTCAGCCTGTGCCGGACGGGCTCTCCCACCACACCAGGGTTCATCCCCCGTGGGGGTCAGATGGGACTGGGGGAAAAACCTGGGGGGAAAAACCTGCTGAAGGGGCAGCCAAGGAAGAGGAAACGAGCTGGGAATTTCAAAAAAACAGCAGAAGAAAGGAGAGGGGGGCTGGAGGAAGCCAGGCAGGTCTTGGGGGCGAATTCCCTGCACTCCCACCCGTGGGCTTGGCCAGCCCTGGGGACAGACTGGTGGCCCTGTGTAAGGACACAGCCACCACACGCACAGAAAATAAAACCAGACACCATTTCAAGAAGCCACCCCAGCTCCTTTCTCTTCCTGTCAGCTGAGCTGCAGCAGAGTGCCTTCAATCGAAGCGATTTCAACCAGGGCTCTGCCATCCCTTCCCAGCCCCGGGCACCCCTTGGATAACCCCAGGGCAAGGGCCAGGCTGTGCCCGCAGCTCTCGGGAGGCTTTTCCAGGCACACTCACCCGTGGCTGGGAAAATGAAGCTCGGCAGGAACTGAGGAATTAATTACGGGTGGAGTTTGTGTGCAGGCACAGATAACCAGGGCCGGACGCTGGACACGGACCCTGCTGCGGCTCTTCTTTCCCAAACCCCTGCCCCGCGATGCCGATGGCAGCCGGAGCTCAGCACCCTGTGCCCGGGGATGGCAGCACGGCCGGGAAGTTTTCTCTCGAGCAGGAAGCTGAAGCATTTCCTCCCGGGCGGGTTCTGCAATCCGCAGGTTTCAGTTCCCGGCGTGGGGAGGTGCCTGTGCCGCTCCTTCGCTCCCGACTCCTGGCATCCGTCGGGGTCGTGCCGCCAGCCCCGGCGGATTCTGGCAGCGCCGAGGGCTCGGTCCATGCCCAGCCTTGGCCCGGTGGTGCTGCCAGGCCTTGGCCGGCGTTTCCCGAGGGGTGAGGGCCGGGGCTCGGTGGGCAGCGACCCCCGGGGTGAGCCCCGCGCTTCCCGCTGGACATGCAGAGCACCCCCAGCTACCTGTGGAGCACCGAGGACCTCCTGGGCCAGGGGGCCACGGCCTGTGTCTACAAAGCTCGCAACAAGGTGAGCGGGGGCAGCCGGGGGGGGTCAGGAACCCCCAAATTACAGAGCCCCCGTGCCCCCCATCCCTCTCGCCCCGTGGGATGCCCGAGCTCAGCTCCGCTCGCCCTCCCCGGAAGATCCTGGGCTGGGGAGCAGCTCAGAGGCTGCTTTGGGTTTTATTTTCATTTTCCACGGGCTCCTTCCCCTGGCTCTGCGGGTCGAGGGAGGCTTTCGGGGCGCTCGCAGCCGGCTGCTGCCGTTCCCGAGCGGCGCAGGGGGAAGGAGGAATGCCTTGTTTTCCGGGGAATGCCCAGAGGTTTCGAAAACCCCATCCTTGGCCATTTGCATACTTCATGCAAACACTTGCCAGCCTTGGAGCGGGCTCTCCTCCTCGCCAGCCTTTGAAGGTTATGGAGCAAACTGCAGGATGGGAACATCCCCGTCCCTCGGGGAGCTGCCAGCCTCGGCTCCCGACGGGAACTTTCCGCGGAGCCGAATAAACACAGCGACACGTGGGTGCAGGGAGGTGAATAACAGCGGTTTGTTTGTGCGGCGGAGCAGACGCCGTGCAGAGGCAGCATTTGCATCCCGAGTGGGCTGTGGGAGAGTGACAGAGCTGCTGGAGCCGCTTTGCACATGAGTGACATCACCTCGTGGTTTCTTTCTCTCTTTTTCCCCCTCTTTTCCCCCTCTTTCCCCCCTTCTTTCTCCCCCTCTTTTCCCCCTTTTCCCAGAAATCAGGGGAGCTGGTTGCCGTGAAGGTTTTCAATAATGCCAGCTACCTGCGGCCCCAGGAGGTGCAGATGAGAGAGTTCGAGATGCTGCGGAAGCTGAACCACAAAAACATCGTCAAATTATTTGCCGTGGAGGAGACAGTGAGTGTTTTCCCTCCTGGAAACCCTCGGGCTCAGCAGCCAAGGGAGGGCACCTGGTCCTGCCTGGGTGGGGGGACAGGCCAGCACCTGGGGCATGGCTGAGCCCTCCTGGCATCTCCCCCCGCAGGGCAGCAGCAAGCAGAAGGTGCTGGTGATGGAATACTGCTCCAGCGGCAGCCTGCTGAACGTGCTGGAAGAGCCAGCAAATGCCTTTGGCCTGGCTGAGTCCGAGTTCCTCATCGTGCTGCAGTGTGTGGGTGAGTGTGGGGGACTGAGAGCCTCCAGCCGAGGACCTCGTGGTGCCCATGGGACCCTGCAGGCAGTGGAGTGAGGGTTCAGAAAGTGCACCCCTGAACAGGGTGGGGTTGAGCTCTGTGTTCAGGGAAAGCCTGAGGGTTTTCCCTTGCTCTGGGAAGCTGCTGTGGGAAGGGGCTGTGCCCCACCATGGAGGGCACGTGGGCAGTGCCCTGCTGTGTCCTCATCCTCTCCATCCCCCCGGTCACACTGGTCCCCATTTAAACACAACCACCGCAGGATTCATGCCCTCTCCAGCCCTTCTCACCTTCCTGAATTCACACTGACCCCCCTGGAGCCCAGTGCTGCAGCCCCACACACAAATGCTGCTTCCCCCCTGTGTGCCCAGTGGCAGGGATGAACCACCTCCGTGAGAACGGCGTCGTCCACAGAGACATCAAACCCGGGAACATCATGCGGCTCGTGGGAGAGGATGGCCAGAGCATCTACAAACTGACAGATTTTGGAGCCGCCCGGGAGCTCGAGGATGATGAGAAGTTTGTGTCTGTCTATGGGACAGAGGAGTATCTCGTGAGTAGGGCATGCCCCAGGCTGGTGGCCCCTGGGGGAGGCTGGTCCCTGTCCCTCAATACAACATCTGGGTGACCTGGGAGCAGCAGCGACTTGGAGAGCCTGGTCTCATTTTTGGAAGGGGGTGGGCTCAGTGCTGTTGTGGTGAGGTTACAGGGGATGGTTTTAGGGATGACCCAGAGCTGTTACAAGGATGGTTTTGGGGAGAACCCAGAGCTGTTACAGGGGATGGTTTTAGGGATGACCCAGAGCTGTTATAGGGGATGGTTTTTGGGGATGACCCAGAGCTGTTACAAGGATGGTTTGGGGATGACCCAGAGCTGTTACAAGGATGGTTTGGGGATGACCCAGAGCTGTTACAAGGATGGTTTTGGGGATGACCCAGAGCTGTTACAAGGATGGTTTTGGGGATGACCCGTGGCCCTGTGCTTCCCTGCAGCACCCCGATGTGTACGAGCGAGCTGTGCTGCGCAAGCCGCAGCAGAAGGCGTTCGGTGTCACCGTGGACCTCTGGAGCATCGGTGTCACCTTCTACCATGCTGCCACTGGCAGCCTCCCCTTCGTGCCCTTCGGGGGACCCCGCAGGAACAAAGAGATCATGTAGGTCCCGTGTCCAGCTGCAGGTGGGGAGCTGGGACAGTGGTGGTGGCCCTGGGGCTGTGGTGGTTCACTGCTTGTTTGATCCCTTATGGCCTCCAAGCCCTGACAAGGAGCCTGTGGGGAGCAGTGTGTGTGCTGTGTGGGCAAGAATCCGTGTCCCATTTGCCATGTTCTCCCTCCAAATGGAGTGCTTGGATGGGGCACTGGGCATGGGTGGCATCCTTGCCTATGGCAGGGCGTTGGAATCAGGTGATCCTTAAGGTCACTCCCAACCTAGATAATTCTAGAATTCTGTAAAATGCATTCCCATGACCTCTGGGCTAAAAAGCTGGAAGAGGAGGCATGGTTCATGATCTCTGGGAAGGTTTTGACTGTTCCTTGCAGTATTTTCCCTCTGGGCACTTTATTTCCCCTCAGTGACTCACGTCTTTCCCAGCCCATCCGCGCTCTGCCCTTTCCCTCCACCCGAGGGATGCAGAGCCCGAGCAGAGCTCTCTTGGCTCTGTCAGCAGCGAGCAGTGCCCTTCCCACAGGTACAAAATCACCACTGAGAAGCCTCCTGGAGCCATTGCAGGCATCCAGAGGCAGGAGAATGGGAACATCGAGTGGAGCTACGAGCTGCCCATCACCTGCCGCCTCTCCGTGTGAGTGTCCCTTGCTGGGGCTGCGGCTCCCGTGTCCTCGGGCAGCACAGAGTGGGTTTAACGAGGCAGAGGAGCTTTTCATCCTCATCTGTCACAGCTTTCAGACCAGATCTTTGCTTTCCAGCCAGGAAAAGGGGTGCAGGGCAGGGCAGTGGCTCTGGGTGGCCCCGCAGTCACCGCAGTAGTCACTCAGGGTGGTCTGTGAGAACATCTCTTGTTGCGTCGCTGCTGCAGGGGCCTGAAGGACCAGCTCATCCCCATCTTGGCGAATATCCTGGAGGTGGATCAGGAGAAATGCTGGGGGTTCGACCAGTTCTTTGCAGGAACCAACGACATTTTGCACAGGATCGTGGTGGACGTGTTCTCCCTGCAGCAGGCGTCCTCCCATCGCATCTACATCCACTCCTACAACACGTAAGGCAGCGCTAGAGATGCGTTTGGGAATGGAGCTGGGAAGGCTCAGCCTCCCACTTTTAACAGGGGAACCTGGGGGCAGCACCACTCCCTTTGCACTGCTCCTAAACCAGGGTAAAGCACGCCAGGCTCACTCCACTTCGCTGGGAGTGCACTGATGGAGCTGTGGGCACACAGAGAGCCCCAGGGAGGTGTCCAGGGGGGCTCTGCTGACCTTGTGTGATACTTTGCTAAGAGAAAACACCAACATTTTGGTATTTTGAGGGCAGCAGGCTGCTAAAGTGATGGAAATCTGTGTGCTCACCTCATTGCTTATCCCCATCCTTTCACTTCTCTCTCCCTTTCAGTACCACCAAGTTTTTAGACGCCGTCTTCAAACAGACAAATATAGTCCCCCACCATCAAGAATATTTTTTTGAAGGACACCTGTATGAGCTGGATCCCAATCTACAAGCTCACCATTTCTGCAAAACCACGGAGTGCAGCCCCCTGACTTTGCTGAGCACCTCTGAGCAGCCCGAGGACGTGGTGGGAGTCCTCTACAGAGACCGTGAGTGTCACAGCAGCAGAGAGGCTGTTGTAGGAGGGATTTATTGCAATTATCACCCTAAGAGAGTTCCCATTTCCCAGCTGGGTGATGGGCCCATTTCCTGCATGATCCCAGCTCTTGGTGCCTGGGCAGTGTTGGACCTGAATCCCAGTTTCAGCAAGGTTCCCAGTTCAGCAGACTGGTCGCTTTTCCCACTGCCAGGTTGTGCCAGTCCCCATTCCCAGCAGTGACCCCAGCTCCAGCAGCAGGGAGTACTGGTTCCCAGTGCCAATTCCCACTCCTGATGCCAATTCCCAGTGCCACTTCCCAGTCCTGTTTCTGGTCCCTGGGGCAGGGCAGGAGGTGGAGCAGGATTAGAGGCTTTCAGGGTCAGTTTTCCCCTGCCCTGTGCTGGTGCTCCATGGCCACACACCACACCAGCCTTTGCAGGGAATTCCCACCTTTGTCCATGCTTCCAAACTACCTTGGAGGGCTGCACAGAGCCTGCAGCGTTGAGGCTGCAATCCTGAGCAGCCCCAGGGTTTGTTTGGGCAGTGGGAGCTGCCCACAGCCTGGGACAGAGCCCCCGACCCCTCCTGTCTTTGCAGCGGCGCTGGAGTTCCCCAAATTCATGCCCAGGGTGGACGTGGTGGCCGACTGCAGCGCAGCCAAGGTGGGTGTGCGTGCCAGGGGCACAGAGCAGCTCCTGGCAGGGTGCTGGCAGTGCCCTGGGCCTGGCACAGGCGCTGGCAGTGCCCTTTGCCTTGCAGAGCGCCCTGGGCGCTGCTCACCAGACCCTGCGCGTGGGGAGGACCCTGCGGCGCGGCCGGGAGCTGCTGGCCAGGGGCCTGCACTGGGTGATGTGAGTGACAGAGCCACTGCTGGGGTGGGGACAGGGCAGGGACACGGCCCTGCGCAGAGCTGAGGGGGTTGGGTGTTGGGTTAAACCCTCCTGGGGGTTTTCAGCCTCTCCCCCATAGCGCAGGGACACTGGGGATGGTGGGATGGGGTCCTGGGGGACGGGGAGGGAGCAGGGTGTGGGGAGCAGGGGGCTGCACCTGTAGGAAAACTGCCCTCGGTGTTGTGAGGGAGCTCCTGTTCTCTTTTGTTCCTTTTGGGTCACTTTTCTCAGTTTAGGAGAGGCTGAGGAAAAGAGCAGGAGTGTTGTTATCATCACTGCTGTGTGTGCACCTACTGGAAGTGTTCCTGTTGGAATGAGATGAGCTTTAAGGACCTTTCCAACCCAAACCATTCCATGGTTCCCTGATGAATTTCACTGCCCCACCCACTTTTGGGGCAGGACACTGAGCAGAGGGTGAGGGACCCTAAAACCAGCAGCCACACCCCATTTTAGGTTCCTCCAGCCCCTGTTGTCTCACGAGCAACCCCAGAGAAGCCACCAGCTCCATCCCCACCCTCTTCCCACGCAGCTGGCCCCGGGATGGATCTGTCATTCCAGGGAGCACGTGTTGGAGGAGCTGTTCTCTCTCTTGGCAGTGGGAACCTGAAAACAGAGTGCTCCCGGATTTTGGAGCAGAGGAGGGGAGCTCACTCCGTGCTCACCTGCCTGCAGCTCACCGAGGTGAAGACACACCTGCTGTAAGTGAGGTTTGCAGGCTTTGGGGCTCTCAAAGGTGCCTGGATAATCAGGAATAAGGAAAATGCCAGGAATTAGCTATACCTGGGAGGTGGGGGGCTTTTTCACTGTGTGGGAAATGAGCCACCCTGGCTGGTTTTCCCTCCTTGCTTTGATTTTTAATGACCAATCCCTGGTTTCACGGGAGCCCGGAGTTAATTCTGACTCTGGCTCCTTCTCTGAGGTTTTCTGGCTGTTACAGCCCTTGAGCAGGAAGGAGCCAGGGCTGCTGCCAGCTCCAGGGAAAGGAAAATGGAGCTGGGATGAGATAAAGAGCAGGATGGCAGCAGCTGCAGGGCCCTGTGGGGGTCTGGCCCCCATCCCCAGCCCTGCTCCTTGCAAACAGCCCTGGAGAGCTGGGCTGTGTTCCCGTGGGTCCAACATCCACCTCCCACCATCCATGGGGACATGTCCCGTTCTCTTTCAAGAGTCTCCAGTGAATTATGGAGAAATCCCAGGCTGCCCTCAAACCTTCCCCTTCCCCACACTTCCCTTCCCACCCTGGGCCAAGCTGAACCCATTTTATCTAAAGCAACCCACAGATATTTTGCTTTTCTGTTGGTTGTTTTTTTCGTTGTTGTTGTTGTTGTAGTGGAAAATTCTTTGCCTCTGGGTTGCTGTTCTTTCATTCTTCGCCATTTAGCGAAGTCTCTTAATTTCCATTTCATCTGGAAAAAAAAAAACCAGGGACACGTGGTTCCCATTGAGTTCAGCGCTCAGGGCTGGGGTGCCAAGAGCAGCAAGGCTGCAGCTGGAAGCTCTTGGCTCTTCCAGCCCTTCCAACACTCTGCATCAGGAATATTTCTGCTGACTTAGCCAGTGTGCCACGCTCAGCCCTGCAGCGCTCCCGTGCCAGCTGCGGGGACACAGACAGCATCCCAGCTGGCCCCAAGCCAGTGGCTGTAAAACCAACAATTTTTGGAACAAATTGGACACAACGGGGCGAGTTTTTACCCCATCAGCACTTTGCAGCTCGTGGCTCAGAGCTGGCACTCTGCAAGCTGAGTTGCTGCCCGAGGAAAGCACTTTGCAGCCCCCCAGGAGCCCAGGATTCCTTTGCTCCGGTGACAGCTGCCCTTGGATTATTTCATCCTTCAGGATTATTCATTTTCTGTTGTTCCTCAGGCACGAGGCTGTTCCTGCAGGCAGCAGGGGCCAGGCTGGGGTGGATGTGGCCGTGGTGAAGACCAGGCTGCAGAGGGTGAGGAGCATCCCCAGCCCGAGGAGCACCCACGGCTCTCGGAGCAGCTGCTCCCAACCTCTCCCCTCCTCCGCAGGTCGACGAGGAGCTCTCCCAGTGCTCCCACAGCATCTTTGACTTCCAGGGGGCACTGGATGGGATTTTGGCCGAGCTGGTGAAGGACAGGCAGCAAGTGCACGAAGACAAAAGGTTTGTCCCCGGTGCCACCTCGCTGTCCCCAGCCGGGTGGAGCAGTTCCCCTGCCCCTCGTGCCACTGTGGGTGCTGGGTGATGTCCCTGCACACAGACATGGGGAGAACCACGTCACAGCGGGCTCACATTCCACCCCAAAGTGATGATTTCACCCCAAAGTGATGATGATTTCACCCCAAAGTGACGATTTCACCCCAAACTCACCCCGTTCCCCGTTGCAGCATCCAGCAGATCGAGTGCTGCCTGGAGAAGATGCAGCTGATCTACAAGCAGTTCAAGAAGGCCAGGACATGTCTGAGTGAGTGCTAGGGGTGGGGGGCACGAGGCAGGAATGTCCCTGCACCCTCCCTGTGGAAAGGTGGATGATTTTGGGATGAGCAGTGATTCCATGGCATCCTCGAACCACAGAAGCGTTTGGGCTGGAAGGACCTTGTAGATCATCTGTTGCTGTGTCCTGACAGTGACCCCAGGGGCTGAGCCAGGAAAATCCCCTTCAGCAGCCTCTGTGTGTTGTGAAGTTGCCCTTTTATTGGGCTGGGAGCAGGAAGGTGTGTGGTGACGGTGTCTTTCCTCCCCAGGGCTGGGCTACAACGAGGAACAAATCCACAAGCTGGATAAGTGAGTCCCAACCCTCTCCCCTCCCCAGGAGCTGCCCCTGGCTGAGGCCAGGCTGGTGTTTGGTGGTTCTGATTGGATCCCCAAGGGATGTTAAATGTCCCTGATGTTGTCAGAGGGCAGCTGGAGGTGGTTCCTCTGCTGGTTCCTCCTTGCAGGACCTTCACAGGGAAGGTTTCAAGCCATGAACTCTTTCAGATGAAACTGTGGGAGAAGCTCAGCAGAGGTGGGAGCTGCTCTTGGGCCACATCCTGGTGTTGGATGAGGGAATAAACTCATTCCATGGTGGGACAAACTCATTCCATGGTGGGACAAACTCATTCCAGGCTGTTGCTCACAGAGGACTTGGCTGAAGGCATTTATTTACTGAGATGCTGATTTAGGAGGTGTCCCTGCTTCCCCACCTGCTGAACTGCCACTGGGAGTGAAGTGCCTGATGGGTTTTGTACCTTTAAGAATCCTCCTTTCAGTTTCCACCAAAACCAGGGGAATTTATCAGAGGCAGGAAGTAAAATTCCCACTTTCAGTGTGTGTGGCAGGGAGGGTGAAACTTCTCAGGCTCCTTTGTCTCAGTGCTCAGCCTAACCTTGAACATTTGCCTTAAATTCCAAGGCAGAGACTTCTCAGCAGTGCTCTGGGGGGGGTGACAGGGACCTTTATCCCCCAAAACCTCCCTCTCCATCCCAGCCAGGGTTTGTTTTCTCTGTCATTCATTTCTGAGCACCCAGCCCCTCTTTCTCTGTTCAGCTTTGGGTCTCCTGCCACGTTCCTTTCCCCACATTTAAGGAGATTATGTGTTGGTAACCCAGAAAAAGATACCTTGTAGGCATTTTATGCCTCACTAGTTTTTGCAGCACCAAGTCAGTCAGTTCTTGAGTTGAGAGCAATGTAAATATTACAGTTGTTTTAAAACATGCTCTCCTTAGCCAAAAAAAAATATATATATTTGGAAATACGTTTTTCATGGTTTCTGTTGTACACACACTGGGGCTGTCTGTACACACAGACACAGAGGATTCCCACAGCTGAACAAAACCAGAGAGGTCTCTCTCTCTCTCTCTCTTTTTCCTTCCTTTTTATTAATTTCTAATCCATATATCAAACCTATAAATAAAACAAACCTCCTGATCCTCAATCAATAGACATGAGTAGTTTGTAGCAAGGCTCTGGAGAGCCAGGGCTGCCTCCTTCCTGCAATAATGGTGTTGTCTCTTCTGTTCCCGGGTCCAGGCTGAATTTGGGGAGCCTGGCCAGGAGGGTTCTGTCCATTTTCCAGAGCTGTGCCCAGCAGTACCAGGAGGCCCTGGCCCTGCACGGCAGCAGGATGAGGTACCAGCCCCACAGAGGGATTGGGGAGAGGGGACTCCCCCAGGATCAGGGCATCCCTCTGCTGTGGGTGGAGATGGGGATGGAGATGGAAATGGGGGTTTTGGGAACTGCTGAGGGGCTCCAGAGGGGGTAACAAAGCTCTCAAGCAGCTCTGTGAGCCCACTAGAGATCCCACTGCAGTGCAGGAGCCCTGTCTGTGCTAAACCTCTGCTCACAGGGAGGAAAAAACCTTCTCCACGTTGTCCTGGGGTATTTTTGTACCTGTTTTCCTGTCCTTAGGGACAAACACCATGAGTCACAGCTGGATATTTTTAATTCCTTGTTACTTCAGTTTTAATTGTCCTGTTTTGTTTCCTGCCAGGGTTTGTGGGGTGGTGGCTGTTTTTCTGGGGACTTGAGGTGGATCGTTCACCCTTAGTTTTTTGGGGTTTTTTAAGCCAAAACAAACATTTATATATTTTTTTATACAACTCGTGGTGTGCCTGCTGGGTGTGAGGAGCCTTTTTTGGGTAGATGCTCAGTCCTGCAGGGGACAAGAGGCCCAGGCTGTGCTGGGTGAAGCGATGGGCCTGAACTGCCTCATTTACAAGCAACTTTCCCTGATTAATTAGCTATTAGTGCTGTTTGGATAACCTGGCCTATGGTGGCTGTTAGAGCTGTAATTACTGCTGAGACCCATTTGCTTTCCTTCAGGATTTTGAATCCAGACAGGGCTGCAGAAACCAGCCTGCAATTAAAAGGCATTAAAAAATTAACGATGCCAAGCGCTGACTGGGAGTTTTATCATCTTTTTTTTTTTTTTTTCCTTTCCAGGAAAGTTTGTGAGATAAAGAAGCACCTGAAGAAGCTCAGCAACCACATCAGTGCCTGCAGCGTGGAGATGACAGAGTGCCAGGAGTGCCTGCAGGGTGTAGGTGTCCACAGCCTCCTCCTGCTCCCCTCTCCAGGGTCCAGGAGCACCTGGGGTTAAGCAGAGGTGGGGAAAGGAGGCAGCCCTGGTTTCCCAGGGTGGTTTTCACAAACCACTCATGTCCATTGATTGGTGATCAGAAATCAGAAGGTTTTGTTAGGAATATTAAGAAAACAGAACGGATTTTTCTCTTTCCAGCCACGTTAGGTTGGAGGGATCCTCTGTGTCTGTGTGAGCTGAAAGTCTCAGTGTGTGCACAACACAAACTATGAAAAACATCCCAAAATAGAAATTCTCTTTGGCCAAGGAGATCACATTTTCAAAACAACTGTAACATTTACATTTTTCTCAACCTGGGAACAATTCTGACTGACCTAGTACTGCAAGATCTCCGAAGGCATAAAATGCCTAAAAAAAAACCTTTTCCTAAGTTACCAACACAGGAGAACCCTGGAGTGTTTTGGAAGCCCAATCCAAGCTGGAGGTGTTGCTTTGTCCCTGCTGTGTGAGCAGGGGGTGGGGAAACCTTTGCCAGAGGCACTCCTGGTCCCGAGGATTGCCTGGCACAGCCCAGTGTGGGCACTGCCAGGACTCTGCATCTCCACAGGCTCTGGACAGGCTTCTCCAGATGGAGAGATGGAGTCTGGCCCCAGCTCCTCCCGTGGCTTCCCCCGTGCCCCTGAGCCAGGCACGCCAGGAGATGGCTTTGAGGTGAGTCTTTGGGAGCAGGGATTTGGGGCCAGCCCAGCTCCTTGGGGAGGAGCAGAACATCCTGCTGCTCCTCCTCGGGAACGGGGTGAGAGCTCTGTGCCCACAGGGCAGGAAAACTGGGACCCTGCTGGGTGTGATCCTTGCTCAGTGAGGGGCTGGCTGTGTCCCTGCAGGATGCAGGAATTTGGGGAGGCTGTGTCCCTGTAGGATGCAGGAATTTGGGGCTGTTGTGTCCCTGTAGGAGGCAGGAATTTGAGCTGTTGTGTCCCTGCAGGATGCAGGAGTTAGGGCTGTTGTGTCCCTGCAGGATGCAGGAATTTGGGGTGACTGTGTCCCTGCAGGATGCAGAGTTAGGGCTGTTGTGTCCCTGCAGGATGCAGGAGTTTAGGGCTGTTGTGTCCCTGCAGGATGCAGGAATTTGGGGAGGCTGTGTCCCTGCAGGATGCAGGAATTTGAGCTGTTGTGTCCCTGCAGGATGCAGGAGCTGCTGGAGCAGATGAGGTCGGTCACCTGCGATCTCCAGCTCAACAACAGCATCATCGAGCGGTGAGTGAGAGCTCCCGAGCAGGGATCCCTGCTCCTCCTGCCAGGAGTGTGGGCACACTGCCCTGGGAGGGCTGCAGGCTCTGGGTGCTGCCCTGGGAGCTGCCCAGCACAGCCACGGTCACTCCTGGGCTGGTTCACGTGGGGATTTTACTGCCCCAGGTTTGCATCGTGGTCTGGCAGCAGAAGAATTGATCTTTTTTGGAGTTTTAGCTGTGAATTTCTCCATCATTCCTTCACCCTCTTCCCAGCCTTTCCCTTTGCCCAGCACTGACCACTGCTCACTGCCCTGGGGAAGGAGATGCTTCCTCTTTCTGGGTGAAAACCTCTGCAAAACCCAGAGTCCACGGCTGAAAACCTCCCTGATTTTCCTCCTCTGCAACCTTTTCTCGAGGCTCTCAATGCAAGTGGATAATGGGAATACGTACATCAGGACGTTCAGGAGTTTTAAAAGACAAAACCCAAGAGATTGGGAGCTCAGCGCTGTTTTTAGGACCACATCTAACCTAAACCCTTTGCTTTTGTCCCTGCAGGTTGGGTGGGGCTGCTCCCACTCCCAGCCTTTGAGGGCCACGGTGAAGGTGCAGCTGCTGAGGCACAACCACTTCCCACCGCTGGGAATGCACTGGAGTGATGGAGCTGTGGGATTCCCGTGCTCTGGGAGCTCTCTGTGTCCTACCTCTCTGCTCCAGCACTTTTGCACCTTCGCCCCCATCAGCTCCGAGAGCCTCTGGAATTTTGGCCAGAAAATTCACTGGGGTTTCATCTTCTTCTTTTTAAAAAATGCTTGAAGGACTCGATGTTTTTATGGCTTCTCTGCATCACTGTGTCGGCTGAGGAAGAAAAAGATGCTTGGCCTTTTTTTCCTCTCACTCACTGAGGGATTATTCCCACTTTTACCGTGCTGGAGAGGGGCAGGGGCGACGCCGATGGCTTTGAGCACTGGGAGCTGCCCTGGGAGGACATTCCCAGCACTTCCCTCCTGTTATACTCCAGGATGGAGGGGGAGCACATCCCTCCCACCTCGTTGTCCCTCGGGAATCGCAGAGGGAGCTGTGGGAGGACCCTGGAGAGCCACGCCGGGGCCATCCCAGGCCTTGGTTAGGGGTGGTGATCCCGCCCTGGTTTTCCCACTGCTTTTTGGCCTCGGCGTTGAGGAGGATCCCTGATGATCAATCAGCCAGGACAGCGATAGGGACTGCGGGATCCAGGAGGGGGAGATGGGATCGGGAGCTGTTTGTGGGAAGGGTTGGCCACGCTGCCCCTCACCCCCACTCCCCACCAGTGTGATTTATGGGCTGTCACCCCCATCCCACATCCCTATCCACACCCCCATCCCACACCCCATTCCACATCCCCATCCCTATCCCACACCCCCATCCCCATCCCACATCCCCATCCCACACCCACAGCCTCATCCCACATCCCCATCCACATCCCCGTCCCACCCTGCAGCACCCAAAGCCGGGCAGGGAGGCAGATCCCACCCTGCTGGGCTCATCCCACCCTGCTGGGCTCATCCCACCCATCCATGCATATCCCAGGGCCAGGACACATCCATCCCAGCACAAGGGAGGAGGAGCAGCAGGAGCCTCAGGGCTGTGCCCGGCCTGGCTTTTCTTGTAGGAACACGCCAAGGGTGCCCAGGAGCCACCCCCGCCCAGGAAACCTTTCCCGGGTGGAATTTGGCACCCAAGCTCCCCATTCATTTTAATTATAAAAACCAACATCCTGAATGTCAAACCCGACTGTTTGCTGTGGAGAGGTGGAACGGATCCATCGCTTAAAAGCTTTTCTCCCTCGAATCATTTTCTAGGATTCTCCGAGTTTCCTAACGGACGTTATTTTTAATCCAGCCAGAATTCACTGATATCCCTGCAGGAACAGGGCAGGGAGCCCAGGCAGGGTCCCTGCTGCCCCTCCTTGGATTCAGTGGAGCTGCACTGACTCGCACCAGCTGAGCATTTGACCTGGAACATGTTTGGCTTCAACAAAAAAGGATTTATTTCTTGGCAAACAGAAAAAAGAGCTTTTGCTAATAGCCCTTGTCATGCTTAAACTGCTGTAACACAGCAGCTGCAGAGGGGACTTCTGGAATCCAAATGAAACAGGAATTTTCCTGCCAATGTTAATTACTTGGGTTTTTTTTCTTTTCCCCCCTCCAAAATATTTTGACCTGTGGCCTAAAAGCGTTCCCTGTGCTGTCGGCTCTGAATTACCTGCAGGTATTCAGGATAACGACTCTCATGAGCCTCTTGTGCAGGCTGAGCCAGGGCTTGCTGTGGGGATAGAAAATATTACATTTATTTAAGAATTTTTATCCCCCGAGGCTGCAGAACAGAGACTGGAGCTGTGTCCAGAGTTGGGAAATTAAAAATCCAGAGTGGCTTTAGGAGGTTCCCAGGCAGGTGCCAGGCAGACCTTTACCCTCAGAAATTTCCTTTATTGCAGGTGATTCCTGGTACGATGAACAGTGTGTGGAGAACGTAGGATAAACCACTGAATTTCTGTGGAAAAATTTGCTGAGGGATAAATCTGCTGCTGTTTTCAAGCAGAGGCAGAGGAGGAGGCATGAAAGCGAAGCAGGATCCTGAATGGGGAAGGAAAAGACCTTCCAAAAATTAATCTTGCTGCTTAGCACAGAACAAAACTCGAAGTTTTCCAGCTGCATAATTCTTCCTTCAGCTTGAGGCTCTGATTAGGAACTGCTTACGGCACTAGGCTGCTGTAATTCAGAGCCAGTGTTTTAATCCATCCTTCAAATTAGAATCCTTGAAAAGGATTTAGATATCCTTGGCTTATCCTGTCCTCAAGAGTACCTGCGAGACGTCAAGTTCAGCTTTTTCTAAGCCCAGAAGCCAGGATTCACCCAGGCCAGCTCTGCCCTCCCTGAAACCAGGACTGACCCAGGCCAGCTCTGCCCTCCCTGAAACCAGGATTCACCCAGGCCAGCTCTGCCCTCCCCGCGCTGTCCAGAGGCACTGGGGGGCAATTCTGTCTGGATTAATGTGTTCAAAACCAGGGTGGGAGCAGCAGGGGAGCAATTCCTGATTTGGCTGCGATGTTTTCCCTTTAGCGTTTCCCACCAGCGCGGGAGCCTCAGCTGGGGGAGGCAATTCCTGCGTGTCGCAGCCCCGGGGTCCCGGCTGGCCCCGCAGAGGGGACGAGAGCTTTTCCCCAGCCCCGGGGTCCCGGCTGGCCCCGCAGAGGGGATGAGAGCTTTTCCCCAGCCCCGGGGGCCCGGCTGGCCCCGCAGAGGGGATGAGAGCTTTTCCCCAGCCCCGGGGGCCCGGCTGGCCCTGCAGAGGGGATGAGAGCTTTTCCCCAGCCCCGGGGTCCCGGCTGGCCCTGCAGAGGGGACGAGAGCTTTTCCCGAGC
The DNA here is from genome assembly GCA_013400515.1 of Erpornis zantholeuca. NCBI lineage: Eukaryota > Metazoa > Chordata > Aves > Passeriformes > Timaliidae > Erpornis > Erpornis zantholeuca. The sequence continues at coordinate 1,265,774 of VZTN01019504.1, read as the reverse complement.
TGCCCGTGCCGGTGCGGTGTCCAAAGCCGGGACAAAGCGGGTGGGATGTGGCTGCGCTCCCGCAGGAGACGCTGGGGAAAACCACTGGGGGTGTTTGGTGCTGCGGGACCCCCGGGGGGATGCAGGGACCCCCCCCGGGCCATCCCAGACCCGCGGCGGTGCCTGTCCCTCCCCACGGGAGCGGGGATTCCCAGGCCGGGGCTGCTGCGGGGACATTCCCAGGGCGCGGAGCGGGGAATCCCACGGCCAGGAGCTGCTCCACGGGGAAACTTCGCGCGGAGGCTGCGAGTGCGAAGCGTGCCGATCCTCGGGGGGGGTCCCCACGGGAGGGGCGCCCCGCGGGGCCGGTCCCGGTCCC
>VZTN01019504.1:1212401-1265333 GCA_013400515.1 Erpornis zantholeuca | reverse complement strand
CGCTTCGCCCCGCGGCTGCCGCGCCGAGGATGGTGCGACCTGTGCGGGGAGGCGGTGCGGGAGCGCGCCCTGCGCTGCGACTGTGAGTGCTGTCCGCGCCTTTCCGCGTCCTGCTGAGCCCTGCCTGTCCCCTGCCTGTCCCCTGCCTGTCCCCTGCCTGCCCCTCGCTGTCCCGCACCCCTGCCCTGCCCGCATCCCCGCTCGCCGCTCCGTCCCGCATCTCTTACCCTGCCCGGGCTCTGCCCTCCCTGGACCCTCTCCCTCCCCTTCGCCCCAGCTCTGCACCCCTCAGGGTCCCGCTTTGCTGCCCCGGGGACCTGCGGGTCTCCCCGCTCCCCCCGGGGGTGTTCCGAGGGGTGCCCATCAGGAGGGACCGGGCCGGGGTCTCCGGGTGCGGGCGGTGGGCGCGGGTGCGGTGCTGCCGGGCGGGTTTGGAAAATGAAGCTTTTCCAGGAAAGAGGAGGTTGGGCGGGGTTGGCATCAGCAGCTCGCGGTGAGCAGGAAGGGTTCGTGTTTGTAAAGCTTTACAGTGAGGGGTAAAGTCCTCCAGAATTTGTAAATTTGCCTGAAGCTCTGCCCAAACTCCCAGGGTGAGGGAGCTGTGCCAGGGAGATGCGCGTTCCTCATGTCGGATCCGTGCTCTGCTGGAGCTGCTCGTGCTCTGCAGGAGAGATTCATCTTTCCCCCGCGTGGGAAGGGGCACGGCGGGGCCGAACGAGGTGACTCTGCTGGGGCCAGCAGCGACACCCGCGCCGTGTCCCCTGTCCCGGGGAGCTGTCACTGCCGTGGTGGTTGCAGGAGGGGAAACGAAGAGGTTTGAGCAAGCCCAAAGTCACTGATAACTTGGGATTTGAGCCCTGCTGGCTGTGAAATTGCTCCTGCCCAGCTCAGTCCCTCAGGCTGGGGGAAAACTCTTTTGGGATGCAAAAAAGAGGTTTTTTTCTCTTTTCAAGCTCGGGCTTGAGGGACTTGAAAGTTTGCTGGTCGGGATCAGCTGAGCCTCTTAATTTTCAGCAGAAGGCGTTAATGCTGATGCCATTCCCCGCAGGTTTGTGCCCATGGGATCACCCGAAGCTGTGAGGGTGCCCTCGGTGTGGGTGCGGGGGTCAGGGAGTTGGTGCCGGTGGTCATTCAGGACCGGGCCGTGTCCAGGACGCTCATTTTTGGGGCCGTTCGGGAGGGTTATGCCAGGCACGTGCAGCAGCGCCAGCCTCACCGGGGCAATTAGTGCCCGGCTCAGCCAGTTCTGGTCCTTACGCTTGGCTTTCCTTGGATTACGAATCAATTAAATGTTTCTGGTGGGGATTTGCGGGGCGGGCAGGGCGCTTTGGGCCGTTTGGGATGAAGGGCAGGGACAGCAGCACCATATGGCCCTGCTGCCTCCCATTAGCCTAATGCTGTTAATTAAATGTAACCCCGCCGCCAGCACAACGTGACACGGGGACAGGCCGGGGCTGGGAAGTCCGGGGGTGTAAATCTGATTTCTGGGGTGCACCTTTGCTTTCTGCCTGCCGCTCCTGATTGATTCCCGATGGTTCCCCGGGGCTGGGAGCTCCCGGCACGCTGCAGGGAATGCGTGAATCAGCGTGCTGAAGGAAATAGCGAGTTTAGGAGAAATGCAGGTTATTTGAGGGAAAAATAACTTTGTCGAGGCTCTTTCGCCAGCCCCTGGAAACTGGGGTCAGGTGCGAGGTGAGGTCATGGCTTGTGTGCTTTGAAATCCTGACTTAAAGCACAAATTCACAGGACTTTGTGGCATTGCGAAATGCTGTAAATAGTTGTTTTGAGGGCCTTCTCCTCTGGCAGGATGTTTTCCATACTTATATTGAAACAGATTTTAAAGAACTCTATTTCCCTTTTCGTTTCAGAGAATTATGCAGACTGTGGGAGTAGTTCTGCCTCAGAAACTCCCCAGACAACCGGAATGGGAGGGAGGGACACTCGTATCTGCATTCCCTGTCATCCCAGTAGTGATTCCCATTAAAAATGCCCGAGAGCTGCAGACGGGGTGTGCTCTCCCCCCTTGGTGAATGTTTCTTTTTCTTTCTGATGCAGAGTTGCTGCTTGTTTGCTTTTGATTTGCAGCCTGAGGATACTCAGGTTTTTGTTTGTACAGTCCTGGCCTATTTTTATTTACATCAGATCTGGTTGTATTTAGTAAAACGGGGAAGTGGCATTTATTTATTTATTTATTATAGTTATTTACTGTTCAGTCTGGAGCAAAGGAGGCTCAGGGGGGACCTTCTCTGATTTTAACCCAAGTCCTGCCCGGGATGCTGCACCTGGGGCTGGTGCCAGTGTTGCTTGAGACTTGGGAGCCTTTTTTTGCCCTGCTTTTATTCAGAGTGTTCCAGGTTCTGTGCAGGACAGACATCCAGCATCCTGCTGCCACTGTGAAAGGATGGGAAGGTGAGAGCTCGGGGAGTGAATCCAACTGGCATCCCCTGAATATCCTCGGTTCCAGCCGTGGAGGGAACGCACTTGGGCAGGAGGAGTAGCTGTGCCTTGAATATCTCCTGTCTAATGCGCGTGGCTTTGTGCTGCTGGCACCTCTCAGAGCCGAGTCAAGTCAATAATCTCCGTGTTGGGGGTAAATGTGTCTGTCCTGCTGCTGGGGGACAGCTTTACCCGGCTGGGGAGGAGCAGGGGGCTGGAGGAGCAGGCTGCAGAGGCACATCCCTGCTGTGGGGTGTTTGGAGAGCTCTGGTGGGGCGGGTGCCGTGTTGGGTGTCCTGGTGACTAATGCAGCTTCAAAGCCCTCTGCGAGTTTTATTGGCTTTGGGACAGCACAGAAACCAGGCTGGGCTGGGAGCTGGGGCAGCTTCCTGGTGGGAAGGGTTGGGTGGACCCCGGGCGGGAAGGGCTCGAGTGCTTCCCTGGCTCTCGGCGTCTCTGGTAATGAAAAATCGAATATTTTGTTATTTGTGTTATCAAAATAACACATTATTGGCTGAAGGGCTTCTTTGTAGGAAAGTCACTGCAGCTCTCCGTGCTTCCCTGTGGGCAGGGCCGCTTGTGGGGCAGCCCTCGAGGGAAACCTCAGAGCGTGCCCAGCACCTCTGCAGACACAGTCACACCTGCAGCCAGCTTTTGATCTGCAGGTCTTGCGACACAGATCCAGCCCCGTAAAGCACCTCAGCATCCCCATGGGTTTTGTGCCTCTGCTCTGATGCCGCCCTTATCTCCCGGAGCAGGCAGCTCGCTCTGTGCTCAGGCTCTGCACTGAATCAGCCCTTATTTCCTGAAGGAGGGAGTTGGTAAAACACCATTTCTCTTTCTGATTTGTAGAGCAAACTTCAGTTCTAATGTTGCTGGTTCTCCAGCAGTCGTTTGCTTAAGATAACGAGCTCTTTAATGAGTCCTTTCCCGAGCCCAGCCTCACCTGGACGGGGCTCTGCTCACACCGCTGGTGCTCTTTGGGACACGGCGCTTTTTGGTGTCTCTCCTCCCACACTCAGTCGTGCCTCCGGTCTCGCCACTGTAAACAATAATCGCTGGCAGGACCCGCAGCACTTTGCCTTTCTGTTCCACTCAGCCGATCCAGGAGGATTCCTGAGGCTTTTCCGGGTGGCTCGGGGAGGTGGGGATGGTGTTGGCCGGGTGAGGATGGGGTGGGGTCCGGGGGTGCCTCCTGCCTCCTGCGTGCTCCTCCCCGGGAGGAGATGGAGCTGTGGGCAGGGACGGGGACCTGCCCAGAGCCGTGGGACAGGCTCCTGGGGTGGCTCGGCTCTTCCAGGGTCATGTTTCCTGCCGCCTTCCAGTGCAGTGCCTTGGGAAGGGTTTATGGAGAGAGACGCCAGCCGAGGCTCCAGGTCTTACCTTGCAGGTTGGTTTTGGGGCTTCTCCCTCTGCTTCGTCGCAGAGGAGCTCGGTGGAGTTTTCTGGTCAGGGTGTGGGAAGGAGGGATGTGTGCAGGGGCTCTCTGGGTGACTGAGGCAGCCCCCCCTGTGATAAATCACTGCTTTTGCTGCTCGGGGTGGTTTTCGGAGTGGTTGGATTCCATCTTTGTTACTCCATGTGTTGTGCAGGGTGCTGGAAAGTGATTGTGAGAGAGGTCCTGAGCAGAGAGGTCACAGGGGAGTGGGTACAGAGTGGTGGAGTGGCACAATGATTTTAGGGATGTTGTTAATTGATGTTTGTGTCCCACCCCGCCAGCTGACACCTGGTACAGCACCACAGAATGGTTTGGGTTGGAAGGGACCTCAAAACTCATCTCATCCCACCCCTGCCATGGCAGGGACACCTTCGACTGTCCCAGGTTGCTCCCAACCTTCTCCAACCTGGCCTTGGGCAATTCCAGCTGCCCATGGCTTCTCTGGGCAATCAGTGCCAGGGCTTCCCCACCCTCACAGGGAGGAATTTATTCCCAATATCCCATCTAAATCTCTCCTCTTTTGGTTTAAAACCATCCCTCTTGTCCTGTCACTAAAAAGTCACTCTCCCTGTTTTTTTATAATGCCCTGACTTTCACAGATGCCATGAAAGGCCCCACAAGCCTCTCTTAACTATGTGCAGAGTTTAAATAAATATTATAAATGTAGTTAATCTCAGTGTATCCTTTAACCTCTGATTAAACACTGGGGACTTTTTTATCCCTCAAACTTTAAAAGGCTGTGGGGAAAAGCAGCAAAGAGAGAGGAGAGGATGTCGGGAAGAGACCTCCCAGCGCACAGCCGAGCCCTGCGCTTTCTCTCTCTAATCTCTTCTGTTGGGTTATTTTATCTTATCAAGCAAAAAGCCCCAGAAATAGAAAGTTTTCCATGGCTTACAGGAGATGCACGAGCTCTGAGCTGCGCTCCCCTCTCAGCAAAATAAATAAATAACCCCTTCAGATGGCAGCAGGTTGTAAATGGACAATGTCAGCGCTTTATCTCCGTGGGGGAAAAGGCCTCTCGTGGGAGCAGACACAACTTGCTCCAGTGCCTGCTGGATCCCAGAGCATTTGGGGTTGGAACGTGCCTGGAGAGCTCCTGGCCTCCTCTCCCGAGGATGACGGACGGGAAGGGGGGAGCAGCCACTTGCTTCGGGCTCGTAACAAAGAGAATCCGTAAAATCTTCAGGCATTTCCCCAAACCCAAGCCCTGGTCCGCGGGACTGCGCCTGCCGAGGAGGCCCAGCAGGGAGGTGTTGCTGGTTAGAGGTAGGTGCAGGTGGGATTTGGGGTTTTCTCTGCTCTTTGGGGTGCAGGGTTTGTCCTGGTGCTGCTGAGCAGGGATCCTGCCTGGCAGGTACCGGGGCGGGCACGGGGCTGGCACCACACCTGTGGCAGCTTCAGCTTCTCCTCTGGCTCTTCTGCAGCCCTGCTCGGACAGGAGCACAGCCCATGGGTGCTGCCCCACTTGCCACTCAAAGGAAAATCTGATTTTTGTTAAAAAATGGCTCTGGAGCATCTGCCAGCAGCTGGGTTTGTGCAGGGAGGTGGCTGAGGGGTGGCTGTCACCGAGGGGGCCCTGCCTGCTCTGGACAAGCAGGAACAGACCCCTGGGGCTCACCAGTGTTTGCAAACAAATGAACCCAAACCATCTGGCTTGGACCCAAACCTGCCAAGATGAGGCTGCAGCGATGGAGTTGTGGGGCTGGGGTTGGATCAGTGCCCCGGGGGTGTCAGAACCTGCTTTGCAGGAGGACTGAGACCCTTCCCTGGGCTGGCTCTGTGGGTGCTGCTGGTGGTGCCACAGGTCCTGCCCTGTCCCCTCAGAGCCTCCTGCTGTCCTGGTGCCACATCCTGCTGCCAGCCCTGAGGTCACCCCAGCGACGTCAGGCGCGGGAGGAGCACCTCGAGCAGCACAGCTTGCAAAACGCAGCCTCAGGTGCAGCCTGCACTTGGGCGTGTGTGAGCCCCTGAAGGGTTCCGGAGCTGGAATGGAGGAAATCTCTGTTCTGTCATGTTGTCCCCGCTCTCAGACTCCTGTGGGGCCTCCCTTCTCCTTCTGTCCCCTCTCCACTGGGGTCATGTCGAGTTGGAGGATGCCCCATGGGGTCTGTGGTGTCCTGAGGGTGGGAATGGGGGGATTGGGGTGGGCAGAATGACTGCAGAAACTCTTCCTTTGGCCAGGTTGGAGCAGCCTGGGAGCTTTAAGGTCCTTTCCAACCCAAACCATTCTGTGTTTAGGCAGTGAGATGTGCATTTATGTGGGACTGGGTTACTCTATGCCACTTCATCTGTGGAGGAAGGGAAATTCCCTTCAGCCACCAAAGCTTTTCCCTGCATGGTGATCTTTGTCTTTCTGTTTTTGAGGAAACTCCATTTCCAAGCATTCCATTGTTTGACTGGAATGGAAGTTATCTGAAAGCCTAAGTGGAGGCATCCTGCTCCTCTTGGCAAACCAGTCACGTGGCTGCTTCCCAGAGCTGTGCAGGGTTTCTAAAATTAGTGTTCCCCACCGGATCCCGAGCGATTAGATCTCTTAATAGGTGATGGTGACTAAGGAGGTGTCACACTTTAATCCCACAAAGAAACGCCACAATGGGGCCTGATCCGGAGGAGTTGGCATTCCCGTGGTCCAAACTACATGTGCCAGACCTTTGGGTGGCTGTGCCCCACGTGCTGGGGCTGCCCAGATCTGAAAATGCAGGCCCACACGGGCAGAAGGGATGTGGTGGTGGCAGATGCTCAGGTGAACCCACAGCTGGAGCCTTCTCCAGCTGGCACCTCCAGCAAAGACTTGGCCAATGTCCCCTGTTAAAAGCTGTTCCAGCTGCTCGAAAGGTCATGCATTAAATTACTGTGTGACTGCAGCTTATCTCTAATTAAAAAAAAAAAATTAAAAAAAAAAAAGCCAAGTCTCCCTGCTTTTCCCCCAGGCTCACTTGAGAGAACTGACTTGGAACAGGAGAATGACAGACAGCTCACGCCAGATGAATGTTAAATGATAAATGATTTCCCTGTTTCCCCAGGAGATTGATGTTTCCCCCTTCAGGCACCAGCTCCCAGCAGTGCTTCAGCTCCTCTCATTCATTCCCAGGCACTGGAGAATTCACCAGAGCTGAGCAGAAGTCAGTTTCCAGAGCAAACATGGGATATTCCTTTGCTTTCCTGCAAGCCCCAGATATTCAAAACCAATGATCCAAATGCTAAAGCATAAAAAAGGGGGAAAAAAAAAAAGGAAAAAGAAAGAAGAAGTGTATTTAAAATACAAGTTTAGTGGCTTCTAGCAGGGTCACAGGGCTGGTGCAGGCACAGGTGCTCACATCCCTCTGCAGAGTGAGCTCTCTTGCTTTGCTTTTAGGATATAATTATTTTTTTCCAGGCTGGTGACCGCTCAGGAATTTTGGGCAGTGTAAAAAGCAAATTTCAGGCTGTTTGTGCGGCAGTTAAAAATTAAAAGGCTCAGGTGGGCCATTAAAGTGGAAGGAGGTTTGGAAGGTGCAGTCAGGAGGGTTTGGAAGAGTCGGGGCTTTGAGGGAAAGGGCTGGGGGAGCCACAGCCAAAAAAATACAGGAGCAGTGGAGTTGGATGTGCTCAGTGTGCCGCTCTGCAGGTGGGGGTGAGCAGGACCCTGTGCCTGAAGAGGTTAAAGCTGGGCTGTGTGGAATGGGTTAATGTCTGGCACTGAAGAGAACAGCGCCAGGAGTGCCTTGCTGCACCTGGGGACGGGAGAGTCACAGCCTCCGCTGGGCTGGGATGTGTCCCTGCCCTCTCCAGCGGTGGCTTTGGGGCTGCAGGTGGTGGATCCACGCCTCTGTCTCTGGAGCTGGCCCCTGAAGTTTCCATATTTAAGCCCTGGCGCAGGGAAGCTGTGGCTGCCCCTGGATCCCTGGAAGTGTCCAAGGCCAGGCTGGATGGGGTTTGGAGCACCCTGCAAACCCGTGGTTACCCTCCCAGCCCCATCCCGCGGCTCCGGGGTGCCTCACGCTGTCCTTTCTGTCCCTGCAGACTGCAGGTACACGTGTCACCAGGAGTGCCGCAGCCTCATCCAGCTGGATTGTCGCCGGCCGGGCCAGTGGCAGGGCCAGCTGTCCCCGGAGAGCACCCTCCTGCCTCCCTGCAGCCAGGTACGTGGGGAGGGGGCTCGGGGGGGCACGGCCCCGTGGGGACCGGCGGGATGTCCTCCGGAGAGAGGATTTCCTGCTCCCGAAGGGATTTCCAGGCTTGTCACGGCTCAGTCTGCGAGTGTCACTGAGGTGTCACCTGCAGGCTGCCTGGGTGGGATGGAGCTCGGGAATGTGGGCATCCCTGTCCCTCCCTGTGGGATGGAGCTCGGGAATGTGGGCATCTCCAATCCCTCCCTGTGGGATGGAGGTTGGGAATGTGGGCATCTCCAATCCCTCCCTGTGGGATGGAGCTCGGGAATGTGGGCATCTCCAATCCCTCCCTGTGGGATGGAGTTTGGGAATGTGAGCATCCTTCTCCCTTCCTCACTCCCTGTGGGATGGAGCTCGGGAATGTGGGCATCTCCAATCCCTCCTGTGGGATGGAGCTCGGGAATGTGGGCATCTCCCTCGCTCCTTCTGGGATGGAGGTTGGGAATGTGGGCATCTCCAATCCCTCCCTGTGGGATGGAGCTCGGGAATGTGGGCATCCCTGTCCCTCCCTGTGGGATGGAGCTCGGGAATGTGGGCATCTCCAATCCCTCCCTGTGGGATGGAGCTCGGGAATGTGGGATGCCCCTCCCTGTGAAGGTGTGTGCGGAGCTCTGGCGGGTTTAAAGCGCTGCTGTCACCCGGAGCAGAGCGGTGCCACGCGGGGACATCGACCCCCACAGTGCCCAAACCCCAGTGCCAGCGAAGGCTGATCAATACTGGGATTAAACTGTGCTGGCAGTCAGCAGCACAGGCTCATTTCCCTGCACTGTGCAGGGCACGAGCGTGGATTTCTCCAGGAAATCTGGAGTTCTGGCTGGCAGCCTTGTTTGAGAGTTCCAGCAGTCCCGGGGGCTCGAGGCTCTTCAGTCTGTGTCGGGGATGTGCAGTAATCCCGGGGTTACTCCGGAAGGCTCAGCTTTAATCCCCTGGGGTCCTGCAGTGTCTGGGACTGCAGCGTGGGTGGGGGCAGCTGCGGGGCCGGGGAGGCTCTCACCACACCAGATGAGATGGGAGATAGTTAATGCTGCCAGCTTAAGGCATTGCTGAGAGACCTGCCTGGAGTGGGCTTGGCTGGGATGGAAGTGTTTTCTCAGGCTCTGTGGGCTTGTCTGGAATGGCTCCGCAGGGAAGTGGTGGAGTCACCATCGCTGGAAGTGCTCAACAAATGAGTGGATGTGGTGGGATTCAGTCAAAGGTTTTTTCCAGCCTTGAGGATTCGGTGATTCTCTGTTCTCTCCCTCATTATAACCCCTGTTTATATCCCTCTTGGTGGAGGACCTGGAGATGGGAACGTTTTGCACTTCTCCAGAGGCAGCTGTGGGCTCAGAGTGGGTGTTTGTATAAGGGGGTGAAGCTAAATTCGTGTGTGGTCACATCTCCTTTGGATGTCACTGGGCTTCCCCCTGCAACGCCGGGCTCTTGTTAAAATGAGAAAGGCTCGTTTCATCTTCAGGGCGATCACCCCAGCCAGGGTTATTGATGGGCCTAATAACAAACAGGGAATGTGAGCTTCGTGGCCATCCATCACCCTGACACGGCCCTGGTGCCATCCTGGGGAGGGGGAGGCACCTTGTGCCAAGGAAACATGAGTGTCTCTCCAGTTCCAGCAGCAGACAGAAATCCATGAGCCCATCCCAAAGCCCTGGCTGGGGATTGCACCTCGGAATCCTCAGGGCAGCAAATCCCTGGCAGGGTTCCCGTGGCCTGTGCTGGGGGTGTGGGGGCTGATTTGGGGTTAATGAGGGTAAATTACTGCAGCAAATTACTCTTTATGGATAATGGATAATCAGGGAAAAATCATTGCCAGTTTTTCTTGATCTGAGCCATGTTCCTGGAGTGTTTCTTGTTGGTCAGGCAGGTTTTGCTGCCGGAGAGGAGCAGGATGGAGGGAAAATAATGTCAGTATTCCAGTAGGAGGCTAATGGGATGCCTGAATACACTGGCAGGAGGGGAAGAGGCCTGAAAACACACGAAAAAATTAATAGCTGGCATAGCTGGAAGTCATTAAATCGTATTATCAAAATTAAGCAAAGTGGAAGCACCATTGAAATAACTATTTTAATATCACCTATTTCAGTACTGTTACCATGTAGCACCAGGCACTGATAATCTGGGCTTCGATCCAGTTCAGTATTTAGGAGTGTGTTACATTTGGGTCCCAGATCAGCCTCCCAGGGTGACATCCAGACCTTGCTGAAGCTGCCAAAAGGCTCTGCTGGTCTGGGCAGCTCCAGGAGCTGTGTCCCTGGATTGGGCAGGGCTGGCTCTGTGCCTCCCACCTGTGAACCCCTGCAGGTCACTGAGGTTTTGGGGGCTGATGTGCAGGTAACCTTTAAGCAGAGCTGCTGCTGGACAAAGATGTCAAAGGAATTTGGTTTATTTGGCTTGGTTGGTTTATTTTTTTATGAAGCTGGTGTCCCAAGCAGCTGAACTGCAAGTGAGGGATTCTCCAAGAATCCCATGGAGCATCCAGGGGCTTCCACTGGAAAACTTTTGGGCTGGGGCTTCATAAAAGACCCCAGTGCTGATGCTGCCAACCCTCACTTTCTGCTGGTGTTGCACATGCTCAATTTAAGCCTCTTCCTCCTCTAAATTTATCCCTGTGGAGCAGAGGGGGCTGTGCTGCTGCCATAAGAACGTGGCTTATTTATTCCCTCTGTAAACAAGGCACTTGGATCCTTGCCTTCCTCTTTCTGAGATGCAGATGTTGCCAGTCTTCCCATCTCCATCCCGGTTTGTATTCAGGAGATGCTGCTGTGGTGGGCACGGAGCTCTCAAAGCCTTGTGGCAACTGAAGTCCTTCAACAGATACAGCTGGGAGGGTTTGGAGCAACATCTGGAGCTGTCAGGAGGGAAGGAGGGTTTAGTGCTGGATGGTGGCTTGTGGAAAGGTCTTGGAGCTCTGTGGGTGCAGCTGAGATGGGATATGGGGAAGGAATTGTTCCCTGGGAGGGTGGGCAGGCCCTGGCACAAGCTGTGGCTGCCCCTGCATCCCTGGAAGTGTCCAAGGCTAGGATGGATGGGGCTTGGAGCAGTCTGGGATAGGAGAAAGTGCTCTCCTGGTGGCATCCTGTGGGGAGCAGAGCCTTGCCCCTGCCCAGCCCCACAAATCCTCGTGATCTTCACCCAGCAGGAAGGTCACGGCTGCTGTAAAAGCAGGACCCAGGAGCTGAACAGCTTTTTCCTGGGCTGCAGTTGAAGCTGCCTCAACCTGAGGTGCTGAAATTGCTCCTGCTGCCCTGAAATCAGCTACAGGGCGGAGAGGCACCCACTTGTGGTGGCCAGGGGCTCCTGGCACCCCGAGGAGGGTCTGAGCTGTGTCCTCACCTGCCTCCCCCCTTCCCCACCGCCTCTTGGTTCCCTCAGGAGGTGATGCCACGGCAACTCCCGAGGATGCTCTAAGAGGGATGGAGCAGCCCCCAGCCGCGTTTTGGGTCTCCAAGGTGGCCCCAGGGGTCCCCAGGGGCCAGGGCCAAGCCCAGCACCTCGGCTGCGAGCTGGGTGAGAAATTTTGCAAGAGGAAGTGGCCGGGGCTGGGAGGCGAGGGCAGGAAGGGGAGGCGATGCTTCTGCGCGGGCACCCCCGGGAGCGGCGAGCGGGGCGAACTGGGAGAGAGAACTGGGAGCGAACTGGGAGCTCTGCCCCTTCCATGCTGCCCCAGCGCCGCTGCGCAGGGAGGCGGGTGCGGGAGGCGAGGGAAGGGAAGGGTTACCCGGCACGGCTGCCTGTTAAGGAGGAATAGCTCGGCAGGATGAGCAGAAGGAGCTGCCGCAGATAAGCGGCGAGCCGGGGATGTGAGCGCGGGNCCTCTGCCCGGCTCCCATGACCATCGGCAGCAGCATGAGCAGCGGCTACTGCAGCTTGGATGAAGACCTCGAGGATTGCTTTTTCACGGCCAAAACCTCGTTCTTCCGCAGCGCTCAGAGCAAGGTCCCCGCCAAGGTAACGCAACTCGTGCGCAGGGCCGGGGGATGCTCCCGCACGTTCGGCTGCGGAGCTGCCAAAACCCAGCGGTGCGGGAGTCAGGGCAGAGCTGCCGGCGGGGAGGGGGGTCTGCCCTCTCCCGTGCGGGGGCTGCACCGCTGCGGGCTTTTCCCAGCCCTTTCCGTGCCGGCTTTCCCCGTTCCCCGGGGATTCACGCCGGCTCTCAATGGGATTTTTCAGCGTTAGGTGAAACCCTTCAGCCGCGGGTCAGGGTGGTTTGGCCTTGCAGAATCTGCTCCGAGGGTGAAAATTGCACCTGTGGGGTTGGATGGGAAAGTTCAGGGCAGAATTAATCTGTGAGCTGATTAACACGATGATGAACGTGGTCCTTTTCCGGCTGCCCAGGGCTGTGTGTGCCTGCCTTGGAGAGGGACGGAGGGTTTAGGCTGGGCAGTGTTTCACCCAGGAGGAGATTTGTGTCTCAGCAACGTTGACGAGGCTGCTTGGCAGTTTTTAAACGTCTATTAAAAAAAATAATAATAAATTAAAAATCGCTGTCATGAACTTTGGGGCCCCAACCAGAGCTGAGCATAAAAGGAGAAGGCGCTGCTGCAGAACTGGGAGTTTCACACGGGAACCAGAGCCCTGCAGCACCCAGAGATCAAATCTGGCCCGGGGAGCAGCTTTTTCACTGAACATCCTCCTGTAAATCACCAGCATCGAGGTGCTCCTGCTCAGCCTCTGCTGTGTTTGCACCTGAGGCTGCAGAGCTGCAATCCTCAGGAAGGGCTTTGGGGTTCAGCTTCCTGCAGCAGCTCCAAGGGCTCTCCTTGGGCAGGGGGGGCTGCTCTGGGGGCAGAGCTTTAATCAGCTGGGAATTTTATTGAATTTCTCTGAAGAATGGTTTAAGACAGGATATTCCCCGCTAGCCAGCAGCTCCCTCTCGCTATGATTAACCGACACGTACTGCTGGTTTTTAAATGTCATTTGATGATTCATTTGTGTAGGAGATGGAGGAGATCGGGGTGCTGGTGCAGCCAGAGCTGCTCTGTTTGAGCCAGGGCACTGCAGACCCTCGGGGATCTCTGGAAATCAGCCTGGTGCCGTTGCTGTTTGGGATTTCTCCCTCACAGGGAGTGCTGCAGTCCCTTTTCCCCCAGCTCCTCACCTGGACGTGACCGGCGTGGGTGGCAGAGCTGCCAGAGAAGATGGAGCCTTTCAGGGGCTTTGGTGTTGTGGGGAGGAAATGGTTCCTGTGCATGACAAACACCCCACGAGCACACGAAATGTGCTGCTGAGCCCGACTGGTGTTGTGTAATGGGTCTGTGTGTGGAGGTGGATTCTCACAGAGGTGGAAACCACACTCAGGGCTCAGTGCAAGAAGGTTTTGGGGGGGAGTTCATGGCTTGTTTGGGGTTGGTGGTGGTGCAGGTCCTGCAGGAGGAAGAGGAGCTGGTGGGCATTGAGAAGGAGGTTGACATCTCCCCTAGGTTTTGATGCACTCCCTGTCCTCTCATTTTAACTCGGCACCTTATTTAAGTGGTAATTATTGAATTGGAACATTTCCACTCCTGCCAGAGCTGTGTGTGTGACAACAGCTCCGTTTTTCACCACCTGCTCTTGGCCACAGGGTGAGAACATCAGCTCAGACCCCAGGGTGAGTTAACCTGGTGGATGTTTTTGGGAATGGTGAGGATTGTCCATCCCCCAGGAGTGATTCCTGAGCCCAGGACAGGGCACAGGGGGCAGGGCCTGCTCTGGGCAGCAGGAAGCTAAATCCGGATAGCTTAGGGATGTGTGTCCTGAAAGACACAGGAAACATCTCTGTGGAGGAAATGTGTTGTGGGTGGGTAGGAGGGGACACACTGCATGGCACTTAACAGAGTGGGATTTGTTCTGTAGGATTAAAGAAACAACTTATTTTGATCGAAAAAACTGTATTAGTCTGAAGAGCCTCTTTCTAGGAATACTGTAATTCCTTTTTATTTTCAGAACCATCAGTGAAATCACTCTTCATTAGCAAAGAGCTGGTTGGGATCTCAGATGTGACCATTACTTTGCGTTTTCGGGTCTCTCCAGCTGAATGGCTTCAGTGGCTTCTGCCTGAAGCCTGATTGCTCAAAACTCTGCACAATTGCTCTTGGAGTCCTGCATCAGTGGCTGATGGGGGAGCTGGCTCAGGGAGGGAAGGGGGAAAGGGAATGTCCAGGGATGGGGGAAGCACAGGAGGGGCAGAACCCAAGCAAGGAGTGGGTAAATTGATGCCCAAGACCCCATCCAGCTTTGCCCCATAATCCCAGAGCTGGCTGGGGCTCAGGGCAGGTTTGTGGGGCGCAGGGAAGCAGCAGATGCTGGGCATGGCCAGGCTGGTGCAATGCAGGGGAGCTCCAGCCTGGACCCCCTGAGATGCAGCTCCCTGTGAGGACCTTGTCAGCTCTCACTGCTGAGCTGAGCTGTGGCAGGAAAAATCGGTTTCTAAGTGAAATCTCCATGGCAATCAAAACACTGAGCCCATCTTCACTTGCTCTAACCTCTCTGAAAAGCAGCAGCCATCCCTCTCCCCTGCTCAGGAGAGGCACAGCTCTCCTGGCTTCTGCCTTTTCCTCCGAGCCCCAAAGTAAACCACAGCACCTCACTGGAATTTCCCAAAGGGAGGGAAATGTTGGGGGTATTTAAGGTTTTTTGGAGGTTTTTCTTGGTTCACATCTCCGGTGTGATTCTCCCCCTGCCTGTCTGTGCTGGGGCAGTGGATCCTTTCCCAATATAGTGCTGTGAACCGTGGGTGTGGAAGGGGAAGTGTTGGGTGTTGTGCAGGGATGGAGAACTCTGTGAGAGCAGAGATGTCCCAGCTCTGGTGACAGCCCTGTCCCCAGTGTCCCCCAGCTGCCACCACTCCCTGCTGCAGCTGCATTTACAGCTCTGAGCTGCTGCTTCTCACGTTCCTGGCTCAGATTTGAAGCGCTCACGTTCCCTCCCAGTCCGTGTGCGGCAGGTTTTCCATGGAGCAGGATCCTGGCAGCTCCAGGCTTCCTGTGGTGTCCCCCCCGGTGGCACAGGGGTGGCACAGGGGGATGTGTGGGTTCCTCTGGCTGCCACGCTGATGTGGTGTTCCCAGGTGATCCCCAAGGATGGCTGAGCTGGCTCTGCCCCGTTTTCCAGGCAGGAAAGCTGCAGGCCCAGCAGTGCCTGCCGGGGTGTAGGTGCAGATCAGAGATGTGGTTTTGTTCACAGCTCGTCTCATCCTGTCCCGGTACAACAGGAAATGTGGCAACGGTTTATGGTTAAAAGCTTCTGTTTTTCTCCCTTTAGCCAGAATTGCAGATTCTGCACCAGAAACTTTGCACAACGGGAGGCTGGGGTTGATTTGTGAGGAGCAAATCCCAGGGAAGGCAGTGACCAAGGAGGCTGCAGTGATGCCTTCGGTTTAACTTGTATATTTTCCCAGCCCTGCCCTGCCCAGTGTCACTCTGCAGTTCCCTGGATCTCTTTCAGTGCTGGTCTCTCATGCTCACACACACACAACAAAGCCTCTCCAGCTCTCCAAGGACACCCAGACCCTCCTAGGCCCAACAACTGCAAACCACAATCTTGGCGACAGGGGGGCAAGCTTGGGCAAATTCCATCCTTGCCTGGCTTCTGCTTGGGGAATTGATGCTGAGATCCAAGTGGGAAGAACTCGGGAGCTGTCCTTGTCCATGTTGGGATGCACTGAGGCAGGAGCCTCTGGAGCCCAGAGTGTACCTCTGAAGGCCTTTCCAACCAATCCCTCCTTGATTCCTTTATTCCTGCCTGGGCTCTGTTTCTAGGGAGCCATTTAAGGCATCAGTTCCCCAGGAAGGCAGTGACCAAGGAGGCTGCAGCCCAGTGTCAGTGCTGTCCCCTGGGTGGGCAGGAATTGGTCACCAGGGAATGGCTTCAGTGAGCCCAGGGCTCCTGAGCCCCAGCACTGCAGCTGCCTGCCCAGATTGCAGCCAGGGTTTCAGTTTGTCCTCTGCTTGATTCTCCTTCTGAAAGAAATACCATGGGTAGCCTTGGGCAATATTGGCTTATTTACAGCTTGCTGCGTCCTTGTCCTGTGTGCTCCGGGGCTGTCTGGGAAGGGACAAGCTTTGCTCCCCCAGCTGTCTTTTTATCCCTTTTTTTTTTTCCCTCTCAGAGGTTACTGTTGTCATTCTGAGCCTTCCCAGCCTTGATGGCACATCCCTTGACGCTTTCTGCTCCCTGCTAATGCCAACTTCTGAGCGAGCCCACATAAAATCTGGGAGTGCTGCGCACAGTTCCAGGCAGAGCTGGCAAAATGCATTCCCAGGCTGTCTCCGGGGAAGGTGGTGAGCTGTGGGAAGGCAGCAGAGCTCTGAGCTGGGAGATCCAGCTCTCTGAGCATTGCCCAGACACACAGAGGCTTGTTTGATGCAGATCTAGCAGATAAAGCAGGCAGTGCTGCAGAGGAGACCTGCCCTCCTGGCTGGAGGGGAGCCAGGGGAGGTTGAGATTAGGGAGTAGGGAAAATTTCTTCACGAAAAGGTGGTCAGGCATTGGAACAGGCTGCTCGGGGGAGTGGTGGAATCACCATCCCTGGCAGTGTTCAAAAGGCTCCTGGATGTGGCACTTGGGGACGTGGTTTAGTAGTGCTGTGCTGACAGCTGGACTCGATCTCAGAGAGCTTTTCCGACCTTGATGATTCTGTGATTATCCATTAGTGACATTTCCATGGGTGGCCAACAGATCAGGCCAGATCTGTTGGTTTTGGAGGAAATTCCCCCAAATTGGGTGAGCAGCAGCCTCTGTCCCCCTGTGGGTGATCCCACACAGGCACAGAGCAGTTTCTGACAGGGGCTGGGATGCCTGGGCTGGCCCCACAGGGCCTGATTTATCCTTAGTCACACAGCCACCCTGCTGCTCTGGTGCTTTTATTGCTCCGAGCTATCATTTCCCAAGCTTTGGACAACAGCAGTGAGAGATTTAACTCCAGATTCTGCTTGGATGAACCCACTGGAAGCTGCTTGAGTTCTGGGGACTCAGAGCTGTGAATACTGGAAATAGGATGGGATTTCTTTTCCACCAGCATTGCAAGAAGTAAATAAATGCTCACAGCTGCAGGTGGCTTTGCTTTGAAAGTGGCTTTTCAAGGCTGGATATGTTGTCCTGGTTTGCACTGGGATGTTTAACTGCTCTGTGCCACCAACTGGTGCATTTTGTGTTGTCCTCTGCTGCCTGTCACTGGTGTCAGAGGTGGTTTGGGGTGGGGATGTGGCATCCTGCACATCCTCCTTGGGACCACCCCCACCTGCTCAGGATCTGCGCAGGATCTGTCCCTGCTTTCCCAAGGAAACGTGGAGCTGAGCAGGTGGAGCATGACCCAACACACAAGGCAGCTCAAGCCCTGCTCTTCTGATTCCAGAATGTGACACAAACGGTAGAAGAAGAAAAACCTGAGCCTCCGACCGTCCAGGAGATCAAACAGAAGATTGAAAAGTACAATGCCAAGGTCACCAACTGCCTGTTGATGAAGCTGGTACGTCCTGGGCTGGTTTGGCCTCACACACAGACACTGGTGCTGGTTTCTGTGGGCTCCCAGTGGGGCCAGCCTGTGGGGAAGGTGTCAGGGTGAGAGGGCTGGTGGCTGCCACGCTGCTTCTCCTCCTGCTTGGCTTTCCTGTGTCACTGACACTCCAGGTAACCCTTGCCTGCCTCCATCCCTCCCTCCTGGCACTGATCTCTGGCTGTGAGTTGCCACAAGGACTTGCCCCAGACAGATGAGCCCCTGTTGTTGCAGTGGGGATGAGTCATGGTGGAACTTTTCAGCAGTGATTGAAAGCAGCGCTGAAATTGATTTTAGAAACACAAAACTGTTCTAGAGAGAGAGGCTCTGCCCCTTGCCACTGCCAGGCTGCCTGGATGGACAGTGCAGAACCAGGATTTTCTCTTGATTCCTGTGTTTTTGTGGAGCTGAGGGTGGGGTTAGAGACCTGAGGTGGGATCAGCTGATCTCCAGTGATGATTCGTTCCATGGAGATGTGAGAATCCCGTAAATGGGGAGTGAAACACAGGGAATAAGGTTGGGAGATCCTGCTGAACCAGGGGTTTCAAATCCAAATTAAGTGCAACTACAAATTCCATGCAATGGAATTTCCATAACTGCCTTGTGGCAGGGCTGGTTTGAAACACAGCAACATCCCACAGAGGGGAGGAAGGGATGAGTCACTGCCAAGAGAAAATCAGTAATGACTGTCCTGAGCTTACAGGGTATTTTTGACATGATTAATAAGAAACGCTGGAACTCCCGGAGCGGGGGCAGGTCCTGCTGTCCCCCCCTCTGCTGCAGACCAGCCTCTAGTGGTGGGAGAGGGACTGGAAAAGCTCCCTGGAGCCTGATCCCTGTGTGCTTTGCTCCAGAGTGACGATGGGACGTACACAGGGTTCATCAAGGTGCACCTGAAGCTGCGGCGCCCCGTGACAGTGCCAGCCAGGATCCGGCCCCAGTCCATCTACGATGCCCTCAAGGAGGTGAACCTGGCTGAGATGACAGACAAGAGGACCTCCTTCTACCTGCCCCTGGATGCCATCAAGCAGCTCCACATCAGCAGCACGACCACGGTGAGCGAGGTGATCCAGGGGCTCCTGAAGAAGTTCATGGTGGTGGATAACCCCCAGAAGTTTGCACTTTTCAAGGAGATGAGGAAGGATGGGCAAGGTGAGTCCAGGGCCTGGCACCTGTCTGGGCTGGTGAGTTTGGCTTCTGTTTGGTGTCCTGTAGGACTCACCGAGGTGTCAGGCAGGCAAAGTCTAAATCAGGTGAATCCATGGCCAGGCCTCCCCAGGAGGTGATGCTGCCTAAGTTAACAGGGAATTACAGTTTCAGAAGGGGCTGAAACCCCCTGAGACCTTACAGAGATTGTTACAAACCCGCGATAGAGACTCAGCCCCCTCCCCTGTGATCCTGAGCATCCTTTTCCATGCTCCAGCTGACCTCCTGAGCTTCCTTCTGCCCTGGCAGCCCCGATCTCACCGTGGGTGTCTGTGTGCCCTTGCAGTGCTCTCCCAGAAGCTGCCTCTCACCGAGTACCCGCTGTACCTGCGGCTGCTGGCAGGCCCCGACACGGATGTGCTGAGCTTTGTGCTGAAGGAAAACGAAACAGGGGAAGTTGAGGTACGCTGGTGACTCCTCTTTGTTTTTCACACCAATGTGGAGCACGTGGCAGAGCTGGGAGGTGGCAGGGGCAGCACAAAATGGGCTCTTTCTCTCTGGGTGGGTTGTTTTATTGCTCCTAAATGATCTGGGGTTTTTAAAACAATTCAAACTTGAGCTGTGAAAATGGTGAGGCCAGTTTTGATGGCCACTCCGTAATCTGTTTATGGAACCCAGCAGTGCCATCCCAGGGTTAATCCTCGCTAATTAGATTAGCTGAATGCTGTTAGAAAAAGAAAAATAATTTAAGAAAAAGCCAGGCACACTCAGGTAATAAATTCTCAGCCAGTTTTTGGTTGAAATCTTGCTTCCCACCACAATGAAGCAAATGCTGGGAGCTGCTGCAGGGAGGGAGGATTGGGATGGTCCTTCACACTGCAGCTCCTTATCCCATCTCTCTCACAACATGACATTAAAATCCCTGGAGATCAGATACCTTTAAATGTATTTTATTGCTCCTCCTCACAGATTCAGAGGTAAGAACCCACAAACCTCGCCAGCTGTGTGCTCACTTGCTCTGTTTCTGCTGGTTTTGCAGTGGGACGCCTTCTCCATCCCAGAGCTGCAGAACTTCCTCATGATCCTGGACAAAGAAGAGAAGGACAAAATCCAGCAGGTGCACAGGAAGTACGAGAGGTTCAAACAGAGACTGCAACAGACCTTGAAAGAAGCCAGAGGCAAACCTGGATAACCTTCAGGGGGCCCTGGGCATCAGACTAAGCTAGAGACTGTTTTTAAATGAAAAGACTTCTCAGGACACCTTAGTCATCATTCTCCCTCTTCAACCTTCCACGAGGATTGGCTCCCAGCACCCCTAAAACCACCCTACTGCATTTTCTTCTTCTGAAACCTCTTCTCCCAGGACCAAGAACGGGAAGCCTGTTTTTAAAACAGCTCCAAACGCAGCTGCTGGTTGGTGTTCCAGCCTCTGGAGAGGCTCCCTGGAAAATCCTCGGTGTGACACCCATCAGGAGCTGTCTGCTGGCTCTTGCTGCTCCTGCTCCTCCCCACGAGTTCCTTGTTCCTGTTTGGAGGTGCTGTGGCCCACAGTGCCCTCGTGGCCCAGTTCTGGTTTCGTAAGGAGAGCACAGGAAGGAGCAGAAGAAGGGGAGGAGGTTGTTGCACCAAACCACGTGGGTGTTGCAGCTCTAACCAATGCTGGAGGGACTTGTTCAGGGCTAAGGCAGCCAGGGAAATGTCAGGTTATGACACCAAGGCAGCTGCAACACCCCTACAGTCTGTTAGTAAATATTATTGCAACTTGGTAATAGTAATTCCCAGGAAAATAATTTGTTTTGATTCTATTTGACTTCTAATTTTGAAAAGAGCTGAATTACAGTAAATATCCCTGAAGCAAAGTTAGCCAGTGTTTCACCAGTTCTCTACTCTGTAGGAACTGGGACCTGGGTTTCCAGAAATTCTGTTTGAAAAGTGTGAAGGTGATGGTTGGGGCATAGGCTGAGGGTTCAGTGTTGAAGGTTTAGCAGCACATATCCATCAGAGGAACCCAGGAAAGCTCAAAACCCCTTCACGAATCAGATTTTGAGCTGTGAATGTGTCTGGCCCCGAGGGAGAGGAACCCCAACCAGGGCTGGGGTGTGGAGGTGGCACCAAGTAAGGGAATTCTTGTCCTTGGATGCTTTCTGCTCACCTCACCTGTGCTTCCTCCTGCTCCCCCTCCTCGCAGTGCTGTCCCAGCCCTGCTGTCCCTGTCACACCCTCCCTGCGCCCTGTTCTCCCTCCCCACTCTCAACTGGTGCTCTCCTGCACGTCCAGGAAGCTTCCCAGGATTTGCTCTCTCCGTGGAGTTAGGAGAGGACAGCAAGTCCCTCTCTGCCTGTCTCAGGGCTCCCACCACGCCGAGCATCCCTCAGGCAGCCCTCGAGGTCCCTGCCCTCGCTCCATGGTGCTGATGCCATGCAGGGATCCCGGTGGGAGAGGATGGGCCCCATGTTTACCCTCAGTGCTTTGTACCGAGCACGCTGCACACACCCAGGGCCAGCCCTCCCTCTGTTTACACCACGGCAGAGCGCAGGGAATGCCAGTGCTGGGTTGGGAAGGAGCAGGCAAAGGGGTTTGTGTGAACAACTGTCCCCTTTGAGCTCCCTGTGGCTGCCGTGATCCCACCCAGCGCGAGGGGAGGCAGCAGGTTATTGGGGAACGTGGAGGAGTCTAAAATTTACCTCAGTGCCTTTTTTTTCCCTTAAGTGTGAAAACTTCGGACTAAGGAGGAAGCTGTGCAGAGGCCTTGTCCCTCCCGTCCCCCAGTGCCTCCAGCACTGGTGTGACGAGGCTGTTGTGTCCGTGGAGGGATGAGGAACTCTTTTGTTTCCTCCTGGAAGGTGACTGCTTGGGATTTTTTTTTTTCTTTCCCAGATTTTGAGTATGTTTGTTTCTAAACCATATGAGAGTAACTGCATCACTTCAAGCCCTAGGTTTGTGTGAGAGCCACTTTCTGCCAAGCTCGGTTGCAGCTCCTGTTCTGGTCAGCAGTGAGGGTTTGCTCGCAGGGCTCTGGTGCAGAAGAGCCTCCAGCTGTACTGTACTCTACACCCAACGACCTTTAACAGCCGCCGGCAGCCACAGAGCAGCACTTCCCATGCTCTGGGGCTGTTTGTCCAGCTGCAAGCAGACTCAGTACTTCACTATTCACTTGTGAAGTCATTTAAATACCATTTATCTGGTGCTTTGAGCCTTGACAGCATCCTATAAATACTTCAGTTCCACCGCGGGGAAGAACGCTGTAAAAACTGCCCGTGGTTCTGAGAGCCAAGAGCCACACGCTTGGTTTGAAATCCCTTTTCCTTCTGGCTATAAGTTGTGCAGGTTTCCTTTTTATTATTTTTGGTTTGTTTCGGTGAGTTTTGGTGAGTGTTGCCTCTCCCCTCCTGCCCCCAGCATGTCTTTGACAGTTTGTAGAAGGCATGGCTTCGTATGCAATCACTGTGGATGCTGCTGAAAACCTCCTGCCCCCCAGGAGGGCTCTTTCTCTTTTGGTTTTTTCAAGGTAAGGGGCGTCTGAAGAGTCGGTGGGTGTTGAAACTCGAATTCTCATGGGTCAGTTGAGCTGTTTCTAGAAGTGTCTGCCCCTTCTTTAGCGCAAAATCCTGTTGGCAGTGCCTTTGGTTAGCAATTGTCTTGCCTGGGTCGTGTGAGTTTATTTTCCATGGCTACTGTAAAACCTGTAAAATAATGTGTATAGGATGGAATAGTAGAGCTTCTATGGCAAAGTGAAATGCATTTTTGCAATGCTGTAATTTATTTTTACTACTCCCTAGTGATTCTATGGCATTTTTACAAAATGTCTCACTCTCAGCTTTTTTTGAAGGTTCTGGAACTATTTGTTCACATGCAGACAGTGTAAGAGACAATGATAATAAAACTGTCAGTAATTAAAGAAATCTCTTGGCCTTCTTTTTCTGATGCTCTGCTATGGAACTTCCATGGATTAAGTATAAAGGGAAATAGAGGAATCCTTCCTAGAGGTGAATATAAATTTCCTAACCTGCTGTTAAAGAGCTAAGGTAAGAACCTGACCCAAGTGTTCCATTAATCTTAATCTTTTAGCTGGGGCTGACAGAGCTGTTCCCTGTGATAAATTACATTACATTAATATATTAAAATGTATTTTCATATATAAAAATAATATGAACTACAAAGCCCAGCTAATACAGATCATTCTCAGTGCTGCAGTATCTGATTTCAATACCTGGAAATGTTTTAAAAGGATAAAATGTAAGCCTGAGTGGGTTTTACTTCTGACCATCTATGGGAGAAGACACTGGACTGTCCCAGATTGTGCTGGAATGTATTTTTCTCATATTTCAGTGGAGGTTTATTCCACACCCTTGATCAAAGAGGCAAAGCAAGAATGTTAAACCACCCAAAAGCCACTGTAGCATCCAGTGCTTCAGTATCAGCTTCCAGAAAATATGACAAAAGGATAATGCCAGGGAGTTTATTCAGCTTTTTATTTATATTGAAAAATGAACACCTGGAGCAATATTATTAATTGGGTGAATTCCAGACCTTGTAAACATCCAGGACTCATTTTGGAATGAGCAGGGCCTGTACATGATCCTTGATTTGCTGGCAGCAAACAATTCTATACATAATGAGAGCTGAGCAATCCTTAAAGTAGATTTTTCTTCTACTTCTTCCGGCCAAGCTTTGGAGCCTTCTCCAGGCCTTGGATGTATTTCCGAGGTAGCTGATATTCTTCTGCAACACAACCAAGAGCTCGCTTCAGGTAAGGAAGAACTAAGGAAGAATTAAAATCTCAATTTTGCTGTAACCAGCCCAGTTGCAGAATCTTCTTACCGAGCAGCATCTTGGCCAGATGATGGATTTGGTTGCCTTGGATCTGGACCTGGACTCTGTCCTTTGCTCCTGGTGCTGGGGTGATGGTGGCACTGGCTTGGACCTTCTGCTGGAGAGTGTTGGCCACACACTGTGGGTCCAGACCATACAGCTCAAGGTTCTTGACAATTGTCACCTGTGGGGTTCAATAACGATTGGAAACATCAATGCCCTCGGAATTTGGGGATCTCACCTGCTCAGAAACCCTCATTTTAGTTGTCTTTTTTTACCTTCTTGTTTGATGATCTCTGTGCTATGCTGATGTCAATGGGCTCAATGTTTCCTTTCCTCACCACGGGTTCTTGTCCAAAAAATGTCACCTGGTGTAAGGGCTGCAGTCGTCCAAGGCACCTGAACAATGCAATAAATCTGTGTCATTCTCCAAGGGACACTGAGAGAACAACCACCTGCTCAGCCCATTTAAGGTGTGAGATCTCATCTTGTTCCCATTTATCTCCAGGAAATTACAGATCAGGCAGCTCCCACCATGGGGCTTTGAGTTGCAGGCAATAAATCTGTGCAGTTCTGGGAAGGGATATTGAGAGAACAATCACCTGCTCACGAGTTCATCCCATTTAAGATATGAGATCTCATCCTGCTCTGATTTATCCAACAGGCAGTCACACAGAATGGCATTCACCTTTACAAAGCTACAAAACAAAAGCACACACAAAGGAGCAAACCAGGTCACGTTTTTTCTCTAATTTCAGCCTCTCCTGTGGAAGCAGGGCAGGAAAAGTTCCACCTGTACCTACTTTTTATTTGTTTCATCAACCAACTCGTTATTCTTCACGTAGTTAATGATGATGTTTCTCACCTCACTGCTTGAGAGGATGCTGCCTTTTCTGAAGAGAAAGAGAATTTTGAACTCAAGTATTTACGTGTTGGGTTCTGGCATTAAGAGAGAAACAACAACTGTAGTTTTGTTGGTCTCTCTCTCCTTTTTTTCTTTTTTTTGCTCACCTGTGTCCAGATTCCTGAAAGAGTGGGATCATTTTTGTGGAGACCCCATAGAGTGGAATGATTTCAGGAGCATGGTACACTTGCTCTCTGTCTTCACTCTTGCTGTCTTGGCCAGCAGAGGCTGAGGAAAATCCTTCAGGCACTACAAATGCTTTAATGCTGCAACAAGAATTGTTTGGTGTGAGTGAAAGGGATGGAAACAGAGCTGGAAGCAGCAGATTCCACCCCCTTCTTTCAGAGACTCCCAACTCTTTTGAAGATGACTGTGACATTCTACATACTCTGGATGTTTCCAGTCCACTTCCACAATGCTCTCCACACCTTTGTTCAGCTCCTTCACTTGTAAGATCTTCTGGTGCTGCATGCACTGCAGGAATTTAGAGAACTGAAGGAAGCAACAATCAGAAATGTGGGGTCAGGCATTTTAAATTCCTGCTCTTGTGCTTCAAACCTTTTCTCTCCTTCTGTTTCATATTAAAATTATTGCCAATAAAACCCCAAACCAACAGAAAAATCTCACCTTCTTATAGCTTGATTTCTTTATGTCCAGTTGTTTTCCAGCAGGGCTATAAATGGATTTTTGAAAAGTTCTTTAGTAATAAGTCACCCTTCATTTCTTCTTAAATCTTGCTACTTATGCTAGAAGTTTCTTAACAGCAGGAATACAAATCACACACAGAAAGAATTACTCCCAGGAAGTTGATAAATAGAATGTGATGAGTGAAATTAGTGTTGATGTTCTTGTGGGCAGGCAAGCAGCCACTCATGACTAAACCATGGTGAAACCAATGTCAGCCAAGTCCAGTTGGCTCCCAAGTACAAATCCATGTCTGGATAATTCTTACATCCAAGTATTTGATGTAAGGATTGTACTTGATCCAAGTATTTGATAGCAGAAGTGAGCATAAACTTAGATAAGAACTGGATTTTTATTTTTTAGTCAAAACCTTCTTCCTAAATATCCCACTCAATCTCCATGTTTTAAAGACCAAATCCCAGCATGCAAATCCCAATTCCACCTCCTTCCCACGTACCAGCAGGAGAACATGTGGCTGCCTAGAAATGTGCTGGTGAGCAGAGGGAGATCTGACTTCTTTACTTTGCATTTTAAGGCATGGAAAAAGCACTGATTAAATAATGCATCCATTTGCTCTGCAGGGAAAAAAAAAAAAGGACAGGCAGGCTGTGAGTTGTCTGTGGGCTTCAGCAACCCAAAGGGGCATGGTTTGGTTTCACTGGTACCCAGAAATACCTTGTGGGGTCCTGCTGTCCTCAGCCTCCTGCTGATCCTCTGTGCTGGCATCCTCAGCTGGTTCTGCAGCTCTGTTCTCATGGAGCTCCTCCTGTCCCAGCAGCTCTGCACAAGTGTCTGTGTCCTTCAGGCTCAAATCCCTGATGTCCAGGCACTGCTCTGGCTCAGGGGAGCAGCTGCTGGCAGGCTCCTGCCCCTCCTCTTCCTCGTCTCCAGCACTCTCCTTTGCAGCAGAATCTGTTACCAAGGGAGCTAAGGTAGGAGGAGAAGATTTGTCACCATATTCCCTACAAAAGGAAGAAAAAGCAGAATACAGCTTTCCTTTTGCTGCTTTGAACCACGGGACAGTGAACAGATGCCACCCTGAGAAAAGGGACTGGCAGCTGCACGGGTCTTCCTCTGCAATATCCAAACTGTAAAATTTACTTTGAACTCATCTTCCTCCATAAATTCTGTATAAAGGTCCTGTCTAAGCTGTACCCAAATAATTCAGTAAGTTGGCCTGACAGATTAAATTTACTGGGGCACAGATTTGGATTTCAGTGAACACATGAGACCTGTTGCACATTTTACCCAAGGCCTGGCAGTTACCCACCAGAGGTGATCCAGGTGAGTGTGCAGCACAGCAAAGCCCTTCCCTTTCATTCCAGCAGCCAGCATCTCCTCCGTGGACATGGTGGCAACTCCAACTGCCACAGGAGCTCTGGGAAAAGAAGGGAATGTTGGAGCAGCAACACAAACATGCTGTGCACTGCACACAGGCTGTGCCACTGGGACACACTCAATTGCTTTTACAATGTCCTTGTTCTTTACAAGTTAGGGATGTTTTTTTTAAAGCATCTACATATTTTCTTGTTATCCTTCTGGTATGTAAAGTTTTCCAAAGAATCCCAAGGATAAGGGGAGCTGGGATGAAGTGAAGGTTGTGCAGTGACACATTCTTGCTTTTAATAAATGACCAGAAGTACATGCACTGCCAAAAGAGACCAGCAGTGAGAGAAAATCAATAGCTCTAGCACTCCCTCACTCAGAATTTCCATACAGACACAAGGACAATTGTGCAATCTTTTGCTAAAAATATTAGTCCACAGAGGTCCAAAAAACTGATTTACAAAGCTTCCCACCTCAGCTCAAACATATCCTAACCCAGAAAATTAAGTGGATTTTTTTCCTGCTGTATTTTCCACTGCTTAGGTCCACACTGCCTCCAATGCACACCAGCACCTCTGCTTTGATTTCCTCAAAACCTTTCATTTCATTTTTAGTTTCAGGACAGGTTCTGTGTACCTGTTTCCCAGGAGGGTGACAGCACAGAGCGTGCCCCGCTGCACTCGAGGGAGGCCAGAAGATGGCACCACAACTCCTGGCAGCATCAGGTCTGCGGGAAGAATGAAGCGCATCCATTTCTCAATGAAACGCTCAGGCACCGCCTCCTCCGCCCCCCTCCCTCCCGTTACTCAGCAAAAACACGAGCTGAGCACACGCCAGAGAGAACAGGATTCTCTATTTCTCCTCCTAAGGCAGCGCTGTTTCCCCGCGGAGTGCGGGATGCAATTCCTAAGGGGCACATCCCAAAGCACCGTCAGACCCGAGGGACTGTTTCTAACGAGCTCCCAGCTCCACTCCTCATTAGCGGCATGGAAAGGGAAGGGAACAAGGAGAAGTGTCAGGAATTTCCCATTTAGTCTCCCCTGTCCCAAGGGAAGGTTATCCCAGCAGGTTCATATCCCCTCACTCATTGTCACAACTGTTTTTATCAAGTCCAGAATGAACTCTGCAACTGCCACCAAAGCTCCACATGGCTGGGAACAGAAATCACATAAAGTGATTAATGTGAGCAGGTAAATAGCATTAAATTATGTAAATTACCAGGGCAGACAGCAAGTATTTGAGTTCATGGAAGAGATATCCCAAAACACTGCTGCTCTTTGGAACTGAATGCTTCCTAAATCTCCTCCAGCACTGGAGAGCCTCATGCCTTTCCTGTCCATTCTGAGAAGTGGCTCTACCTCTCCCCCTGCCTTTGTGGCCATTGTCTCCTGGCCAGCTCCTTATCTTTGGATCCTGCACAAAGGTAGCCTGGTTGCCAGGGGCGATGAATGACCCGCAGGCCTCTTTAATCGAT
This sequence comes from Erpornis zantholeuca, assembly GCA_013400515.1. Lineage (NCBI taxonomy): Eukaryota > Metazoa > Chordata > Aves > Passeriformes > Timaliidae > Erpornis > Erpornis zantholeuca. The sequence continues at coordinate 1,237,496 of VZTN01019504.1, read as the reverse complement.
GTCCTTCCCCATTAGCAAGTCTTTTTCCCCAGAAACTGGGTCATTACAAGGCAGCAGCGAGGCTTGCTCAGATGTCTATCACAGCTACACACTCAAGCACTTTATTTTCCCCAAAAGCAAACAAAGCACAGAGACCTGAGCTCCACTTTAGACACTGTGTCATGGAAAAAGACATCCCTACCTACGGGAGCACTTCCAGGTACAGACTGAGGCTGCAGCAGCTGCGATTTAATCTTTTTCTGCTTGAGCAGTTCAGCACTTTAAAGTTTACAATGACCTGATTCTCCTGAGTCTGAACTGCATCCAAAGCAGGCTCCAGAAAACAGACTCCTTTCCTGTTAGTCTTGATCCATAATGAGGTGGTAGAGCCAGTAACCCAGGAATTCAGCTCCAACCTCACCTGCACAATCCACAACTTGGCTGACAGCGACTGCACTGTAGCTTCCAAAATAAATTCCCTTCATATCCACAGGATAAGCTTGTTCACCTGGGGACTGGCAGGAAGCAGCAAAGGAACTTTCAAAAGGGACAGACCAATGGCACAGGCAGTTCTGTGTCCCAGTTCAGGGCTGCTCATTACCCCGAGAAGGTATTTCCAAATCTGAGACTCCCACATGGAACAGGTTACTGCATTTAAACAGCTTCACCTACTTTATTTCATTCACAGATTCTTTTCACAGCTAATTTATTTCATTTCTAGGACACCACCACAAATTATTTTTGAGTGCTCATTCCTTCTACTTGTTTCAGGTACATTTTTGCCACTGCTGAAAGCAAACACCTAAAAAGCCTTGAAGGTAACTCCTTTTTGCAGTGCGAAGTAACAAAGTTCTGGTGCTCTTACCTGCTCCTCCTGCAAGTTTCTGTAGCACTGGGGGCCATGTTGCAAAGGCAGGGAGAAGATCTGGGTAGACCCACAGAGTGTACACTGTCCCAAAACACAAGTAAATTTAAAAATGCATCATTAAGAACATTTCTAGCTGATGTTTCTTCCCACCCTTAAGACTAAACTCTCCTTGGATAATCAAGGAGATTAAACTTAATTGGATAATAAAACTCTTAACTGGATAATAAAGAAATGTGAAATGGAAACAGTGCCACAATAATTAATTGGGAAGGAAAGCAAAGAGGGAGGAATTATTCCAGTCCCTTCCCCCTACCTGTTGGATACAGAACTTTCTCAACTTCAAACAGTATTGGGTTCCTGTGGTTCATGTAAACAGTGATGGCCTCCCCTTTGTGAGAGTATATTTTGATGACATTGAGCTCTTCCTTGTTTGGAATCAACTCAGCCAGTTGTTCAGTGCTCAGGGTGGGAAAAGCTGCTGCAACATCACTTCGTAGCTTCCTCCTGCAATGATAAAATCCCAAATGTGTTACGAAGCTGTCTAGGCCATCCCTCAAAATAATTCCTGCATCTGCTGCAACTGTTTTGTCGGCTGTTCCTGAAATTCCCACCTTTTCACAGGAGATAATCTGAAGCATTTGTGTCTGGGTTTACAAATGATGTAAGAAGAACACCAGGAAAAGGCCAAATATACTTGCCCTGCCCATATCTTCCTTAAACATCTGCTTTCAGCTTCTGTTTGCTGCCTGTGCCTCTGTTTTGTGCTGTGATTTCACCCTGGGAGTGTCACACTGGCTCAGCCCAGCCTGTCACCCACAGCTGGACGGGGAGCAGGGGACAGCCAGATTTCCCTGTCCCCTGATTTTAATTGAAGTTACAGTGACCAGCACAGGGTGGGTTTTGTGCTCATTCACAGCAGTGTCCAGTGAACCTGAACCATCAGGAGGTGAGGGACATAAAGAATTAGAGAACTACAGATGGTTCAGGTTAAAAGGGACTTTAAATCCGATCCAGTCCCACGGGACACCTTCCACTGTCCCAGGCTGCTCCAAGCCCCAATGTCCAGCCTGGCCTTGGACACTGCACAGCTTCCCTGGGCACCCTGTGCCAGGGCCTGCCCACCCTCACAGGGAAGAATTTATTCCTAATATCCAATATAAATCTACCCTCCTCCAATTTAAAGCCATTCCTCCTTGTCCTGTCACTCCATATGCTTATCCAAAGCCCCCCTCCAGCTCACTTGCAGCCGCGTTATCCACTGAAAGCTGCTATAAATAACCACACAAGGCATAACATTTCAATTAAACCTGGTTTAATTACGGCAGCACCTTCCAGCGAAACGCACATTCCGCGCTCAGGCCGGGAGTGTACCACAAGCAGGGGGTGAAAGCAGCCCGAGCCCCGCGCGTCCCCGCGGCCCGGCGAGGGTCCCGGCGAGGGTCCCTGCGGGGNCCCTCAGGGGTCCCGGTCCCCCGAGCCCGCCGTGGGGACCCCCGCCCCAGCTCCTTGAGGGGGTCCCGGTCCCCCTGCCCCGGATCCCTGCGGGGCTCCGGCTCACCCCGCCCGGGTCTGGGGTCCCCCTTGGCGTCCCCCGGGCTCCTCCACACGGGGGGTTCTCGGAAATGTGGGGTTTGTTTTGTGCCGAAACTTCTGTTTGCTGGTTAAGGTGCCCTGGCAGTTGGGCATTCTTGCTGTGATTTATACATTTGCTTGAGTGTTCCTGAGTTTCCTCATCGAGCTCGAGACTGAAGCTTGGAGTATTTATTACAGGAGTACCGTAGTAATACAGCCTTCACAGGATCAGAGAGTTACTGAGATTGGAAAAGACCTCCCAGCCCATGGAGTCCAATCTATGCCCGATGCCCGCCTTGTCCCCAGCCCAGAGCCCTGAGTGCCACCTCCATCCTTCCTTGGGCACCTCCAGGGATGGGCACTCCAATCCTCCCTGGGCAGTTCCAATCCCTGGCCGCCCTTTCCATGAGGAAATTCCTGCTGCTGTCCAACCTGAGCCTCCCCTGGCCCAGCCTGAGGCTGTTCCCTCTCCTCCTGTCCCTGTTTCCTGGGATAAGATCCCAAATCCCCCCCGGCTGCCCCCTCCTGTCAGGGACCTGTGCAGGGCCAGAAGGTCACAGACACCACTCGCTTTTTATTTCTTTATTAATTTAATGAAAGGAGCAAATACACCTCCTGCATGCCATCAGAGAGCTCTCATGTGCTGAAAGGCCAGCAATGCCTCCAGCTCTGCAACTCCCCCTGTACCAGGTGGAATCCGCGGCTCCTCGTGGAGAGCTGAACGTTTTCCTGGATTTTTTATTCCAAATCAATTCCTGCGGAGGGGATGAGTGCTCCAGGCAGCCTGTGCTGTCCCAGAGCCCCCACATGCAGCAGTCAGAGTTTAATCTCCATCTGCCTCGCCACAACCACGCTACTACCGAGGTGTTCCTTACACGCCTCAGCGTGCTGAGCCTCCTCCCCTCCCGGCCGAGCACTCCGCGGAGCGTGCGGGTCCTTCGGGGCGGGTTTGGGCGAGGGGAAAAGAGAGCGAGCGAGCGGAAAAGCGAACGAGCAAAAGGAAAAGCGAGCGGGCAAGGGTGAAAAGCGAACGAGCAAGGGGAGAAGCGAGCGAGCAAAGAGCAAAGCGAGCGATGANCGGGGCCCCCCGGACACGATGCTGCTGGGCAGGAAGCCGGACGGGCCCCTGGCAGCGGGTGAGGTGGAGGAGGAGGCGGCCGGGGGTCCCTCGGCGGGGATCGGGGGGGAAAGGGGGGATGCGGTTTGGGTCCGGGGCCGCCGAGCCCCCCGCGTGGTCGCAGACGTTCGTCGGCTCTGTCGCGATAGGCGTTGCGATTTTAAGTTCTTGAGCGTAGCCGACAGCGAGAGACGCCGCCTTTTTTTTTTCCCCTTTTTTTTTTTTTCATCCCCCGTTTCTGCAGCCAGCTTTAATTCCCACATCTCGTTTTAAGGGATAACCTGCTTTAAAGGATAGTCCTATCAAGTGTTTAAGTGTTTTCTCGTTTTCAGCTCGTTTGGGATTATCCCGATTAAGGGGAAGCGGGGAGAATGGTGGTTAATGTTTCTCAGGGATGTATTTTTTGCAGTGCAGAAGTTGATTAACAAAAAAGAACCTCTAAATTAAAAGTATCTCGAATTAAGATTCCCCAGAAGCATCGCACTCTTGTGGTATGAAAACACAGTTAAATTCTTAAGATCATTTAATGAATGACGGCGAATCAATGATTTTACAGATTGAAATGTGCTAAGGGAGCTGCATTTCAGCACTTGGCTCTACCAGTGTTCGTTGTTGTGAATAACTGTTTGTGTGTCGGACCTTTCCAGCCAGGATTGGAGATGGATTGTATGACTCCTACATGAGGATAGATGAGTGTAGATACGCAGAGCTTACAAATGAAGATCAGAGCCCTTCGGAACTTCCTTGCCTTTCAAGACCTCATGTGAGTATTTTAAAGTCTTCTGTGTCTTCACGCTGTGTTGTGTGGCGGTGAGAACTATCCAGGGGTCAGATACCTCCCTACAGAGAATCAATTTTAAAAGTGAGATTTTGCAGCTTTTGTAGTGACTTCTTAACGTTATTGTTTTTCCTGAGCATAAAAACGATGTGCTGTGTTCACTGCAGAACTTGCTGGCAGCCTCAGGAATCCCATCTTACTGCCCTCAGCTCGTGTTTTAATTTAAAAAAAAAGTTACTTTACAAAGGGTTGAAGCGTTCTGCCGTGTCACCTTGTACTCTGATAAGTAAATCCACACACGCTTTGCTCTGCCTCCTCCTGCTTCACGTTTGAAGCTTCCATTTTAGTTTCCCTCATGAAAATTCCTACGGATAAGTACGTAAGAGCAGCAGAAGGAGCAGTGTGAGTCTGTGTGGCTGCCAAACGTCTCACAAAAGTATCTTTCTGCTCCGAAAACTTGGGCATTATCTGTCACTTCTTTGGCTACCAAAATAGCTCCTTGTGTGAAGGTGTTGCCAGGCTTTTTCATCAGGGCTGTGTTCCCTCAGCAGATGTGGAGTTGGGACATTTTTTTTCCCTTTAATTGGTTCAGTAGTGATCACGTTCAGTTGTACTTTTGTACTCTGATCTGTCCATTAGATGGATTTTAAATGTGTTCTGGCTCTTGTTGAGTTCTGGCAGAAGGGAAGGAGCTTAAGCTTAAAAAAAAACTCCTTTCACTCTCTAAAAGTGAAAATAGACTTTGCCCCGAGTAAGATGCATTTGAAAATCATCACCTTGTGGGATTTTGTGGTAACAAATTCGGTCTGTGCGAACTCAGGGGCATGAGTCTATTTTCTTTTCCCTTTTTGGCAATGTTGAGGGGGAGCAGAAGGAATTTAGGGTTTGAAGAGTAGTGGGTTGGGGTTATTTTGTTTGCAGGAATCTGGAAACATTTCAGCTGCAGTGTTTTAAGCTGTGGTGTGACTTCATTTGTTCATAATGGAACACAAGTCAGTAGAGTGGAACTATCCAGTGAAATACAAATATAAAATCTGTGAATATTTTGTTAGACTTGTCTTCATCTGTTTTTTCTCCCTGAAGCCTGTTAACTTCTTAGGACAAGATTAAGGATTTATAGCATGCCCAGTTTGCATGATGCTGTATCAATAAAATCCAGCCTCAGTGGTATCAGGCAAGCAGGAGCAGAGGCTGAAAATGATGCCGCTCAGTTTTAGTGGAAAATACCTGGATTTTTAGTTTCCTTCTTGCAAGATGTTTTATTATGATGTAATGTTATGTGAGAATTGAGGAGTCCTGGTGACTGCAGCTGCCCATTTCTTCATCTGAGCCTGCAAGAGAACATAAAGTCTCTCTGCTTGGAGAATACACGGGTGGAATTCAGTCTGTTTAACTCAGCATTCAGAAAATCCCTGAAAACCATTTGTGTAGGAATTGCATTAACTGTTTCCTTGTCAATGAAAATGAAGTTTTGTAAGTGGGAGTTTTCAACAGGGTGCCACTGGTGTTGCCAGCCTCATTTCTTGCCTGCTGGTAGCACTTCAGCAAAAAAGCCAAAAACCTGCGGAGCCTGTGATTTGTAAAATCAAGCTGTTGAAAGAAAGCTGGTGTTACCCAGGAGTCATCTGACTTTGAGTGCAGCTCTTCTGAGTTCAAGTGAAGATGGAGCTATATTTGTGTCTCCCCATCATGTGGCAACTGATTTTGGGAGTCCTCTAAGAATGAAAATTGAGACCTTACTACCGTTGAGTCAGGTTTGAAATCCAAAGCCGTAATTCCTTCATTAAGAAATCGTTCCAGGATAAATGGAATAATGAATCCTGTGTTTATTTAGGGATTCAAAGGTACAAAATGTTTGGTATGAACTGCAGCACGAGCAGAGCTGCTACTGCTCTTGGGTGGAGAGTATTTAGACAAGTGTGACCCTAGTTCTGTGTTTATATCCTCTGTTTATTTGTAAACTTTCTGTTTGGGTCTGCTGGACTGAAGAGTCTTTGAGCCAGCTCTGAAAAAATGTCATTCTTATCTCGGAGGTTCAGCCAGGCTCCAAGAAAAAGGCGTTTATCCCAAGTTACCAGGGCTGGGCTCTGTTGTTTTTATTTAAGACTCTGGCAAGGCGTGTCCCTCCCAGTACACTGCATTTTGGGCTTGATAGGAGGAGTGGGACATGGTAGGATCTATCCACGTCGATAAGGACTGACTTGTGTAGGAAATGCCCATTTTTTGGGGCTTGTGAGCAAGAACTAACTAATTTCAGGGCAGCACCAACAAACAGACTCATTTATGTGCTGTGTGTAGTTGGCTTTGGAGAGAACATTCACTTCCCTTATTTGCTGACCGTGCCGAGATGTTGGACTGGATGTAACTAAAAAGGAATTTGGTTTTATTGCTGTGGGGCTGCAGGTTTATTTATATTTTTTGTTTGATTCCTGTGTAGTTATTTTGGTTTTCAGGGATTCGGTTTGGCATGTGTCTGAGATCTTTATTTTTAGATTAAAGGATAAAATGGAAAACAGATGTTTGTCCTTCAGTCAGGGCTTCTTCAATTCTGCATGGGGTGGGACACCACCTCTGGGCTGCCTCCCAGCAAGGAGTGCCAGCAAGCAGAAAAGGGAGTAACTGCTGTGCTAGTGGGGAACTGACCTCCAGGGAGTTCAGCATTTACTAAATTGTAAAATTGACAAGCTTGGAAAATTTCACAGTGTTTTTCTCACCTTGTACGGGTTTGTTTCAGATGTAAATATTTCAGCACACGGTGGTAAGAGGGAGTGCTTGCAGACTGCTCCCAGCTCACTTGGAGTGGGAGGTGTTCTTGGTTATTCAAAGCTTCCAAGTCTGTGTTAAGAGAGCTGTGCAGCTCTCTCTTCCCTCCGTGGCCAGTGACAGGACCCAAGGGCATGGCTGGAGCTGTGTCAGCAAGGTTTAGGTTGGGTAAAAGTTCTTCCCCCAGAGGGTGCTGGGCACTGCCCAGGCTCCCCAGGGAATGGGCACGGCCCTGAGGCTGCCAGAGCTCCAGGACAGCTCTCTCAGGGACAGGGTGGGATTTTGGGGTGTCCTGTGCAGGGCCAGCAGTTGGCCTGGGTGGTTTTTGTGGGTCCCTTCCAGGCCAGGGTATTCTATAATCCCACCATGATTTCAAAGGGAGTTGTGGATGCGATGATGTTTTCCCCTTGAAACTAAAACCCCACAATTAATTTTTGTTTGAAAGGATGGTTTACCTTGCCTTGCCCTGCCATCCTTCTGCTCCTGGTACAGCTGGCTCACACCAGCCATATGTCACCTGCTGGTGCTGCTTTGTCTTCCCTTGGCAGCCTGGCAGTGCAATATTCCTGCCCCTCTCTGCACGTCCACGTTCCATTCCATGCTCCAGACAGGTGCAAGTTGCATCTGTCCATGGTTGTGCTGCTGCACCCACGTTTGAAGCTAAACATAGCTGTTCCCTGGCTCTTTGCACACCAGAGATAGGTATTTTGTGGTGGTTTGAGTCTTTGGCTGTCTAGGGTTTCCCCTTCTGGATTTAAAAGCACAAGTGCTGTTTCAGTGAGTTGCTTTCTCTTTGTGTACCCTTCTGTAGTTGTGCTTGTAACTGAATTTAGTCCAGCACTTTATATTTGTTCCTAATAAATGCCGAACTGATTGGTGTTACTGATTTTGTGTTGGTAGTGGTTTTATTTTTAATCTGTGCTTTAAAAGATAAACTAAACTCCTTTTTTCTCTCTAGGTTTCTATCAGCAAACTCATGATGAAGGATCATGCTGTGACTGGAAATCAGGTCAAAGTGGAGCAGTTATTTGAGGACTCTGGCAACAGAAGGACCAGCACTCTTCAGTCTGCAGGCCTTACTTCAGAAAGATGTCTCCCTTCCTTGACAAAAGAGAAAACTCTAGAGAGCCTGGGTCCTAGAGGCAATGGAAACTCCTTGAAAGCACATAAAGCTGTTTCCCAGGCTCCAGAGCAAGCTGTCAAACAGTTCAAACATCAGCTGTCAGCCTATGAGCAGCAGGAGATCTTTAATTTCTCCGAGATTTACTTTGTGGGGCCATCGGCCAAAAAGAGGCAGGGAGTCATCGGCGGCCCCAACAACAGCGGCTACGACGACGACCAAGGCAGCTACATCCACGTGCCCCACGACCACCTGGCTTACAGGTATGAAGTGCTCAAAATCATTGGCAAGGGCAGTTTTGGACAAGTTGCCAAAGTCTATGATCACAAACTCCACCAACACCTGGCCTTAAAGATGGTTCGCAACGAGAAGAGGTTCCATCGCCAAGCCGCCGAGGAGATCAGGATCCTGGAGCACCTGAAGAAGCAGGACAAAACAGGCAGCATGAATGTGATCCACATGCTGGAAAGCTTCACCTTTCGGAACCACATCTGCATGACCTTTGAACTCTTGAGTATGAACCTGTACGAGCTGATCAAAAGGAATAAGTTTCAGGGCTTCAGCCTCCAGCTGGTTCGCAAGTTCGCTCACTCCATCCTGCAGTGTTTGGATGCCCTTTACAGAAACAAAATCATCCACTGTGACTTGAAGCCAGAAAATATCCTCCTCAAACAGCAAGGGAGGAGTGGAATCAAGGTTATAGATTTTGGGTCCAGCTGTTTTGAGCACCAAAGAGTCTACACATACATCCAGTCCCGGTTTTATCGGGCGCCAGAGGTGATCCTGGGCAGCCGCTATGGGATGCCCATAGACATGTGGAGTTTTGGCTGCATTCTGGTGGAGCTTTTAACAGGCTACCCTCTTTTTCCCGGAGAGGACGAGGCAGACCAGCTGGCCTGTATGATGGAACTTCTGGGAATGCCACCTCAGAAGCTTTTGGATCAATCCAAGCGAGCCAAGAACTTCATCAACTCCAAGGGTCACCCCCGTTACTGCACGGTGGTGACGCAGCCGGACGGGAAGGTGACCCTGGGCGGGAGCCGCTCGCGCCGGGGCAAGGTCCGGGGTGCCCCGGGCAACAAGGACTGGGTGACGGCTCTGAAGGGCTGTGACGACCCCTTGTTCATTGGCTTCCTGAAGGAATGCCTCAGCTGGGATCCTTCTGCACGCATGATTCCCAGCCAGGCCCTGCGGCACCCCTGGATCTGCAAGCGGGTGCCCAAAGCGGCCAGCTCGGAGAAAAGCTCCGGCAGAAGGATTTCGAGCTATTCAGGTTCCTTCCAAGGAATTGGCAACAAGCTGCCTCCCGTGGCTGGGCTCCCCAACAAGCTGAGGGCCAATCTGGCTGGTGACTCCAGTGGCAACATCCCTCTGTGTACTGTGCTCCCCAAACTGGTCAGCTAGTGGGGAGCGGTGGGTTCCCAGGGTACACCCCCTGTGTGTTACCTGTCTGTTCATGCTGGGGGAGGAGATTAAATGCAGAGGCTTTTAATGGATTTACTTTTAGTTAGAGGCTCAGTCTGGAATATTGGAAGATCAGTCAAAAATGTTCACATTAAAGGGCTAACTTCTATCCAGTGGCTCCGCTCACACCTGGTGCATATTCCACTGCTGAGGGTTCAGCTCAGCTGGGGGGTACAGCGACAGTTTGGCAGATGTGCTGTTGAAAAATAAAATCAAACCATATCTTATCATGGTTTAACAGGTTCTTTTGCTTAAAACAGGAAAGGAACTTGATTTAAACAACACGTTTTCAGTTATCTCCAGCTGAACTCTTCTCGTTCCAGGGGAAAGTTTTTAAATCTCTTGTCAAAAGCACAAATGCATTAATGTAATGCATTAGGAACTTTCTTGCAAATTGCTTAAGTTTGAAGAGTTTTATTTCTCTGCATTGCTTTTCCCTTATCTATCCTGGGATTTTAAAAAATGTGATGGGATGCAGACACCAAAGGAATTTGTTGTTGGAAAAGGAAATACTCAGATGATAAAATTGCAAAGGAGCATAGAACTGCCATGAAACACAGGATATATCTAAATAAAACTGCTAATTTCTGCAACACTTGCTATTTCCCCATAAAAATCTATGGAAAACTTGTAGGGGAATTTGGGATCAGGCCTGGTCCATCACAAGTGTGAGCCAATTTGTTCAGGTAATAATTGAATTATCTGTTTATTTGGAGCTCAGATTTGCATCAGCAGTTCTGCCAGGTGTGTGTGTCTTTGTTCTTCCTGTGTTTCTAAAACAAAAATGTTGAACTTCGAGAGCTGGTTTATATCCATGTTTGAGATTCTGGTAACTGCAAAAAATTATCTCTTTGTGTAGAGTGAACTCCACTGAATTACATGAAGCTCTTTTAATAAAAATGCAAACATGCCACCCCTGTCACACAAGTAAGACTTTTTCAGGCCCAGGGTTGTGATTAGGAAATGAGGGAGGGGGGAACACACATTAAACATTGGGAATGTGCTCTGAAATCTCTCTGGAAACACAACCAGGAAAGACTGATAAGGTGCAAGAACTGGCGGATCCAAATGGAAATATTTTATGGGAAGAGTTGCTTTGTTTCTAATTGCCTTCCTTCAGGCCTTTGGGTGCCTACATCTTCTCGTTCTTGAACTACATGAGCTTGTATTTCCTCTTCCTTTATCTTCCCAGAACATGCCAGGGTGGTGTGGCCTGTCCCAAGCACAGCACAGCTTGTTGGGGTTGTTCCTTCTGGCAGCCTCGTGGCCCTAGTCCATCTCCAGAACCATCTGATCCCTTGCCAGGTGCCTGAGCACGACTTGAAATGCAATTTAGAGCTTTTATGAACAGAAGGTTTTAAATAGAATGACTTTGTCTGCAGCAGGTTTTGAATGCTAAAGGAAGGAGACTCTCAGTATGCAGACAGAGGAGTTCCTGGGGTGATTGTAAAGATAAGGTGAGCAAAAGTTGGGTAGGAGACCCTTCCCCTGAGGAGATGGAGCTGCTCTGGCCTCTCTGGGTCATTACAGCACTGGGTGGAGGCCTGGAGAAAACCTCAAGAAGCCAAAGCTCCAAAGGACTTGAAACTGAGGTTCCCAGGAATTTAAATGGGAGGTTCTTGTGTGTGGAGCTTCTCTGAGTTGTTTTGTTTTACAAGCATCAATTCAATGAGCTTAGTAATGATATTAAAATAACAGTCTGGCCTTTATCCGTGCAGTATCCAGCATGGATGGGCTCTGCATGGGTCACTTACAACAGCACAGGGCTGGTGTTTTTTATTTTGCTTGGCTGAGTGAAGTTTTATTTGAATGAAGAGCCAGGGAAGTGGATTCTGGAGGGAAGTGCCAGAAGATACCATTGATTTTAGCAGAATCTCTAATAGATTTGGCATCTTTTTGGAAGCCAGAGATGGTCTTCTTCCTTTTCTGCCCTTGACATTTCTTTTAACGAAACACATCAGTGAGGAGAAAGGAACCTTTCAGGAGCAGTATTGGTAGGAAAGGTGGGAGAACATGAGGTGGTGGTGATGGAGCCTGGCAGGAGGAGCAGTGTTGGTGTGCTGGGAGCTGTGCAAACAGGGCTCAGGACACACAGCAGGGCCCTGCTTCTAAAGCATTTTGTCTCTAAAATGCCAAGTGTAAAATAATAAATTCTGTGGCTCGTGGGAAGAAGTGTCTGAGGGAGCTCCTGTGGCAGCCTCTGGTGCACACTCAGTAATGTTGCTTAAGGCTGGGGCTGTGAAGCTGCAGATAAAGCAATTAACTGCAAAACCATGGCTTTTCATGTAGAAAGTGTGTTCAGCACGCCCTGACTGCACGAGGTGTTTGTTTAAGACTGGATCTTACTTGGTACTGCTGTATTTGAAAATCAAATATGTAGTTAAGTGAATTGCTAATTTGGGTGAGAAGGAAAAGCAGCCTCAGCAGATATTTACTGGGTTGGAAACTTCTTCCTAGCCCAGGAAGCAGCTGAGAATATTTGGGTCTTGTTTCTAATCACCAATCCCCAATTTCTTTAGAAAACATTTGCTGTTGGTGAATTGTTTGATGCAGAATTCCCAAACTGGGAGAGCCCTCCAGGTGAGGCCATAAATCCCCTCTGAGGAATCATCCCCACAAACCCTGGACTTGCTGAGTTCCCTGTGAGTTGGAGCAGGAGTTTTGAAGCCACACGTGGGGGGTTGGAGCTGTGTCCCTGTCGTTTATCAGGGGCGGGCACAGCCTCGGTGCCTGTGCTCAGCAGATAGGGCCAAACCCCCAAGCCTCGCTTGTTTTTGGGGAAGCCAAGCCCTGGTGGGGCCTGAAATCACCAGAGTCCATCGCTGCCATTAGCTGAGCTACTGCTGAGAATGTTGGAAGTATCCCGAAATTAGAAGTGTCTGAACAGATTAAGAGCAGGTTTTATTTCTGTGGTGGCTTTGCTTTGTTGATCTGCCAGCACTGGCACCTGAGCTGTGTTCTCCTCAGGAGTGACCACAGAGCACATGCAGATCACTTGTGTTCACAGCAAATCAGGCACTGCATTTCTAAAAGTCACCCACACTTGTTTTAAAATGCTCCTTACAGTGTTTTAGTAACCTGTGTTTTAGTAACCTCTTACCCTGTGAGAGGTGCAAGTAACAACTGTTCATTGTCTGCACTTTCAGCTGTTTGGCTCAGCAATGTTTTTATATAAATCGGTGACAATGCATGAGCAGCACATCTGAGAGACCCAAACCCAAAGCTAGAGATCTTCTGGGTACTACAGACACTCCTCACTGGTGTTTTTTATCCTCCCAGCCAGCTGGAATGGGAACCCTGGCTGACCAGTGACCTAAGAATTCCCAGCAGATTAACCAGACAGATTTAACATGACTTTTGTGGGAGAATGAGTGTGTTGCTTACAATCTTTTTTACCTGTTAGGATTTTCGTGCAGCTGAAAACTTTTTAATCAGCTGTAGGACTTCTTTGCAGTGATCTTCTTCAAAACTACCTCTCAGACAAATAACAGGGTCCTTTTTAAAGGGCTGCTCACTGCAGGCTGCAGCTCTCCTGGTTTTTTTTTCTTGTTCAATACCAATAGCTGTCCTGGCTGTGAAACGTATATATGATGATCTCAGCAATGTCTTGCTAATCCCAGGCACACAAGCAAAAGGCTGATGCTGCACCCAGAGATCTCTGCTGAAATGATACAAATCCCCTGCCTGCCAAAGTTTAATTCCGTTGTGGAAGTGGAGAGCCAAAATAATATGGAAAGATCTGCGGGACTTGTGTGCAGCACCAGCTGAGACCGAAAACAAACTGTGCTCAAAGACTTTCGTGGAAAATCCTGTGGCTCCTGCACGTGCTGAGTGCTTGGAGCTGTGGGTACCTGGCAGGCTGGGGAGTTGGACAGAGTGATTTTATATTTGGTGCTTCACAGAATCCTGGAATTGCTGAGGCTGGAAAAGCCCTCCAGGATCACCAATTCCAAGCTGTGCCTGATGCCCACCTCATCACCTCAATGTCCAGTCATTCCTTGGGCACCTCCAGGGATGGGCACTCCAATCCTCCCTGGGCAGTTCCAATCCCTGGCCGCCCTTCCCATGAGGAAATTCCTGCTGCTGTCCAACCTGAGCCTCCCCTGGCCCAGCCTGAGGCTGTTCCCTCTCCTCCTGTCCCTGTTCCCTGGGATAAGATCCCAAATCCGCCCCGGCTGCCCCCTCCCGTCAGGGACCTGTGCAAGGCCAGAAGGTCACAGACACCACTCGCTTTTTATTTCTTTATTAATTTAATGAAAGGAGCAAATACACCTCCTGCATGCCATCAGAGAGCCCTCATGTGCTGAAAGGCCAGCGATGCCTCCAGCTCTGCAACTCCCCCTGTACCAGGTGGAATCCGCGGCTCCTCGTGGAGAGCTGAACGTTTTCCTGGATTTTTTATTCCAAATCAATTCCTGCGGAGGGGATGAGTGCTCCAGGCAGCCTGTGCTGTCCCAGAGCCCCCACATGCAGCACTCAGGGTTTAACCTCCATCTGCCTCGCCACAGCCAAATTCCTGTTCAGAGGTTCTCACACACTGCAGATGTCAACATCCCCAGAATCTGCAGGTTTGCCTTTTTATTGTAAATGTTGTGGTGAGGTGCAATAGGGAGGGGGATGTGGAAAGCATTGGAGGTGCATGTGGATGCAACTGTGGAGGAACATTCTGGAAAGCAGTCAGTCTCAAACTATGTACCTAAGTGTAATGAGCAGATTTCTTGAAGTTGTACTTTGGGTCATTTTAAAAAGAAAATAAATGCATAATTTTCTTTAGCGACCAAGTGTGCAGATTCCTCAAAGTCCTTGATTAAAAAGGGGAAAAAAAAAAGAAATAATTATTTCCAGATGGTGGAACTTACCTTGTGCTGGCAGACACCACCTCTGGCATCTGCCTGGAGAGGAGAGAAAATTGTCACTGTGTGAGTGGGAGGTTTCTGTGTCTGTGCTGAACGTGATGAAGCTCTGCTCTGACAAATGTTCCTCTCGTTAACAGCGCTGTAATTAGAACACACCAGAGTTTTGCCATGACATTCTTCAGTTGTCACTTTCTTATTCAGCCCACTAGAGAGCTTTTTAAAGCCCAGAATCCTGCTTATCCCCAGGCTGAAAGGAGAAATCCAGTAATAGCCACTTAGGGAAGATTTGCTTTTATTAGAAACCTATAAATGGGTAACTTACTGTACACAAGTTGATATTGGGATGGTTTGAAGATGAAGTCATGCTGCAATAGTAGCTCTCCAGCTACAACCTGTGTGATTAAACCACGTGTGTTACACACACAGAGTGTGCAGACAACACTGAGCGAATTTTTGCCTCTTTTTGATGTGGGTGAAGGGCAAATACCTGATTTTTTAAAAGTTTGCGAGCTGCAAACAGTAAATATATCTACATGTAGAGATTTAGATGTCTTTGTGGTATATATATATATAAATGTGCAGCTCTGTGTTCAGTCTGCCATGAGTCCATGGGACACTCTGTAAGAGGAGCTGAGTGGCATTTTCTCAAGCTCAGCACCTCAGATTAAAAAAAAAATAATCTTATCTGCCCTGCTTAATGCTCGTTGATGTAACACGATAAGGTATTGTCTCCCAAATTCTGCTGTCTGAGCTGCAGCAGGCGCTGTGAGGGGAAATAATGGAGGAGCTGGGGTATCCCACACCAAAGCTGTGCCCACCTCTCTCTGCCTGGTGAAATCGTGCTGGGGAATGTTGGTGAAAACCTGAGTCTGCACAAAGATGCAGAACGGGGGGCAGAGGCCTGGATTCCTTTGGATCTAATTCTTTTTTTAGGGTTAGGGTTAGGATTAGGGTTAGGTTGGGTTAGGGTTAAGATTCTCGTGGTGTATTCCGATTGTTGTTAATTATTGTAGTGACAGCACAGGAGGGAAGAGTGTCAAACTGGAAGGAGAAGGATTAGATTGGATATTGGGGAAAAATTCTTCACCGGGGTTGGTGAGGCCCTGGCACAGCTGTGGCTGCCCCTGCATCCCTGGAAGATCCCAAGGCCAGGCTGGACAGGGCTTGGAGCAGCCTGGGACAGTGGAAGATGTCCCTGCCCATGTGAACCAGGGGCTGTGTGAACCAAAGAGGAGGATTTTGCCCCTAATTAAGTTTTCTTTAAGCATCATGGAGGAAACTCAGAGTGGTGGTGCTGGGCTGATTCATCTGATGGTGTTTGTAAGCTCAGTTCCTCGTGGCACAGGCGAGGAGTGAGCGGTGGCAGGTTTGGGTTTGTTTGCTTTCCCCTTGTCACATTAGCCTAATGGGCTTTGCAAGCACTTTTTGGGACAGCCACGTGCACAGACGCTCAGAAATGCCTTTCCCTCTGCAGATCGCTCCCATCCCTTGGATCTTGAACGTAAAACCCAGGAACAAAGCACATGTTCTTGACAGGATTTCCTTCCCCGTGGTCCCATCCCTCTGTCCCCAGGGTTTGTGGGGGAAGGAGAGGTTGAATCTCCTGGGTGCAGATGCAGACAGCTGTGCCCCGAGACGTCTGGGAAAGCTGAACTTATAAGGAGTGGAAGGAGACTTTGGGATGTGGCTCTCGGGAGCGGCGGGCAGAGGGGATTGTTGGCACGAGCAGCTTTCCCCCCGCCTCCTGCAGACAGGGGGATTTAAATAATTGCTCCTTAAGTGTGCTCCGGCTTGTTTCCTTTGTCTGCGGGGATGGAATAGCTGCCCGAATTAAGTCTGTCCATTCTTAAGCGCTGAGAGGAGCTTTCGAAAGCCCAGGGAGAGGCAGCCCCAGCCTCTGGCAGAGGAGCGGAGCCATGTAAGGGTTTGCATTCCTGCCGCCGGCTCGGAAGCTCTGGAATTCGGCTTTACAAGCGCAGCAGTATCGCCGAGGATTGTTTTGCTGGGCTAGTGGGTTGTAGGTAGGAAGGCAGAGACCGCGGTTGCAATAATTAAGTGTAATTAAGCATAGCAGAGAAGGGATTGAGAGCAATAAAGCACATTAGCCCACAGAAGGGACTGCGGGGGGCTGTTGTACGGAGCAGTGACACAAAACGGGCTGGATTTAATAGGAATTTCTCCACAGTTCTAACTGCGGTGTGTCAGGTAGGGGGGATGTGAGCGAGGGGCTCTCCAGATGAGAAATGACGCAGGCAGGTCTTGCCCTGGGTGGTTTTTTGGCTGTGAGGACATGGAAATACAAGAAATCATAACCAAGCAGCTGCTGGGAGAGTGGAGCTCGGCTGATGTGGCCTTCAAGGGCTTTGTGGTGGGCACCCACGTGAGGATGATCTCGCAGGGCAGGGAAAGAATTGGAAAAATGATTTCCACCCTGGCACACTCAAGGAGGAGTCTCAGAGCTCGTTCAGATGGGGGTGAAAAAACAGGAGAGGACAAAAGAAGGATTTTACTCAATCCTATCCCAGGTCTGACCGAGAATGCCCAAGGTCCTTGGCTGTGTCCTGCCACTGCCACAGCCCCTGGTGACAGTGACCCCTCCCTGTGTGCCCAGCCCGTGTCCTGCCACTGCCACAGCCCCTGGTGACAGTGACCCCTCCCTGTGTGCCCAGCCCGTGTCCTGCCACTGCCACAGCCCCTGGTGACAGCAGCACCAGCGACAGGAGCTGCCAGGCTCTCCAGCAGGTGCTAATGATGGATGGCATAAATGAAATTATATTTGAGGTGTGAGCAGCCAGCTGTAAAGTCATCAAACAGGAAAGGTCGTGCAAGTAATTTACACCAGAACTCCTCTGCTCCCAAAGCCACGAGCACGAATTAATACAGGCAAGCAAGCAGAGAGGGATAATTATTTTTGTCTGAGGCTCTCTGGGACAGGAGCTGTAGATGCCCTGCACAATTCCCTCCATTGCTGTTTTCCTGCGCAGAGCTCAGCCTTTGGCACAGTTTGGTCTGGATGCTGTCGACTCCTGTCTGACCCAGGACAGAAAGAGGCTGGAGCTGGGCAGCTCCTGCAGCTCCCTGGACTTCTGAAGTAGCCTGAAGAAATGTCCTGCCCACCTCTTTCTGCTCTGTTTCCTCTTTAGATGAGATAAAAGTGGAAACAATGGGGGTGGTTTGAGATGATTTTCCTCCTTGCTGGAGGTGCCCCACAGCACCTCACAACCTCCTCACAGGACCCTGGGCACTGGGAGGGGGAGGAAGCTGTATTTTCCAACACTTTTCAGACATTTACAGCCTGGTGGGCTTCAAAAATGCCCCTTCAAGGTGGTCACTTGTGGGGCACAGGGAGCACGAGGCCGGACACGCTGGCAGTGCCCATTGCTGGGGGGGTGTGTGTTTGGAGGGGGTGAGGAGAGGGAAGCTGCTGGTTATTTTGGGAGGTGCAAGAGGGGAGCAAGCAGGCCAGCTTTCCTTTTCCAGCCAGCTGGTGCTGATTCAGGAGGTTTCAGCAGCGCCAGTTGCGTGGAGCTGAGCTGGCGAGGCCTCGGTGACAGGGCCTGGCTGCAGAGTTTCCCCTCCCTCGCCATCTCATGGCTGTGCTTTCAGGAGGAGCAATGAGGTGACAGGAGAGGTAAGAGAAAGCCAAAATCTCCAAGCTGGGTTTTCTTCTTCTTTCCCCTGCCTAGTGGATCACATGCTTTGCTCTAACTATTTCCAGGCCCCTCTTCAGCACTTGCAGGACTGAGCGTGATCCTTCGACACATCTCCATGTGATGGGGAATGCACCAGGATGACACAAACCTTCCCAAATATTCTTTGATGACTTTTTTTTTCCCTATGAAACTAAGCCCAGATCTTCATGCATCACCCACACTGCTGGGTCTAGTTACACACCGTGGGGAAATTGGCCTTTGTGAGCTGATTTCTCAGGCTCTGCTCTCGTGCCATGGCCCTCTCTGGCAGCGATACAGAAAGATGTTTTACCTTCCCACAGGGCCACAACAAATGCAGCTTTTGCTGGGCCCAATTTCAGTCCTTTCCCTGCCTCCAACCTCCCCGATGCCATTTGCAGAGCTCTTCCCACATGGCACTGCCAGGGGATTAAGCACCACCAGCAGCAGGGGTGGCAGGTGTGGGAGGTGGGAGCTTTGTCACTGCTCTGTCCCAGGCACAGGCTGACCTCGTGCTCTGCCCTGTGGCCATCTTCCCTATCTCCTGTCTCCTGACCTTGGAGCTTGCTCTGTCCTCCTGGATCCTGCCACGGCAGGGCTGTGTGGGCATATCCTGGCTCCTGAGGAGTCCATCTGGAGAAGCCCAAATCATTTCTGACTCCCTTTCCCTGTCTGCAAGGTGCAGTAACAGCTGGAAAGGGACTGGGATGCAGCAGTGTCGGTGATGTCTCCCAAACCCTGGGATACACCTGGCTCCAGCCTGTCCCTGCTGGGTCCTGCCAGCCCTGCTTTGTGCTGTATCCATCATTTCTCCACTCACCCCAGCATCCTAAAGCCTGTAGCACAGGAAAGGGCAGCGGAGATGCTGCTGGGACTCCCAGATCTCCATGGAGACATCCTGCAGCCACCTGCAGCCTGTGGATGCTCCGGGGAGCTCCCATCCCAAGCAAAAACCTCTTCCGAATAATTCTCTCCTGGCCAAGCAAGTAAATATTTCTGCCCTCCCAAAAAAAACCCGACCCGAACCAAAACCCCAAAGAAGAGAGTCCCATCTCAGCTCTCTGCCGTTGCTGTGTTGGCAGTTGCTACACAAACAGATTTATTTCTGGCTGCCCCGCATACCAGCTCCCGAGCCCTGCAATGCAATCCCCACTGCTGGGGCCGGGGCGGCTCCGGCCCTTTCGGAGCTCGGCCCTTCCAGCACGGCCCCGGCAGCTGCTCGCCCTGACCCCGGCCACTTTTAGCCTCTCTCTCGGTGGCCCAAGTGTTTTTCCACTCTTCGCAGAACCCCGATAAAGGCGGCACCTGTGCGGGGAGGGAGGGCAGTGCTGCTGCCGGCGTGGGGTCACTGCCACCTCCCCGATTGTCCCCCAGCCCCTGACCCGGCCTGGCCATGCCTTGCAGGGGCTGGGCTGAGCTGGGAGCATCCGTGGGACCCTGCTGGCTCACGGTGCCCAGCCTGACACCGGGACATGTGTCACTAGAGAGCACGAAATGAGTGTACACACACACACACACACACACACACACACACGGTGGATGTGGTAGAAGAAGAAGAATGAGTTCAATTTTTTACTGTTTTTATATATAAATCTTTGAAACTCCGTGGATTGGATAGTGAGATTTTTTTTATCTAACTCTATTGGTTTGACAGAAGTCCATTAAAAACTTATTGTATCAGGAATGGAATGAAAACAAGAGAGACGCTTGCAGAAACGCAGTTTTTGTTTACAGAAGAATTTTTTGAGGACTTTAGAGCAAATTTTCAAAACAATCAGAACGTTGAAATTTAGGGCGACAGACATGGGTGACAATCGTGTCCCCCAGCTCCCACAGGTGCTTCAGGACAGCCTCGGCAGCAGCGGCAGCAGCAGCAGCAGCAGCGCATGGGCTGCATTTGCTCCTCTGGATTAGGGCCAGCCCAGGAGCTGCTTATGCTAATGGGGCTAATCTCCATAATCTTGTCACACAAATGCCTCCTCTCTGCTGGCAGAGCAGCAGGGATTTGGGTTATATGTGGATGCCAGCAGACAGAAGTGCTCGGGGAGGTGGCACGGAGAGAAGGCACATTTAGGGCTCACGGGGGCCGTGCCGGGTGGGGTTCACCTGGGGATCCTTCTCCTGCTCCAGGGTCTTACCTCCTCCTCCCTCTGCAGCGTGGGTGAGCTGCCATCCAGGGGCAGTGGAGCTTGGGGTGTTGGCCTTAAATCCAGGTCCCTTTGCCCCAGCCTGCGCCTTGGGTTTTCCCTGGTGTGGGATCTGTGGTTTTGCTCTCCAGCTGGGCTCCGTCCCTTTTAAAGGCAATTATTTTAGGCCCTGTACGTTTCTGCATTTCTGAGTGGTGGTTTTTGTGACTGTGATTTAGGGAAGTACATTTGGCATCATCTGGTGGGCAGTGAATCAGGATCCAGGTGGAAAAAAATCCCTGTGTTGAGAAAAGCAGAGTAAGGGGTCAATGCTGGGGGATTTTAGGTGCTTTTAGTGTTCTCCTTCCTTGTGCTAAACCCTCCCTGGATAGGGGGGTCACTGTTTGAGATGGACACTTGTAGGATGCACCCAGGACACTCTGCTTTGTCCCTCAGGCCTTGCTGACCACACGGGGGCCGCCCCCTGCCCAGCACCGTGTGCCCGGCACCGGCCTGGCCAGGAAAGGGGCAGGAAAATCCTCATCCCCATCAGGCAGACAGTCCTAATCCCGAGCAGGATTTCCTGACATGTCTCGCAATCATGGGCTCTGTGTGTCAGCTCGGGAATGTCCAGCGGGAAGGGTCTGGGAGCCATCCCGCTCGGGAATGCGAGCAACGCCGGAGCCCGCGGGTGATAATCCCCGACGGGAATCCCGACCCTGGAGCTGCTGCCTCTTCCCACCGTGTGCCAAGGGGCATTGCTCCATCTCCTGCTGCCGCGGAAGGGTGGTGCCCACGATAAATATCCCTGGCCAGGGGCTGGTGCTGCCCGCCAGGCACACCCAGAGCTCCGGGAGGGGTGCGAGGCAGGGTCCCCATAAAAACCTTATTGCCCAGACTCGTCCTGAGCGGTGCAGTGCAGAAAGTTTGTGGTTGCATTTTTGGGAAATAAATCCGAGTTAGAATAGCTCCTTTCATCCTGAAGGATCCCACAGCGCTTTATAAATAGATGTGCAAACCATGCACTAGGATCACTTCCAGGCACTGGGATGCAGCCACTTCCTGGGAGCAGCTGCTGGGAGCTGAGCTGGAGCTCCGGGAACGGTGGAAAAAAAACCTCAGTGCAACTTCCAGCGCTACCTCCTGTCCTTATTTCGATCCTTCCGTTGCTTTACAAGTGGCACTGATAGTTGTAAAGGTGATTAACAACATCTTTTCGACTCTATTACCCCTCTCCTAAAAGCACACGGGATTATTTAAAGGAATTATCATTTTTTAAGTGAGATAGCTTTTCACCAGCCTCGTGCTCCCACAGATCCACCCAGGGAGAAGAACAGGATGCACAGAGCCTTAATGATCATTACCCTCATCGCCATGGTCTGTTTTTTCCTGGTAACTCTGCTGTAATCAAATAACAATCTGCTTCATTACTTGCCATGGAGAGCACGTTCATGGATCAGCCGCTTCTGTCACGGAGAGGTAAAGGCTGAGCCTGCTGCCAGCCACTGCTTTTCCCCTATGGAAATGGGAGTGGAAGGAGGGGAAAATCAGTTCCCATTCACATCCGGATGATTTTTCTCCCGGCTGAGGATTGGAGGTCACTGCTGCTGGGTTGGGTGTTCATAGAGAGGTTTTTGAGTTGGATCGTTTGGCAGTTTTTTTGTGTTTTTTGATAAAAAAGAGGATCCAAATCCGGTGGGTTGTTCCCCTGTTGGACCCCGTATGCTGGTTCTTCCTCTGCTGTGCAAAGCTTTGGGGTGCGTGGGACGTGGGGTGGATGGCAGACCCCACCTGGGACCCCACTTCTTCGGGGGAAGAACCTTCTCCTTTCCTCCCTCCCCTGACACAGCTCCCTCGGGAACGCGTGATGCGGGGCGAAGCGGGACGGGTCCCTCCGGGGCGAGGGGAGAGGTGGCACATCGGGGTCCCACCCTGGGCCGGGCTGGGCATCGGCTCCGGTGCCGCAGCCGCGGGGCTCGGCGGGGCCCGGGGGCCACCTCGTGGCGGCTGGTGGCGACGAGCTCCGAGCCGGGCAGGGAGTCCCTGGCACCCCGGAACGGGGACCTGGCACCCTCTGTCCCCTCTGTAGGGCAGATTGGATCATTTTGGGGAAATCTCTGTCATTCTGCCTCACCGAGGCTGCACCGGTCAGGTTTGCTGTAAGGGGCACAGAACAGCAAATCAAATATTTATGGTCACACTATTGCCTGCCCCTCCACGGTTATTTCTTTAATAAAATCCTTATTTCTTGATAAATTCGCACTGAAGGGCTCGTTTATTCCTAGCAACTCCAGCAGAAGATTCTGGCATTGCAATTATCTTGTAAAAGGTGTAATGATGGAAAGAAACATCTGTCCTCGTGACACGGATTTTGTAAGAGAAAGCTGAAGTTTATCAACAAGCACGACTTGGAATAGAGCAAGTACAAAGTCCCTACAAGCATCAGATTTACCTTAGAAATAGTCAAAAGGTGCTACAAGGCTTGGTGGCAGGACAAGGGGGAATGGTTTTAAAAGCCTGGATATTTAGATTGGGTTTTGGGGAAAGAAATTCTTTCCTGTGAGGGTGGGGAGGTCCTGGCACAGAGAAGCTGTGGCTGCCCATGGATCCCTGGCAGTGTCCAAGGCCAGGTTGGACAGGACTTGGAGCAACCTGGGATGGTGGAAGGTGTCCCTGCCCATGGAACTGGATAAGCTTTAAAGTCCCCTCCAACCCAAACCATTCCATGAATTCTGTGAGTAATTACTGTGGCTTCCTGACCCCCCAAGCCTGAAGGCAGAGGGAAGTGGGGCTCTGATGTCCCAGCTCCGGGGGGCCCAGGCTGTGACGGAGGAGCCAGCGCAGCCCTCGCCTCGGGTGAGTAACCAAGGAGGATTCCATGGGAAAGCCAGGACCCGAGGCTCCCAAACTGTGCCTCCTCTGGACTGGTGTTTATCTTTGAAATAGCTGAAGGGTCGGGTTACAAAGCAAATATGAATGAAACTAAAGGAAACGGAGCAATGAAATGGGTCAATCGTTTTCCTTTGACCAGATTCCTCTGTGGAGAAAAACTTGGCTTAAAAGGCTCCTTTCCCCAGACGTGCTGGGACGAGCCCAAGCAAGGGGACGCCAAAGCTGGGAAAACCCCACAGAGCAGCAGCTTTGAAGCAGCTTTGATCTGTTGTTACAGGGTCTGTTGGATTTAACTCCCACCCCCCAAAGCCTCTTGGGGTGAAGGATGCAGGATCAGATTCTGGGAGATGCTGCAACTCCCAGAATGGATCCATTTTCCAAGTGGGAAATGTTCTTGCAGCCAGCGAAGGCCTCTGCTGCTCTCCAGGCTTCTCAGGGAAACTCAGGACTCAGTGAGAGGCACTGGGAGCTTGACAAGAGTTTTATTTATAAAGCTGCCAGCGCCTGGTGTAGGTTTACTCACTCTCCCATCTGGTGACTGTCACTGCCACCTCCTGACAGACGCTCAGTCTCTTGCTGCTAATGACGTACTTTGATTAGCTGGATCCTCTGCTTCACCCCAACATCGATCAGCCACGGGGTAAGCACTGCCTGTGCAAAACCGGGAGCAGTTCTACTGCTTTGGTTAAAGACACCTGAGAGGATTTTATCGATCTCGGGAGGTGCTGAGGTGGCAGAGGTGGAGCAGATGCCTCCTGCTCCAGGGTGGCCTTGTGTGTGTAGGGACACACACAGGCCACAGCTTGCCCTTCCCTGCCCTGACCTTCACTCTCCTGTCCCTTTTTAGGACCTGGATTCTTCTTTCTTGTGGTGGCAGCTGCCTGTGGAGGATGTGGTGCAGGTCCTGTGTACCTTGATGTTCCTTCATCCCTTCCCCAGGGCACACTGCCTGCCTTTTGTGGGACAGCTGGGTAAGAGGGATGGATGTGAAAAAGCACAAGTTCTTTACTTACTAGGGATTATCAGTGTGCTTTTTATATCCATAAATGAAGTATCTTGATTTCCTGTGCCACTCTAGCAGAAGGAATGTTCACTGGGTGTCAGGCAGCTCAAGGGCAGATTGCACCTCAGCGTGGATCTCTTCTCTTTTAGCCTCGTCTTTGTTGGATTCTGGGATGAACATGGAAATAGGGCTACATTTGTTATCATCATAATTTTTTTATCATCAGGACAGGCTTTACTCTTTTGGGACTGGTGTCCCACTCCCCAATGCTCTGTGTGCTGGGGTGTTGGTTCCATCTCTTGTCTTCCTGGGCAGTGGCTGTGGATGGAGCGATGGTGGATGAGGTGTTGGGCACCAGCAGGCACCCACTCCTCAGAGCAGCCCTTTGTCACCTCAGGGTGCTTCAGGACAGCGAGGAGATGCCGGGTGCAGGTGGGACACTGGTGGAATGGAACAATCATAGAAGGGTTTGGGTGGGAAGGAGGCCTTGCAGATCATCTCATGCCACCGCTTGCCATGGGCAGGGACACCTTCCACTGTCCCAGGCTGCTCCCAGCCCCATCCCACCTGGCCCTGGCCACTTCCAGGGATCCACAGCTTCTCTGGGCACCCTGTGCCAGGGCCTCATCACCCTCACAGACAAGAATTCTTTTCTTAATATCCAACCTAACCCTTCTCTCTTTGAACCTGAGCCCATTCCCCCTTATCCTGTCGCTCCACGCTCTTGTGAGCAGCCTTCCCTGTCGTCACTGGGGGGTCAATGGGAACGCCGCGACCTGTTGCCATCCCAGCGCCGGCTTCAGGGCAGCGGGGACCCGGGCGGCGGCGGGGCCGGGGGTCGCCCGTATCCCCGGGGCACGATGTCCCCCCCGGCACCCCTGGGGCA